>CM068316.1:50175543-50265543 GCA_034766995.1 Acanthacorydalis orientalis
TACATAGAGAGAGAGAACCATAAATATTAGCTTGGTAGGAAAATAATTGCGGTAATGAATGTGATTTTGAAGGTCATAAACCGGAATTATTTTTCTGACAACCTAAAACCTTAACTTTCCTTGGAATATTTGAAAAATCGAACTTGGTTATAATTTGTGCTTATTGTATGATAAATGCAAATTAATAAAAAATAAAAATGACTTAAAAATCGCTATTAAGCTATAAATTAAGGGAATAAAATTAAATCTCTAAGAATCCAAAACTATGAACTTTCAAATTCAGTAGAAACAACAATTTTAGGAATTGACCCTTTCGCACCTAGCACCGGCTATATCCGGTATCCGCAAAATGATGCACAGTGGCAAACGTTGACCATATCCGGCATTAGTGAACTCAACACTAGCGCCACGCCATTTGAGTGGCACGCACTAAACACATAAATTCATTTTAAATATACCATGGACCCTTTTTATCAAACATAATTAGTACACGAGCGTAGGGGAGCTCCGAAAATGCGAGACACTTTTTACGCGTACAGTGTGGTACTAATACAACGACGACCCATTCACCGGTAGGGCACTGACGACCAATTGCGCCGTCACGAAAGGGTTAATATACTGAACTGCTGACCAAAGTTTAATTCGATTTTAAATAAAGATTCTAACAGCAGTCAATTTATAATAGGAAATTTATTGTGTCTCAGTCACGTATTGAAGAGTAATTTACTGGCTCACAAAGGTACCAATTCCCAAACGGTGTATCAAACTACTAGATAGTTCAAAATCTCTTGAAAATCGGTACTTGTGTGTGCTAACAACGAGTCACTCTTCAATGTGCAACTGAGACGAATTCATGATAATTGCGACGAAATGTCGAGAATCCAGTTGTTAAGTCAACCAGAAATCGACTGTCTGATAAATTAACAAACGTGGGACTTCTAAGTATTTTCAAGTAAATCTAAACAGGATCAATATATCGATATTGTCTTTTTAAAAGTATCGATGCAGATTCACAAATCAACTCTTTTTTCAAACCAGTAGATCAGGTTATGTGAAACACAAACTCATAGTCTTTATACAGAAAAGTATGACAAAAATTGTTTGTAGAAAAAGACACACATTCTCGTTCATAGAATTCTAAATTAGTCTAATATTCTATTAGACTAATTTAAGCGGTAGGAAAATAATTGCGGTGTTTGTTATAAATTTAGAGGATATACACTGCAATTATTTTTCCACCAACCTAATAGAATTATTGTAGTAAAGACAGGCGATTTATATTTACTCATTACTTCTATCTACACACACACACACACACAAATATATATATATATATATATATATATATATATATATATATATATATATAAATACTCGATTACTAACATGTAATTAATAGACCATTAGTACATTTCAGAATATTTAAAATATAATTTCATGGTACAAGAAAAACAAATATTCCAGTCATAATTTTTTCTCGATTCTGTTATCGCATGTAATAAAAAAAAACTCCAAAAAAGAAACACAACTAATCTCCATCAAACAAATGTGTCGCATGCCTTTGAATTAATTCAAGTCATATAATAAATTATTGAATTAGATTAAGACTTAATCTATTACACTGAATCATTTCGTACAGAACCGAATAATCTCTCTGTTTATTAATGTCCACAATATCGATTTTATTCCAATACTGTCTTATACTTATCAGATTAGATTACATATAATTTTATAAGAGGCGAAAGGGAAAATGTAATTTAGACGTGATAGAATTAATGTAAATATATTTAGAAGTATTCATTCGTTGCGTGCAAAGCTAATTGAAATGGTTCCAGTCAGCCTAGTTTAATTTAATTGCGTGTCTTTTGAATAAACACTGTAATTTAATATCATCGTTTATGATTTAATAGAATTATATTGTAATCTTAATCATTTTATATATATATATATATATATTCTTTTATAATTGGTTAAGAAATTTATTCAAATTTAGAATATGATAATTCTAATATTTAATAAATACATAAACATTTCAACATTGTAAATTATAAACTTGCATTTGTATACATATAAAAAAATGTACATCTGTTTTGTTTAATATGAAATAATTTTCTTAAATTGAAAAATTATAATTGAACTATAAACTAAATTCATGTTTGACGAACATTTAATGTCCGCAACAAATCTTGCTGGCAATTAGTTCAAATCACTGAGTTATTACTGAATATATTTGCAAGTTGTATTTAATAATTTATTTACTCTTAATTTAAACTTTATGATATTTTCAATATAATAAATGTGTTTAATTCTCCCGTTCCAGTTCAATCGATCATAACTATATTTTTAAATTAAAATATTTTCCTGTCGTTTTAAGATTTTGAAGTGTGAACCTTAATATTTAAAAATCACTATATATCTTTGACAAGCAGATAACATAACCTCATAGAATAGTAATGAATTCGATGGAGTGCGAAAAGGAACATATTAGGCATTGCATAGTTTTCAGATTCCAGTTAAAAAAATACTAATACCGCGGGAATGACTTGTTCAGCTTAAGGGAAAGTGTTGTGACTCATAAAACATGCAAACAGTGGAAGAGATTAGGAATTACAACTTCATCGACTTCAATCCGCCATCTTTTTTCGATAAGAGATTTGTCGGTTATCAGATAGATAGAGCAATTAGTAACAAATCAGTTTGATATTTTCAATCACTGCCTGACTGAAAAATTCACAAATCGCTGTAGAACATGCGACTATGAACCAAAATCCACGATTTACTGATATGAATGTATCCGAAATTATTAGATGTAAAAATTAATTCGATGCCTTTAAATTGAATCAATCATAACTCTGTTTTAAATTAAAATATTTTCTCACCATTTTAAGATTGAAAATACAACCCTTAACAATTTTTTAAAAGAAAAATACTAGATATCTTGGCCAAACAGTTGGCATAACCTCACAAAATAGTACTGAAAACGATGGGAAATATGATTTTTCGAATTCCAATTGAAAAAAATGCTACCTAAACCACTAGAGTGATTTGTTTAGCTTGATGTGAACATTTTGTCGCGCATAAACATGCAAATTGCGCTAAAACAGTGGAAGAGGTGCGAAAATGCATTGCGATTTCATCGACTCAAAGCAAGCATATTTTTTTCGACAACAGATTCGTCAGACAGATGGAAAAAAAATTATATAAAATAATGGAGGATATTCTGAGGATTAAAATGTTTTCCATTTTTCCGTTAACATTCATTTTCTGTAAAAAAGGCACGGAATTAATTTGTACACGGAACAAAAAGATAAATAAAAACATAACGATACAGTATTTATATTACATTAAGTGTCATATGAAAAATTAAACGAATGGTAAAAAAATTTAGCTTCCACCTTCAAACATGACGATTAAAAAGAGTAGTTAAAGTGGTAATCGCATATAAGGACCTTGAAAGTATTTTAATCGAATGTTCTAATAGTAAAATTTATTAAGTTGTTAGAACCGTATGTGAAAATCAATTTTTAAATTTGAAGACTTTCAAATAAGAAAGAAAATAAAGTTATGTCCACAATCCCTGACACACACGGTACAAAAAACGGTCGAAGAAAAGAAACAACTATATTCTTTTCCGAATGAAATTTATATACGAAACAGAATAAATAGCGTTATATAATAACCAGAAAGTATATTAAATCTACTAAGCCGTCCTTAAACAAGGTGTCAAACAAAACTGATTAGTAATAAGTGTCACATCTGCGTCCAGTTACGAACTAGAACCAGCTTTCTCCGCAAGTGAAGCAACTACGGACAAGACATATTGTCAGAGCTGTAAGACCTTTCGAGGAAGGAAAATCTCTTGTTGTACATGGCATAATAAATAACGTACAACAAAGGATGAGTCAGCAACATTAGATGCGTATTACTGTTATTGGGATAATTTATGCGAACAGGATTAAAATACAAATCGTTCAATGGTTTGAGAAATCAATGAAAATAATAAATAATTTTTGGATTTGTACAAACGTATACAAAACAGAACATAATTATTATATCTTTATATATATATATATAATCAAAATTATCCACATAAAATTCTATGACGTCGACTTATTTATCTATGACGTCGAAGTTTCATGGTACCCAAATATGTTTATCTCATATATAAAACAGTAACGCTGCAATCTATCTACAATAACGATTATATAGACATAAATGAGTTTTAAAATAGATGTTTATTGTTTCATTCGGTTATATGTAGATGCTTATAATCGCCAAGTGAGTGAAGCGCAGCGAGCAGGGGGCAAAGCCCTCTAGTATAAAAAAAAAACTTTCTCTCTTCCTTATGTCAGATCCATAAATCAAACTGTATTTTTCTGCGTGTCATGTTTATATTATGAAAATGTACACAGAGAACAGTTAGTTATTTAATCCGACTCTATTACCACTTATGTTCATTATTTTTCTGAGACAGCGTACAGGTTTAATTAAAAGCTCTGTACGAACTGTACTCCACGTGTATTTTATATGGTTAGTGATAATAAATACACTGGTTAATTAATTTAACCAGTCGAGTGTTCCCTTAAACAAAATCAATTAAGTATGAAATTAAATCATATTTAAATTAAATTATATATAATTGATGTTACGTTTAAGTCTGTTAGCTTTAACTTGGCTGATTTTCATATTAGAAAGTTGTTCATTTACATGAAGTTATGTTAGAGATTATCAAAGCTTAATTCGTGAATTAAATCTTATTGTTGAGGAATAGATTATGGTTTATTCAAAATTCACTTTTCAACCTATTCATAGTTGATGAACGTTTATTAATAGACGTATTTTTATTTACTTATAATCTTTTATTGTATTTAGAGAACATTTATGAATATCTTGCAAATATAATCATAAATTTTTGTGAGGTTATGACTTATTTTACGATTGACAATATCTGAAATCGGCTTGAAATAAAGTTTCACAAATGATGTCTTTTTCGCTTTACAAAATATAAAAAGTGGTCCGGTCAAACGTTTTACATAAATGATGACTGGTCATTTTTGACTGTTGATTGTCTCAAATGTTCATATGTAGAATAAATTTAAAAATCAATTAAACAAAGAATAAAATATGGAATACGCTTTGAAGTATTTTAGTAACACGTGGGTCGTATAATAAGTCTGATAAATTTATATGATATGGGGCTACTATTCATTTAGTAACGTCACGACTGTCAAGTGTCACTTTTCGAACTGGCATGGGTGAAATTTTGAAATTTAGAAGCGTCGTTCAGGTTCTACAGATGTTTGAAGCGAACATTGTAGTAGTCGCAAAAATTGAAAAAACTGGTTGGTGTTTTTGCGTCGATTCGTCACCGTGGATGAAACATGGATCCACCAGTATAAACTTGAGTCGAAGCAGCAGTCATAGCAGTCGACAACGACTGGTGAAAGTGGGATAAAGAGGGCGAAGACTGTTTTGTTGGATGGGAAGATAATGGTCGATGTTTTTTGAGATTCCCCAGGAATCATCGTGATTGACTACTTAACGAAGGGAAAGACGATAACTGGATCATATTATGCAACATTATTGGATCTTTTGAAAGTAGATCTGAAACAAAAACTGTCAAGATTCGAGTAGAAACAAGCGCTCTTTTACCAGGACAACAAGCCGTCCAACAAATCGACCGCCGCGATGGAAAAAAATTCACAAATTTGGTTTCAAATTTGTTTCCTCATCCACCCTATTCTCCGGACTTCACCCCGTGTGGCATCTTCCTCTTCCCAAACTTAAAAATTTGTCTCGGTAGGAAAAATTCTAGGAAAAGTCTGGGTGGGAAAAATTCTCGTTGAATGAGGATGTCATCGCCACTGTCAATGCATATTTTGTAGATTCGTTGGACCAAATGTACAGCCTTCAAGGGAGAGTATGTTGAAGCATTAAATCGATTTTTCCAAAAAAAACTAAAAAACTAACTTGCTTTTTTACCATACATCAATCGACCCTCATATCTCTCTCTCTCTCTCTCTCTATATATATATATATATATATATATATATATATATATATATATATGTATGAATATATATATATATGTATATGTGTATATATATATGTATATATATATATATATATGTATATATATTTGTAGTTTACATTTTCTTTTTTGTAGTTTATCTTTTCTAGAAAATTCTATACGAAAAAAATTTTCCACGTACTTATACATAAATCGTAAAGATCTCTACAAAAGACTATTCAGACATTAAAGATTAAACTTCACTATTTTCCTCTATTCAATACATATTCATATCAAAAGATGAAAAAAAAACTGATATTTTTTTCCCATCTTCTTTATATGAAATGATATACGTTGCTGGCAATCAGAATACTTTTGGCATACGTACACTGCTTTTTACTATTATCCTATTTTTATTCATACGCTAAAACATTTCTCAACAATATACATATATATATATATATATACATGTATATATATATATATATACATATATATATATATATATATATATATATATATATATATATATATATATAAAACCGAATGTAAAATCTTTTAATAACGAAAAAATAAATAAATAGTTTGATAGGAAATCCTTTTCCGACTGATAACTTCGTAGTTGTTTGATGTACGTTGCCAAATAGCTATAATTGAAGTCATGTGAAATAAAATGGAAACTATCGAAGTACAAACAACCCCTATAGAGATAATGCAGATCATTTTTAGCAGCGACAAAGCGAGTACCAGCATACATGTTTTGGTGCCAATTCACAAACAAATAGTTATAGTAAAGGGGAAACTATTAGTGTCGTGCTTGTTTTTATTTAAGATAAAGATATCTCTTTCGGAGCCGCTCTTTCAGATTAAAAATCACAAATGAAACAGTGCATGAACTCAACCGGAGTATACTTCGAATGAGATAACAGTTGTTGTATTTAAAATAATGAATGATTTTAGAAGATATTTACTTCTAAGCTTATAATATGATTGACTGAATGGGCATTCGATTAGACTCGTCGTGTTGAAACTAACTACAGAGTTCAAGTTCAACTCGATCCGAATACACGGCGTCGTTAACTTTTAAGACGGACCGCTGTAACCAGTCAAAAAAATTATCGCAAAACTTCTCGCCAAAGGAAAACAGCGTCAGAATTTGAATTGTACGAACGGGAGTACAGACCGCAAAACAAGGGTGCTGACATCAAAAACGAGTTACACAGCAACGTTCTCTGTGGCTGAGCTGTCGGGAGCAGCGTCGGGCGGGGGCGGGCCGAGGCGCACGGCGGCCCGAGCGCCGTCGTCGACCTATATTTGTTTTATGCTCGCAACGAGCTTAGATACGCATTGCGTGCGCGCGCGTGTGTGTGTGTGTGAATCTATGCAGGTGGGACGACGAGACGAGGTCCTGTGTTTTTCGAGCGGCGTACAATTTTCTTGCGGAGATTTACGGCCGGTTTATGATTCTAGTAATGTGATCGGATTGTCTTCTAGTTGTTTACGGCTCTTTGAATGATTTAGTCGATTGCGGAGTGTTCACGGTTTTATGTTTCACTAGCACATCGATGCACTGGTTGACAGGTAGCCTTTTTGATAGATTAAATAGTGTTCTCGGTGTCTGCGCGCCCGCACGAACGGCATGAAAATTAAACACTGTGTTGTACGAGACGAAATTGGACGTACGATGTGTGAATAATTACTTTGTTGGATTTGCCCGAAGAACATTTTCTCTCAGTGGCCGTTCTCGTACAGATGTAAAGTAGTTTTTTTTATATCTGAAATTACGTCGATAAATTGAAAGATTTCTATTTTAACGCCCTCAATCCTAAGAAGTGTCGAGAGAAATGGTACAAATGACAGTTATCAAACGTGTTTATGAATCCTGATACATTTATTAACTTTTAATTTCTAGTATCGTGGCGAGAATCTAATTAATTCATTTTTTAATCCTACTATTTATTGCCCAACTTTTATAGAATTATAAAAAAACGACATACATATATATATATATATATATATATATATATATATATATATATATATTTATATATAACCATAATTTGAATATTTCAAACATAAATTGACTGACACAATATTTAAAGAAAAAATAATAAAAGAGAACATCAGAACCGAAAAAGGAAAGTGTGAAGAAAAAGTTGAGAATGAAAGAGTTGTACACACAATCATAAAGATACCTCAGAGTTGATAATCAGCAAAACTGATAAATCCTAAAAATAATGTTGAACGTGTTTCTTTCGAGTGCTTTATAGGAAAAGACAAAGTCACTGGTTGGAAATAATGAGTTTTGTTTTTTTTTCGTAATTCATTTGAAACCTTTTCTGGGAGTCTTCGTCATTTTGAATCATCTGATTGTCTAAACATTAGAATGCCTAAACATTAGAATGCCTAAACATTAGAATGCCTAAACATTAGAATGCATAAACATTAGAATGCCTAAACATTAGAATGCCTAAACATTAGAATGCATAAACATTAGAATGCATAAACATTAGAATGCCTAAACATTAGAATGCCTAAACATTAGAATGCCTAAACATTAGAATGCCTAAACATTAGAATGCCTAAACATTTGAATGCCTAAACATTTGAATGCCTAAACATTTGAATGCCTAAACATTTGAATGCCTAAACATTTGAATGCCTAAACATTTGAATGCCTAAACATTTGAATGCCTAAACATTTGAATGCCTAAACATTTCAATGCCTAAACATATGAATGCCTAAACAATGAATGACTAAACATATAAATGACTAAACATTTAAATGCCTAAACATATGAACAACTGAATCTTTAATATCTATCTGAAGATGCTTAAACTATTAACGAAAAAAGAAATTCGTATGATTCAAAAAGATGAACACCACCGAGACAATGAGCTAGATGCCTTCCAAAAAACATTTTCAGATCAAAAAATGATAAATTTCGTTCGACGTGCAAATGCATGTATTACAGGAATTCATTTAAAATATAGTAAAGACAAAAATGAGAAATATGTTACATAAAGTATTACTCATTTAAATTATATGAATATATATATATCAATAACTTGTTTACTGTTTTCAATTTTAATGAAATAATTATAAAATATGCCTCGTAAATAGTTAATCATTGAAAATTCGAGACTATCTAAGAATTAAATTTAAAAAAAATCTTCAATGAAAAAATAAACCATTATGTTTTTTAGTAGCTACAGAAATTGAATAGAAATCCCTTAGATATATTAATTAAATAATAGATGCAAAAATAAATTTTATTCTCAATATTTTGACGATTTTTTTAATTTAAAGAATCAGGAATATATGATTTAAACTGAATCAATTGCAAACGTATAACACAAAAATTAATTTTTAAAATTGAACAGCTCAGATATTTAATCTCTCGAAACATGAAATCGTTCCATAAACGTTCAAAGTGCACATATCAATAAAACCACTACCGCAAAAATCTTTCCAATCTGATAAAAATCAACTTCCTTCCGTACGAAGAACATTGTGTACACATTCTGTGATGATGTTTTGATACAAAGAAGAGAACAGTACGTCTTAAAGAACACAACGTCGCGACTACGCTACGAAAATTGAAATATTGTTTTCAATTTAGACAACTTTATGAGTTTAATCAATAAACGTTACGGTACCAGATGCTTCCTTCATGCCAGCCAAAGTAACTACTGTAGATTAAAATGAGTTCTTGGAATGAAATAAAATTGTCTCGTCATCTCTTCACTGAATTTATTACCATCATTGATACATCACAGTTCCTTTGCAGTATGCCTGTTGTTTACAGCACAGTATATTATATATCAGTTTTATAAGCATAAATGAAAACAGTGGAGGGTTTTTTTTTAAATAAATTTCTCCTTACTCTCCTTTCTCCTTACTTACGTTCACTACTTTTATATCGTGTGTTTTTTTTTAAAGACACTTAGAGTTTTGTTCTACAGAGATGTAAACGTTTGTGGTGTCATTCGTGTTTCAGAGAACAGAGTGAAAATAAAAATCCACTGGTCTAAATGAAACGACTTACGAGTTCACGTTATCATTGACAAATTATCAAAACAACTGTAAACTAGACGGTGGAAATACGTACTGATAAAAACTATGCTAAAACCACGAGTGTGTGGAGAAAGACAGTTACGTTAAAGGATAATTTAAAACCGTAAAGATAAAACTGTCGTTAAAACTTAAAGTGTCAGGCTCTTAATCTTTTAGTTCTCAAAATTAGACAGAAAAAAATATTTTTTATTTATAGTATCGCATAGAAACCTTAAGAAAAGAATTTGTTGGTGAATAAGTATAATAAAAATTTTAAATTAGTATAAAAATTAAAATATCCGATAATAAAAGATTGAATATATATATATATATATATATATATATACAGTCAGCCCTCCTCTAACACGGTTAATTCCTTCAGTGTTGTATCGATCTAGATATATAATACAAACCAGGGAAATGCATTTCGTGTTATATCGAAACCGTGTTCTCGAAGTGTTCTGTCTGAATTTATGAACAAGAACCTGTGTACTGAATTAGTTTTCAGTAGGAACATAAACGCACAGATTTCGGATTATTATGTATATAAGGAGAATTCCCTGTTTTATGTCATTCGAAAAACAGTCTGATGGAAAGATTCGTGCTATATGAGAGTTGTGCAAGTTTATTAAATCGTGCTAAATGAAAACCGTTTCATAAGAACATCGTGTTATAGGAAGGCTGCAATAATTTTTGCACCGTGTTATATCGAAACTGTGTTTTTAGAGTACCGTGTTATAAGAAGGTTGAGTATATATATATATATATATATAGAGAGAGAGAGAGAGAGAAAGTATAAATATTACACAGTTATTGAGCATTTTGTGTTAACTGCTAAAAAGTTTCACAACATCTAACAATCGAACCTCAAGCTAAGGTTATGAATACCTATCGTTTAACACATTGTCTATTGGTATAAAAATAATAGAGTTATTAAGTGTGTTGAAATGTTTAAATGTTATATTTTTTCAAATATTTAATTATTAAAGCGAGAAAAATGGTCTGAGCCAGGTTTCATCAATCTTTTTCCCATCAATGACCGGTAAAATTGCGGATAATATTACATGGACCAGAAATTTCAAATTTAAATCTTAAATATTTTCTATGTTACAGATTATGTTTATATTTCTGATTATCTATTTTGTTCGTTATTAATCTAAACAATACTGACTCTTACACTGTACATACAATAATTCCAAATTACTATTTAACTGTCACCTGTAATGACTACGTCACTGGTCCACGGACCAGTAGTTGAGAAACACTGGTCTAAACTATGATTAGTGTATAAATAATTGAATAAATGTACGTTTATCAGAGATTTTAAGAACAGTGGCGCGTTGCAATTTTATAGGACCCAGGAAAATTTGAATCAAGGGACCCCCATGTAGAGTGTAGTACTATAGTATATTGAGTTTATAAAATATTGGTTTACCCCACCCACCCTGTTACTGGGGATACCAAGCAATTGCTCTTTTTGCTCATAAGATAACGCGCCAAAATTTAGAAATCTAAACGATTGAAAAACATTGTAATACTAAAATCGTATTAACTGATAAATTTCATACATGATTTCTGAAATTTCAAGCTAATTTTTGTGTATAATCCCTTGAAAATATGAAATTTCTCAAGTAATAACATAAATATTTTTTTTTGTTCAGAATCGCTCAAGTTAATTGACTCTAAAAATTTAAAAAATATTATAAAATCAGAAAAAATGAAAATATACTAGTAACCCTCACTCACTGGTACAAGAAAATCATATAAATTCATATATACAGTGTATAAAAATCTTAATCATATCATCATGAACTCCTACCTCTATTACACCACTCTTTATCAGTGCAGCCATTTTCAATTCGAATAAAAACAACACAAATAACGCGACAAAACAAATGTTCACAACGAGATCTTAAACGACTTAATCCGAAAAGAAATACCGAAACCGAATCTAGTAAATGTACACGGATTAATTAAATATTCACAGATTTCACTAATCAAATGTCAATATTCGTTCGGAGAAGAATTTTCAAATGAAAAATTCACGGATAACAATCCTGCGCCGGCCACTCGACCACGAATACGTACACTTACTTGAAAGTACAATGCATTTGTATGGTACAGTTATTGAAATTATGTAACATTTGATCAAGTCGCCTCTGAAACGTGTACCTATATTATATGAATGCATGTCACAGCGTGAAAGATAGTTATATACTTATCTTTGTTTCTCTTACATCTAAAGAAGGATAGAGTGATAAATTTTCAATCTTCAGACAACTTACTAATAAAATATGATATATACTAAGAAAATCATTTGGTACGATGAAATTGTGATATACTGAACGATTTTCTACGCTAAAATGAAATTTATTTTATCATTTAACAAAAGATTATTCAGTTTATGACTGGAATTCAAAACAAATGAATTATTTATAAAACAATTTATATTGCATTTTTAGTCCAGATGTTTAAGTAAGCTGTGAATTTTGTTTCAACGATTCATATTCTGGCGGGTCTTTCAAATATTATAAAAATTATATCACGGGGCGTCTGTCCGAAGTAAAAAAATCTGTTATAAACATTTTTTTTTGTTTTCAGATGTTATTCTGTTTTATAATAAAAATAGCATTGTTTCATTTTTACATTTGAATTAATTCAGTAAACAAATAATTAAAATGACTAGATTTTCTAAATTGAATGTTAAGATTTTATACAGTTTATGTATGTGTGGTTACAAGAACCTATTAAATAATTACATTTGGTATACAAATCCTAATTACAATTCAAATATATTTAATTTCAAATGTCTTTATATAGGTGATTCAATTTAGACTTCCACATGAAAAAAATACAAATTATTTTTAATACTTTCATATGGAAATATAAATTGAATCAATCCATATTTATATTTAATAAAACGTTTCTATTAACTTACAAATTAATTTACTTTCTATGAATATTTATGTTATTTATTAGAAAATATTTTTTGGAAAATTCTATTCTTCAAATAATTAAATAAAAAGGAAAACAATAATTACTGAAATTTATGCTAACAAGTACACATCACCAACAATCAAAAAACATTAATTAACATGATTTATTAAAAAAAATAATAAGAAAATGTTCTATGGTTTGCAAGAAGAAAAAATAATTGATCAATGAATGATAACGTTTTATCAAAAAAAAATGTTTGTAATTTGTGGCACGTGATTTATCAATAATACCACAATTATATTATTCGAAAACAAAGGTCTCGTATAGTTATTTTGAAAATATGAAAAATCGAGTTAAATTTTTAAGGAAATATTCAAATTATTGCCAAATCTGAACCAAACATTAAATAAAAATATTTATTCGATTATTAATGTTATTTAAATAGAGATTCCAACATTCTCAGGACCAACGTCCAAGTACAAAAAAATCTTTATCAATGTTTCTCTTCTCCGATAAGAAAGATTAACAGGTTTTTTTTATATTTTAAATGATTGATGTATTATTTTTTCTATTTTTATATTTTATTTGTCTGTTATTATTATTTGATTTACAGTTTTGTAATAATAGCTTGTGTCGGAATTAACAATGTTTGAAAATGGACAAATAATTTTAAAACAATTGGAAAACACAAAGGAAAAATTATAAAAACTAACAAATGAATATAGACTGTATTCATTTAGTTCGAAACCAATTCTATAGAATCTAATAAAAAAATATTTAAATGCCCAGACCTTAATTCAGTGAAACAATAAGACTACATCTCCAAAAATAAAACGATTAAAACCGGATCATTAAAAAAAAAGAGTCGACAAAAAAAATTAATCAAACACACAGTACGGAAAAACGTATCATTTTTAAATACAAAACGGGAAAAAAAGTGTACAGAATGAAAAAAAAAAGAATGTTCCCGTTCAAACAAACATAAACAATCCGACGAAACGAACCGATCCAAAAGTGGTCGCCGCATTTAACCGAAACCACTCGCACGTACATTTCATACGTGTATCCTTTCTTTAACAAGCGTGCACGACAACATTTTAAAGCTGATAAAAAAAGAAAAATATATCCGCCATTATGTACACGCGCGTTTTTCATGTGATAAATTATCATCGTACGTATAAACATGTGTAACATCAAGTTTTTGATTCTTCTTGTATGTGATGTTCAGTAGCTGCTGCTCGGATGTACTTTTTTTTGAACATCAACTTAACGCCCAGTTTTTTTTTTATTTATATATTGCGTTATAAACGTTTTTATTTATTTTATAAACGACTAGTTTCATTTATTATAAAGAAATTCTGAAGCGTTTTCGTGTGACTTTATTTATAAACAGATTCTTTATTAACAACTATCCGGTCACGCACCATTTTCTAGAATGGAAACCATTAATTATTATATACATATATATATATATATATATATATACAGGAGGGCGAAATAGAGAAGAAGAGTGAATTCTTGAGACCATAGCATTAAATAAAACAATGTTAGACAATTTTGATTTTTGTTTATGTGCATTACGAGAGTCGTTTGATAATTCTGGTAAATTTATATGATATGGCGCGACCATTCATTTGGTAACGTCACGGCTATCAAGTGTCACTTTTCAAACTAGCATAGGTGAAATTTTGAAATTAAGAAGCGTCGTTCATGTTCTGCAGATGTTTAAAGCGAACATTGTAGCAGTTGCCGCAAAAATTGAAAAAAACTAGTAGGTCTTTTTGCGTCGATTCGTCACGGTGGATGAAACATGGATCAACCACTATAAACTTGAGTCGAAGCAGCAGTGAAAGCAGTGGACAACGACTGGTGAAAGTAGGGCGAAGAAGGCGAAGACCGTTTTGTCGGATGGGAAGGTGATGGCCGCTGTTTTTGAGATTCCCAAGGAATCATCCTGATTGACTTCTTAACAAAGGGAAAGACGATAACAGGATCTTATTATGCAACATTATTGGATCTTATGAAAGTAGATCTGAAACTATAACTACCAAAATTGGACCACAAACAAGCCGTCCAACAAATCGACCGTCTTAATGGAAAAAAATCTACAAATTAGGCTTCAAATTGATTCTTTGTCCATCTTATTCTCCGAATTTGACTCCGGGTAACATCTTCCTCTTCCTAAACTTGAAAATTTGTCTCGGTGGGAAAAATTCTCGTCGAATGAGGATATCATCGCCTCTGGCAATGCTTATTTTGCAGATTCACGGCTATCAAATGTCACTTTTCAAATTATCATAACCAAAAATTTCAACCAGAAGTGACGAGTTGTTCACATTCTACAGATGTTTGAAGCGAGCATTGTAGCAGTTCCGTAAAAATGAAAAAAACGAGCAGGCCTTTTTGCTTCGATTCGTCACCTTGGATGGAACAATTAATTAGTGAAGGTGAATTTACATGCAATGAATTATTTAGATAGTGTTATGATTATATTTTAAACTTTATGTCTTCTTTTATCCCATTTTTTTAAAGAATTACAAACTCATGCAGAAAAGACATTTACCTCTCATGAAAACACTTCATGGAAAAATGAATGATACAGCATTCAGTTGTATATATAATAACAGGTTAAACATTGTTTTGAGATTCAAAGTATTGTTTATTTAAAATGAAACAACCTGTAATCAAATAGTAAAAAATGAATTTATTAGGTTGGTAGGAAAATAACTGCGTTTTTTTTCTGAATTCTAGTCTTATTTTTTTAATGAAAGCGTCATTTCATCATGTTCACATATTAATAACATTTTAATGTTCATATTTTGGTCTGTATTTTGGTAACATCGACTTTGGTTTTATTATTAATTTTGTTTCAAACTGAGCTATTGAATTAAAAATGGAAAAAAGCAAATAACAGCAATCTTT
Source organism: Acanthacorydalis orientalis (assembly GCA_034766995.1). Taxonomy (NCBI): domain Eukaryota; kingdom Metazoa; phylum Arthropoda; class Insecta; order Megaloptera; family Corydalidae; genus Acanthacorydalis; species Acanthacorydalis orientalis. Next base: position 50,191,470 of record CM068316.1, read on the forward strand.
GTATGAGTCGAAAACGGGTTGTGAAGTAGCAGAAATTCCTCGTGCACTAAACGATGCTTTTGGTGTGGGTGTTATTAAGGAATGTACGGTGTAATGGTGGTTCCAAAAATTTTATGCTGAGGACGAGAGCCTTGAAGATGAAAAAAGTCGCGAGTGTCCTTCTTCAGTTCATAACGAGCAACTGAGGGTATTAATTGAATCAGAACCGCTCACAAAAATTCTAGTGCTTGCACAGAAGTTAGGTGTTAGTTATCCAACAGTTCTGGACCACAAATGGAAAAATTGTATATGAATTTAAAGGTCATAAACCGCAATGATTTTTCTACCAATCAAATAATTGTGTTTGAAATAAAACAGATATTATTTTAAACGAATCAAATTAGCAATAGTATTTATTTTTCCCTTTTCTTCAAAAAAAAAAACACCCTCACGACTGATAAACGACGATATATTTATAGAATTAATTAGATGTCATTTATTCAATTTTTATCATTCGTGACTCGCTGCTACAGACTTCATCATCTCAATAATGATAAAATATTCATGTGCACGGTTATCTGTATATGAATATAAAAAAGCACAGACACACACATGTATGAATAAGCTGGCTCGTGTGCAGACAGCAGATACGTTGTGCATATATTTATTTATTATTGGTAGCAATAAGAGAGACAAGTCGGTCAGTGTCGAGAAACCAGTATTTTTACCGGGATCGATTCTCGTTAATATTTCACAACACGGCAGTCGGTGGCGACGCCGGCGTACAGACGCAGCGCGTCAGGAACAAACAAAGGGCGACGGAGACAAACGCATCGCACGCCCTCGCTTGGATCACACATCTACGACGATACTCTGGCACATCGTGCTGTTAATTGAAAACGTTATCATCAGATAGCACGCACCGTACACAAAAATTAAAGTATACATGCCATTGTACGCATATATGTATACATAAACATATATATATATATATATATATATATATATATATATATATATCTGTACCGAACAACCTGTTTTGTCTGCCACCCACCGACCTACCTGCCGAAAATATCACCGACACGACGCACTTTTTTCCATATTCGTATTTTGATCCATTCTCTAATATTAGGAGGTTACATTGAAAGCCACTGTTTTTTTTTTTTGAGCATTTCCTTGAATAACAAAATGTGTGTATACAATAATCATTATTCAGTATTCGCCCTCGGAATCTATGACTTTTTCCCACTTTTCTGATAGAATTTGAATTTCGTGACGAAACAGTGGTCTATCTTTTGAGCCAATCCATTCAGTAACCCTATTTTCGACTCTTCCATAGTTATGGAAATGTGTATCTTTCAAAGCGTGCTGCATCGATCAGAACAGATGGTAACCGCAGAACAGATGGATCGTCAGATGGTAATCGCCTGCAGTCAGGTCCTGAGAATACGCTAGGTGCAGGAGAATCTCCTATTCGAGCTCCATCAGTGTATGTTTCACAGTTATAGCAACATAGGGCCGAGTATTGTCATAAAGAAGAATCACTGTTCGGCGATTTCATGCAATCGATGGTGGTTTTTGTATAAAATTATCATTCAAACGCTCAAATTGTTGTCGATAACGTTCGGTGCTGATTGTTTTCTTCGGTTTCAACAGCTCATAATACACGAGACCCTCCATATCCCACCAAATAGAGAACAGTTCTTTGTGACCGTGGATGTTTCACTTTGGTCTCGACGTTGATGGTTGACCAGGATCAACCCAAGATTCTTGTATTTCGAATTATCGAAATAGCTTAATTTTTCATCGCCGGTCACGATACGCCACACGAAACTCTTCTTTTTATACCTTTTTTTAGAGAAGAAACTGATTAGATTTTTCTACACCTTAGCCTTGTGATTTTTTTAAACCTTTTGTGGTACGTTTATGGCCTATGAAGGATTATATGTGAAAAATGTATTTGTAAAAAATACATTTTCTATGAAGTTAAATCGAGAAGAACTTGTCTGTTATTTTAAAAACATGTGATTCGTTTTAATAAATTATTGCGTTTTAATAACTTGACTAATTACATACAATGAATTATGTACCTTCTTTTTTAATAATAAAATTTTCCAAAGTAGATGTTCCTTTCATATAGATTTGGTTCTAAGTATGAGGTTAAACAATTTTAACATACAAGAATTTTGCACCCACAAAATTGTGTTTGCCCGGTCTAATATCACGGTCTAGCTACGGGCCTGCACCAGATAAAATATAAAATAGATTCATAACGTCAAGGTAGAAAAAAGATCTTTCTCTACCTTAACGCTCTGAAGATACACTCTATGAAATACCATCGTTATAAAAATGCGCATAACAATCAAAAATGATAATCAATCAATTACTGAACCCTTTTATCCATAAAACTCTCTGTGCTATGTGAGATAAGAAAAGAATTCATTTGTGAAAATTGAATTGTCAGAGTGTCAAATCTGTATTCCTATTATTTACATTTTAACTATTTTTCATTTCTTGCATACTTAACAAAATCATACACATGTATTCAAAAGCGTACAAGATGTTCATAGACTGAATTTTCTAAACCACTGGTTTATACAATACCATTTAAACTCGTGTTCATATTTTGACGTGAATTTATAAAATAAGACACATTTCAAATGCTTATGAAAAATGGTTCTCGTGTTAAAGTGATATTATTTTACTTTCTTGACACACACACACACACACATATATATATATATATATATATATATATATATATATATATATATATAAATATAAATATATATATGTATGTGTGTGTGTAAATTTTTATGTAAACAAAATTTGCAAGCAAAAAATTAAGATACTATCATGGAAAAATCTTTTATATAACTTCACTGCTCAAACTGGCTAAAGTATATAAAATTAGCAATTAAAAAAAATTCATCAGATAAAATCACACATATATTTCAGTACCATGTATGCTTTAACTTTCCTAACAATGGCCCTTTTTACCTTTGAACAAAATCATTTCAAATGCGATGCATTTCGAATGAATTATAATGTCCTGCAATAAAACTGTATGTGTGTCAGTGTTACACACAATTACCTTTTTCATCGTCTGTTTTGTGTTATTTCTGTGACATACAATTACCTGAATTACATATACATATATATATATATGCAGATGAAGTTTATAACCTATAATTTTCGTTCTTTTTCGAATATAAAATGTTTTAAGGCGAAAAGTTAACTTGAACATTTTAAGATAACATTTTAAATTAAATTTCAAGTCCGAGTAGAAAAAGTCAAAAAAAGTTTCCTCTCCGAGCTGAACTGAGACCTTTACTTCTCTCAAGAATCATTTAAATTGTCACGGTATACGGCTTGTGTTAAAGAATCAGCAACTATTTTTAGAATGGTCGTTTGTTCGTTACACACATACATACACACACACACACACACACACACATATATATATATATATACACACATATATATATATATATATATATGTGTGTGTGTGTGTGTGTATGTATATAGAGAGTTGAAAAAAAATCACAATACATTTAACGCGTTGTAAGAAAGATCAGTGTGGAACATTTACATCCGTCTTTGTTTACATCCGTTGACAAGAACCCGCCTCATACACAGTGCAATAAAATATTCATTCGTCATTCGGGCTTTTTTTACGGCTGACCGTCGCTTTCTCGACTCCATCAGTCTTCAGACGGTCGGTGTACGCAGACAGATTTGTTTTACCTGAACGAAAAACCGGTTCATTTTCAGTATTCTCAGGCTTTGACCTTTTTTGTAATGAAAATTGACGTCGAACGAATCTATATATAATAACTGGTAATGTCGGGACCAGTAGTTCGATTATTTGGTACATAAGCACGGACAAGGCCTGTTTTCGATACATTTATAAAAATATTTGATTATGTTACGTTGGTAGGAAAATAATTGCGGATTTTCTTCTCTGAATTCTAACCTTAATTTATACAATGAAAGTGTAATTTCATCTTGTTCATGTTAATATCGTTTTAAAGTACATTTTTCGGTCTGTGTTTTGGTAACATCGACTTTGGTTTTATTATTAATTTTGATTCAAATTGGTCTATTGAATTAAAGATGAAAAAGAAACAAATAAGAGTATTTTTTTCATAAATTAAAAATGAATGATGCAGCAGTAGAAACTGCTCGTAAATTAAACGATGCTTTTAGTATAAGCACTGTTAAGGAACATACGATGCAATCGTGGTTCCAAAATTTTTATGCTGGGGAGAAATCCTTAAAGATGAAGAAGGTCGCTGATACCTTTCTTCAGTTCATAATAATCAACTGAAAATCGACTTGGTTATATAACTAATTTTGCTTCAAATTAGGCTATTGAATTAAAGATGGAGAAAAGAAAATAACAGCAATTTTTGTATGAGTTCAAAACGGGTTGTAAAGTGGCAGAAATTGCTCGTACAATAAACGATTCTTTGGTGTGGGCGTTATTAAGGAACGTATGGTGTAATGAGAGTTCCAAAAATTGTGTGCTGAGAATGAGAGCCTTGAAGATGAATAAAGTTGCGAGCGTCCTTCTTCAGCCCATTACAACCAACTGAAGGTGTTAGTTGAATCAAAACCACAATGATTCGAGAGCTTGCACAAAAGTTAGTTATCCTACAGCTCTGGACCACAAATGGAAAAATGTATATTAATTTGAAGGTCATGCACCGCAATTATTTTTCTACCAACCTAATAATTTATAGTAAAGTACGAATCGATTTATAAATATAATCACTGGTATTAAAATTTGAACAGGATTAAGAAAAGAAGATGTACTTTTTTAGAAAACCAAGTAACTCGCAATTAAATTCAGGCACTGTTCCTTAATTTTTTTCACAAATGACTTTCTTGTCTCACTAACCACAATTTTTTAAATCGAAAATGTTCAATAAATGATATTTAACAAAAATCACACTTCTTCGAATCATAAAATCCAATAACACAACACTACGAGCACTGATGTAAAAAATACTAATTTTAAAATAATTCATTCATAAAACGCGAATAATAAAATGGAAACGAGCTTTTTAATACATGTGTTAGAACTTTGTTAATAATTCAGCGAACATTCAAGTTCAAAATTGTTTATTTTAGGAGGAATTCTGTATAATTTCATCATATATTGACTGTATATATATATATATATATATATATATATATATATATATATATATATATATATATATATGTATATATATATATATAGTAATATCAGTTAAAAATAGTTTATATTTTCTCAGAAATTGCTAATACTGAAAGAAGTAGACATAACGATAAATTTCCTAAAAACGACGCTAGAAAGCTCATTTATTTTTATCTCCATTTAATAAAGTCGCGAATGGTATTGTTACTGTTATGACGAGAGGAATAACATTGTTACTCAACGGAGCTTAAAGGTAATTTTCTTGGTGTATTGCTGCAGTTACAGTCCCGAGACGCGTGTTTCTTCATGTGAGTACATACTACTTGCTATATTGTTACAACAAGTGTATAAGAAAAAAAAAAGAATTGCATTCCTTCGCTATAAAAATAGAAGTCGAGTGTCGAACACGACGTCGACAGAAATAAAAATTGTGACACCGGATACAACCTGAACGTGTGGTATGTTTCGCTGTTATTATGACAGCGAACGCGAAATGGAAATGATGAGAGTATGGAAATATGGTCTCGTGTTCTTCTTTTTAATATTCTAATATAACAGCTGTCGACGTCGTATCATAGGGTGTAAGTTTAATGGTTTTATAGATAAAAGTGCCGATGCTTTTTCTTTTCGTTCGCTCGTACACGAAATTTATGCCGTATAACAAAGTTTATAAAACATTAAATGAATGTCTGAAATAAAATAAAATATAAGGGAACGATGACAGTATTCCTTATTAAAAAAAAGTAATTGCCTCCAGTACTTTTTCTATAACAGAGGACATATTTTTAAATGTTTCAAACTACTATATATATATATATATATACTAGGGGGCTTCGCCCGCTACTCATTGCGCTTACCAATCCACAAGCACACTGCGCTCGCCCACTTTTCAATTACAAGCTTGTACATGCAACCGAATGAAACAATAAACATATTTTTAAATCTCATTATGTCTATATAATTATTATCAGATATACAGAAATGTAATCATTATATATATATATATATATATATATATATATATATATATATATATATATACACATGTGTGTGTGTGTATGTTAGTATGTTTATATAAATATTATATTTCACAACCATTTAGTTTTATATGGATAAATATTATTTTATATATATACACTAGAGAGATTTTCCTCCTGTTCGCTGCGCTCACTAACCCCCGGGCTTGCTGCACTCGCCCACCTGTCAATTATAAACTTCTACATGCAACCGAATGAAACAATAAACATATTTTTTAAATCTCATTATGTATATATAATCATTATCGCAGACAGATTACAACTTTCCTGTTTTATATATGAGATAAACATATTTGGGTACCATGAAACGTCGACGTCATAAATAAGTGGACCTCATTGAATTTTTTTTGTGGATAATTTCGATTTTAGATATATATATATATATATATATATATATATATATATATCAACAGTATTTATATTAAGACATTGATTTTTTTTTAAAAAAAAAAACAATTTTCATTTTGAACAAAAATCGTATACGTTCATTTAGACTTTTAAGAAACAATACGATTATATTTTGTTAAAAAAGTGTATAAAACAATTCTCTGATATATATATATATATATAAATTTCTTTCCGAAATTGTAATTGTCAAAAAATCAACGTTAATCATTTGAATACATAATGCGTATACAAAAAGTGAAAAATTTGCATATCAAGAATATGGAAAGACGAATAGAATAATTAATTGAAATGTTGATTCTTTAATCAAAGGTACAATTGCAAGCTTCCCGTGACATATTTATTTAATTTACAATTCGAACATTTGAATTAACATTATAAATTACAAGAGAATCGAATGAAAAACGTATTAAATGACTCGAAGTTTTTATAATAATTCTCACTTGAGTTTTAATTCGATTTGCAATTTATTTAAATACAGAAATACTTTCATACAGATATATTTTTCGGCCTTCGTTCCTTGGGATCGCCTGATTTTCTATTTTCTTCCACTATTTTCGACACGTGTCATATCTCCAGATAGTCAATTTTTAGATAAAATAAAAAATAATTAAAATCTGTTTCTAAAAACCTATCTGAAAATGGTACACGTGGCGAAACTTGTAGTGAGAAACAGAAGTCTACATGAGTGTGGCAGGAGAGAGAATTAGAACAAGATGCTAACAGGATTAGAGAAATAACAATATTCATAAAAGTAAGAATATAACAGTATTGAACCAACCAGATAACAATGTTCAGAGAAATAACAGTATAATTAACAAGCTCCAACCATGAACGTTTTGAATTTCCACTGCTTTATCGTTAAAGGATTATCAATTTCTCATTGTTTTTTTTATAGATTTAAATGTATAAAAATCAGATAGTTAGATCAGAACTATAAAAATAACAAGAACTATAAAACTATCCAATCTATAGACAATACAAGTCTACAGATTGGATCATTTGCAGTTCAGATCTAACTATCTATAGATTTAAATATATTTTTAAATATTTAAATTTATGAGAAAAATAATGACAAAAAAGTGAATATTCAATACATTTATGATTGAAAACGCTACCAAAATCATTTTTCTTTCAAATAATTAATAAGTTATTTGAATATTAGATGAAGTGAATTATAAAATAGGGTGATTATATTAAAAAACAAAATAATTTTTACTGTTTTTTAATTTAGAAACGATTTTTTGAATATTTCTTTTGTTTATTGACCATTATTTTCATATATATATATATATATATATATATATATATATATATATATTTATATATATAACTGAAATAAAAAATATCTATGTATAGAAATGTTACATTTTTCAATCCGATTTTTTGTGTGAGAGAATATTAATTAAATAAATATTTGAAACTAAAGCCATAATTAATAAATTTCAAAAAGTTTTATCCGAATTATTAACAACGGTTTGAACTATTACACTCGATGGAAACATTCATAGCAGACTTTCAACATAAAAATTATTTATGGCTGTTTAGCGAAATTATTATCCAAAGTATCTTCTCGGAGGGTCGTTAAAAGTTTCGAAATTTTAATAACGCCTCTAATTACAATATGTTCATTCTGTGGTATTAGATACTTTATTACTGTGTGTGTTTTTTCTTTCGTTTCGTTTGTAGAGTGAATCCATTTAAGTATCGATTCACGTTTAGTTCAAAGTTTGTGTTTTATAAATAAAAATTTATTCGGTTTATCTGATTGATGTCAAGTTTCGTAGACGAGTCCCTTGATTCTCTTAACCCGTAGAATATTAAGAATAGAGTTATGAAGGCATACAGCTTGAACATATTTATAGTGTTTAAGATTGGAGTTTTCACTAAGAATTGGAACGTTTTTCGTCGCCGGTCGATGAAGCTACATCTCAGTTCATCCAGATGTAAAAATTCAATTAATGTACAGTATAGTCGCGATTTAGTGAATCAATTAATGTACAGACCATTCAATCTAACAAGGTTGTGCACTTTTGAGAAATATATTTACTTACTAAAAGCATATGATAATTTTTAAAAATTCATTGAAATAATTTAAATTTACAAGAGATAGTAAAAATGCAATAACTTTGTTCTTTACTTAGATTTTTTAAAAATAAATAAATTTTCGTTTGTTGTGTTTTTATATTTACTTCTAGTTCTAGTTTATGTGATGTAAAGTATTCGATATAAAGTTATGTGAATTCACTCTACGGAGTAGTTCACTTCATCCAGCGTTCGCTATATCGCGACTCTACTTAATAATGATTTGAGATTAAATGGGGGATTTGGCAATCAGTACATATTTATATTAAATCTATGTCTTACTAGAAATTGAAAGAAAAGTGTCTTATCTCTAACTTCTCTTTAAATAAATGATTTTCTTACCAATTAACAATTTCTGTACATACACTCAGTTGCGAGTTATCCTATAGAGAAAAAGGGGAATTTCCTGGAGGACCCCACCAACAGAAAGTCCTCAAACTAATCTTTCATAAACTCATTACTGTGGTACAACAATCTATATACGGCTCCCTAATTCAAATTTTCCTGGGCCTCATGAAGATCTAACGCGCCACTGCCTACACTTTTAATAAATAGAAATAATTGTTTGAAATAGACAATAATTCGATGCTTTTATAAAAAAAATAATATATGGAATTTTCTTAATTTATAAAACAGAACTGAGTCACAATGATAAACCTTACATCTGTGAAATATTAATTTTATTAATTAAAAAAATTGTAAAATGAAATAAATTGAAAAAGTCTGTTATTAATTTGATTTATGGCATATAAAAATCGTTAAACAAATAATATTTCTCTCTTTCTCTCTCTCTCTCTCTCTCTCTCTCTATATATATATATATATATATATATATATATATATATATATATATATATGAAACAGTGATCTCGTTCCTGTGATCATTCGTTCTCTGATTGGTTGATAACAGTCGCATGGTCTCTGTTCTGATTGGTTGATATCAATTACATGATCAGTGTTCTGTTTCACGGTCTACAACGAAACAGGGTGTGCGATTTCAGTGTAAACCTGATATGAAATTTATTCAAAATATTGTATTCACCGAAATTTTAGACAGTAAAAAATATTACACATTTTAACATTATATTTTGTTATGTAAATTTTTATAATCTTTTCCGATAAAAATTTCAAGCCATATATTTTACACGGATTATTTGTGTATATGATTCGTTAATTTCTGGTATTTTTTGGAAGTGAGAGCGAATGAGTGTTAGCGATCGGGGAGCGGAATCACTTCCGGGGGTTACAAGTGCAACGAGCAGGACGCGGAGCCCCCTAGTAGAATAAAAAATAATTTCTACGCGAACCAGAAAACGCTTATATAAAATTTTATACATGCCTCTGTATACAGAAATACGAATAAATCAAAACTATTGTATTTATATAATATATGTCTATATCCCATAAATCTTTTCATCATTCGTCTGATGAACATTCTAAAAGGTTCTTTGATAATAGACCGATTTTCTTAATGACGTGGAACACAATGCGGATACTGGTAAAACCGGAAAATGCGTGAATGATTTTCTGTGTGTTTTTTTTTCATCTTGTATTCGCTACATTGCAAGATTTCGAACATCAAAATTAATATGTGTTCCTATTAAAAAGTAGCTTCGTTTATACAACGAGTATATGTATATGTAAGTCTTGATAATGTGTTTTCAGTATGAATGAAACGGATGTTGTACAATTTTCATACAACGAAGATAAATATCTATGAATTAATAAATATTCATTATTTTCTTTAACAACAATGTTTACGAATTTTTCGTGTATACAGTGTGTAGTCTTTGTTATTAAAAGTTGTGTTCATCTTTAAGTATTCGTGTCTGTATAGAATCAGTTTTAAAATTCGTAGAATTATTTATATACAGGACGAACGAATCGGATCGATGGATCTCTTGTTGATTAACCAGAGTTAACAATCAGATTTTATAAATTTACATTTATATTTGTTATCAGTTGGTACAGTTTTTCGATTGTTCTGACATTAATGTCTCACTCGTGGCTTTATATCAGACTCATCTTGTCTTTATATTTTTTTCTAGAATTTTTAAATCGCCTAATGAGTCGACGTTTTAATATTAAGTTGATATGAAAATAATTACGATTTTTGTTTTCTGAACTCTAAGCTTAATTTTTTTCAATGAAAATGTCATTTCATAGTTTTCATGTTAATATCATTTTAAAGTGCATTTTTCAGTTTGTAATTCGGTAATATCGATTTTGGTCCTATTATTAATTTTGTTCTGATCAAAAATGTTTAATAATTCAGAATTTTCTATACCTAAACGCTTCGATGATAAACAATCTAAATTAATTATAAATAATTGAACTTATTTATACAATTTATATATATATATATATATATATATATATATGCATGTATGTATATATGTATGTATATAGATGGATTAAGTATTCAGGAAAATGTTGAATGAAAACAAGGTTTGAGTATAATTATGACATCTGAAATGAAAATGGCATTTGTATTCAGCACTGATTGTTCGAAACGCTACTGATACAACATTGCAGTACCATCATTTGTCAATGGGTAAAGTGGTTATATGTTTGTTTTATCAGCGTCCTGCAAATGTAATAGGCCGTGTATCGTCCGTATCAGAAAATAAATCAGTATGTTCAACAAAATACACTACACAACATGAACTGTTTATAGTACAGTCAACACTTCAGTATTAATAGCAACAGCGTTTGTACAGATAAATTACGGATTCAAATTTATTTTTACGGTGATGTGTTTTTTTTCAGACAAAAAAAAATCACATTTCAACGCTTTTCAGGCGACGGAAAAAAATTTAAACTAATTCACAGCGACTGGAATATAAGATGTGATCTTTCCAACTGTAATTTCGATATTTGTAAGATACCAGTTCGACTCGACTAATACGAGAATTAAATTAGATATTTCTCAGATGTACGCCAATAAAATATCTTGCTGAGTGCATGTTTGTAAGCTTTATTTTGATCAAAGATCATATCATAACCATAAAGTTAATATTTGGAACGCTAAAAGCATTACGCCATTAAAATTTATGTTTCAGTATTGAAAGGTAGTAAACAAAGATCGCATTTATGTACTAAAAATAAAACAAAATAAACATTAAAATCGACATTAAGGTCAACTGTATTCACAGGAATTTTTATAGACGCCATTTAATATATTTCGTTTTATTGCACGGCCATATTTCAAATGTCAGCGTGGCGTACACAAGTTTTACTGGCTTGTCTCTGGTCATTCAATTATTTGTTGAATTAAGGAAAATCTAGAGACCGTTAAAACAATTCATCTTAAATTATAATCGAGTTTGTAAAAGTGCACACAGACAAAACTGAAATATATCAGGTTTTCAGAAAGGAATGTTACTTTTTATAAGAATTTTATTAGGAATTTAAATTGATTTTTATTGAAATTAATAAGTAACGTTTTAATATCTAACTTGCAAAAATATCAACCTTCTATGAAGTAGAAACCCATTTCAGGAGTTCCAAACACACACTTTGTAAAAATATATGCATTTCAGTGGATTTTGCATATTTTTGAATAATAGTTTTTTTTTATAAATTTTATATTTTCATTCTAAAGTATGCAATTACGATTCAATCCGTAAAAATAATAATCTACTTATAAGAAAACAACAAAAAACTATTCTTTGTGTATAAACGTTTAAAGAACGCTGAATATATTACAATGCTAAAAGTGGTTCGATGAGTATTGTTGTTTCATTTACATTCAGTGCAAACAGCTCTTAGTATATTCAGTGCTTTAAATGTACATGAAACAATACATGATTATCAAACACAGAGCGTTCAACTAAAGTCCGTACGGTCATAGAACAAGAATTTGATGAAACTGTGTCTCGTCGACTGTGAGCATAAGAATCTCCACCAAGAAGGCACTAGGCGTACGAATGCTGTTTCCAAGTAATATTGAGAAGCAATGCTTTGGTTTGTAACACATATAGTCATTTTAGAGAATGTGATGGTGGACATAATTGTTTAATTAATTAACATGAAAAACGTTGATTTATGATATTTAGAAAACCTGTACTGATACGACGGCTTAAAATATACTTGATCGCAATATTTTAACCAGTAATTGTTTCCTTTATTTTAATTCAATTGCATTTATTTATTTCTTTAGAAAAACAATTCAGAGAGAGAAAGATAGATAGAAATTAAAGAAAGATAAATATAAACATTTAAAGTACACAGATATTAACAAAAATAAATCCCTAAATATTAAATAGAAAATATTAATAAGTTTATTAAATATAAGAACAATTAAAATAATTTTATTTTAATTGCACGATACTAATGCTTTTACTCGTGTAATTAAAATGGATTTTTTATATATTATTTACTGTCAAATTTATTGTCGAACACTTGTATCGTTTTGATATTTGAGAAATCAGATTCGTTTTAAAAATCAAAACAAAATAAGTGAACTTGATCATGAATTTTTCTTATGTTGGTCATTGAAATTTTTCTTAGCTTCTGAAAAATTTATATATATATATATATATATATATATAACACTTAATTTGTTTCATAAGAATAAAATAAATATTGTTCTTTTCATACTCACAGAATTATCATTTGACACTGTATTAAATTGGTTTAATGAATTTATATAATTTGATCTAATTAATACTATAACACAATATTTGTGATGATGCAAAACAACAGAGAACTATCATTCAAGTACACACATACAAGCATATATAAATATTTTATACAATCTCATCATAATAAATATGCTGTAAACTCCCAACAATCGTGTCAACATGGTAGATTATGGAGAAACAATGTCCACGTGTAATTATATATTAATTATTATATAAATTTACATATATATATATATATATATATATATATATATATTGTTAGAGTCGTTAATCAAAATTTCAACTGAAAGCTCAACGGTAATAATCGTTTTATGAAATAAAAGCGTTTCATTCATTCGTTACATTTCACAGTATTCATCCGTTGCTTTTTATTTTAATTGTTAGTTAATTAAATCTTTTTGTGTTGCGCGACAAAACAGGATAATTTATTGTTTCCGGTATCTACTATAAGATTTGATGAAATCTGAGAGAATTATTATTCGCATATTAGAAAATTCGACAGTCTCTTTGAATATCTTATCTCATGAAAAACAATAGTCATTTGTATTCTTGCATATATATATATATATAGATATATATATATATATATATATATATATATATATATATATATATATATATATATATGGCATTTTAGATATATATATATACATATATAGAGAGAGAGTGAGAGGAGAGAGGGAACACCAGAAAAAGTATATTAATCCACCTTAAAAAAAATATTACAATCATGATTTCACAAAACAAAATTTTTTATTTGATAATGATTTTCAGAAGGACGTTTATCTTTCTATAAATAAAAATTACTACTCCTACTTCGTGATTTTTATTTATGTATTGATTAACTGATTTATGTTTTGATGTTGAGATATCATGGTGTCTGTTCTGACTGGTTGACATCAGTCACCAGTCAGTTTTTTTGTGTTTTGTAGGATGAGTGAAAAATTATTTTGTAAAAATGCTTCATTTTTATTTTTAACACTTATTGCAATCATTCCAGCTCTTATCAATAGACCTTAACATTCATTCTGGATAATAAAAATCAAACAGAAGTTTCATAATCAGTCGGTACTTTTATAAAAAAAAAATACATATTATTTTGTAAAAGAATCGAATAAAAATCCATATTAAAAAACTGAATCCATATTAAAAATCGATTAAAATTCACAGATTTTTTAAAAAAACTATTCATTTATTATCTTTATGTATGTAGATAAGACAAAAAATAATAACCGTTCTATAAATAGTAAGAGGATAAATACAAACTTTGAAATTATAAATAAGTCTTTACAATTGTGAGCTTAATGGCTTCTGATATTAACGTATCGTTTATAACGTTTCAACATATAGGTATAAAAACATGTAATAAAGGCGAGACATTTGAACAGATGGGTGTATTTAAGCGGAAAATAGTCATATAATTTGCGTGCAGTAATTAGAGGTTTAAATAGATTATACATGAACAAGCTATCATTATATTTTATGTACATAATATTTATATATATATATATATATATATATATATATATATATATAAATGCAGTAGAACAATTTTTGGTATAATGTACTCAATAAATTTTTATATTGTATTTTTTCGTATGAAAAAAATATCATAAAAGCTTCATATAAGTGAATAAATTATAAATATGAAGAGAAAAATAATAATATCAGATGCGAAAGAAAAAAAAAACAGATATTAATGTTACTAAAACCACATTCTATTCGTTTTAGAGTTGTTTTTATTAAATGTGCTGAATAAATTTAAAACCGGGACACAAATCGTAAAAAAAGTAAGTCTGCAATTTTTTAATGCCACAATTATTGATCACCTCAAGTTTACATATTGAACATAAAAACGTACTTTTATAAACCATAAAATAGAGCGAATAGAGCATCGGCCAATACGTCAAGGTCCCAGTCGCTCTGGCATCTACTTTGATATAAAATGGGTACTTGCGGTTCGAGACATAAAGCTTTCCGAAATGAATCGTTATTAATTTCACTTCAAATGTTTTCACGTCAGAACGTACACATAACGTATATTTTCATATAATAAATTGCATCCATCTATTCAATTATTTTCAGTTCGTTCAAGACGCGCAGGAGAAAATATGTGCATTAATTTAATCATAGAAGTTGAACATCGTCGATTCGTTTTCACTTTCACTCTTCCCTCCCGCAGTTCTCTCTCTCTCTCTCTCTCTCTCTCTATATATATATATATATTTATATTTATAGAGAGAGAGAGGGAAAGAAAGAATATATATATATATATATATATATATCTTCTTTATATAAAAACCCACATTCCTCATCACTTTGTCCTGCGGACAAAGTAACTAGAAATGTTTACTTTGTCAGCTCGTAGATTTCAAGTTTAATTCATTAAGTTTCGTTTCTAGGTATTTTTATGTTTAAATATATTATGTTGTAAAAAACAATAAACAGTATTTTCTTTCAATGTTTATTACTATTTTTCCGGCAATTTTAAAGGACTTTATACTCATACATATATATATATATATATATATATATATATATATATATATATATAGTAAGCCCTCGATTTGGGTTGTTAATAATATATATATATATATATATATATATATATATATATATATATATATATATATATATATATATATATATGTTTCGGGAGTTGTGCAAACAAAAACATATTTTCCAAAAAATAAATTATGAAATTAAACCGAAACCTGTTATGCAAACGGTATAAATGAATCACTGATCACAGATACAACCAATTATAATAAAAAAAAAAAAAAAACGAAAACAGTTTTATTAACATAATTACAACGGACTTGAAAAACGATGAAATTCGCGTAACACACAATTAATGCATAAATTATATTTAATTGTACTATAAAATTAAATTCCAGTGTAATACGAAATTAATAATAATTTCAGTTCGCGTAATCTTCAACAGAACAGGGATTCGCAGCTTTGATAAATTTTACTGAACGCTGCTAGCAATTTAAATCAACAGGTCATTTTATGATTCCGTTTATTCATGTTTTAAATGCTTTCAGCTCGATTGTTCTGAAGCTGAATCTTAACAGAGTCGTTACGGGTCATTCGAACCTATCTAAATCTAAGACGGTTATTAATTGTGAAGAATTATATGCTCGGGATGAAGAGTGTTCGAGAAGTTTTCACACATTTACTTTTTTACAAATCTCCACTTCTATTTTTTTCCAATTTATTCAGACGAATCTTTTAAACCAAATAACCAATGATTCTCTCTCTCTCTCTCTCTATATATATATATATATATATATGTATATATATAACTTTTGAGGTATTATAAATTTTGAGGTTTTAATACAGCTAAGTTTGAATGTAATTAGAAATACAGCAAAAAAAATGGCTTCATCTAAATATAATAAGTAATCTTTTATAAGATATAAATGAAAAAAAAACTGTAATAAGGCAAAATAAACAAATCAAGCCATTAAAAACATAAAGTGAATAAACTTTAAACACATAAATAAATATATGAGTGAAATAACAAAATGCAAAGTAAAAATAGCTTTAGAACACCAATAAAAATCAGATTAAATCCAAATAGAAAACAATAAAATATACATTCTAAGCAGAAGGATACAAATTCAAATCTAATACATGTAATAAGGAATATATCGACCAACGAGCAAATGATTTATATATAGGTATAAAAAATATACTAATTGTTTTAAATATAACAGAACTGGTTCAATATTCGCTGAACAGATTTTAAAAAATATGCATGAAATTAATAACCAATAAATAGAAATAGTAACGCGTTATTTTTTACCTTAAAATTATAAAACCTTCACCACCCGTTTTAAACTCGTACAGAAAAATATTCTTATTTGCTTCTCTTCTATCTTTAATTCAATAGCCCAATTTGAAGCAAAATTAATAATAGAACCAAAGTCAATGTTAACAAAATACAGATTAAAAAATGCACTTTAAAATAAGATTAACATGAACATGACGAAATGACACTTTCATTGCAAAAATGTCAGGTTAGTATTCAATAAACGAAAACTGTAAATATTTTCCTACCAATCTAATACAAATATATTAAAAATGTTCATGTACTTTTATTATTTAAATAATGCAAATCCACTGTACAGTTTTCCACATAATCACCGTACGTTTTTCATCGCTTTGATGAAATTTTAAAGAAGAATAATGAGTGTAAAAACAATAACAACGATTTTAAAAAATATATACAACGACTGTCATTACGTACAGCCACACCGTACATATATAAACCTGTGTACGTATCCACACACACACAAACACAATGATTATTTGATTAAAATACATTTCACCTGTTTTACTCAATTTGATGTTACCTGTTATGTGTTTTTTTTTTTGTCGCGTTCGTCCGTTGACATTAACCGATGAACAGAACTATTTCTTCGTTATTTACAGTATGTGCGAATATAAAACACAGAATGTAAAAACACTAGAATGGGGTCGAATGCGGATCGAGCGCCTAATGTCGAGCGAAACCATCACAATAACCCAAACATGGAGGGTGCATTAAACTATCACATTACGTTGATAGCATGTCAGGGATCATCGTACACATTCAGCATACGCTTGATGGACGGTCAACATTGTCATGAATAATGACTGTCGATGCGTTACACGCCACAAGAATAACCGTACAAGATGTTCATTAAAGACTTATTAGCGTTGTTGAGCCGGAAGAATAACAATTTGTAAACGAACTGTGCATATTTACAATTTAAAATAAACACAGTTGATACTAGTTGGTACTTCATTTATATACACATGCTTATACACACACACACACACATATATATATATATATATATATATATATATATATATATATATATATATATATATAGTCTCATTTATATGGTAAATGTCAAGAGTTTCCAGTATCCAGTATTTGTTTATACACTTTTTGTTAATGATGCCATTATTTCACAGCATTAAGATACTAAAAAAACTTTAGTGCTATAAATATGATGGAATTTCCATCGAAATTCACATGAACTACGATCAAAACTGACCAAACAATCATTTATGGAATATTTTTGATCAGAATGATTTTTGTAGTTTGTGAGATAAGTGAAAAATTCACAAACGAAGGTCGAAAAATTTGCGGAATGGTCGTTATGGCAGGGGTAAGTGGGATCTTGCGCTTGCTCTTTCGAAAAGTTTCTTCTGCAGTACATGTACAAAGTTGCATGTACAAGTTGTAAATTGAAACGCATGTCAAATCGGAAAAAAAGCCCAAAAATGGACAATTTTGAGTTTCGTGCAGAAAACAAATACTTTGAAAACTTTGGTCCGAAATCTTTTCCCCTGTGATCAGCGTTATTTCAAATTTGCGTAGCTGCAGTCGACTTATTTCAATGTTTTCTTACGATATAAAAATATACGTGTTGTCAAATGATAAAAAAATTAAAATTAATAAAATTAACGTTGAAACATTTTTAGGTGACATTGTTTTCAAAAAAAAATAAACAGACAATAGAAATGTATTGAAAAAAGAAATTCTTATAATAAAATAATATTTACATTACAGTAACAAAACAAAAAAAAAATCCGAAAAGAAGAATTGAAGCCAAGATCTCGAGCTTTACGACCGCCTTACCTAACCAACTATGCTACGCGCTCATTTCATGTAGTTGCACAGAGACTAATTACACGGTACTCATGCGTTATCTTGAAACTTTGAGCCCCTTTTTCTCCCGAACGGCGCAAAAGTATATCAAAGAATCACGGGAACATAAACTAGGGATCACTGCCTACCAACCCACTGATCCTTGAGCGATTCGAGTTCCCCGCATTGGCGTTCTCTCCTTGTTAGGGTTATTGTAAAACAGAATATGATCGGCGGATGAATGATGTTCGGTCTTAAGCGGTTAATTATGATAATTACTTTTTTGAAATCATAAATTTGCTGTTCCTATATAAATATATATATATATATATATATATATATACATAAAGACAGATTTTCTTAAAAGACAGCAAAATAATCACTTTCTCGTGAATATGGAAGCACTGCAAGAACGAATTCACATTCACTCAACGTATTAAAAATTCGGCTACTTTCTTTCATCTTTCAAACACAAACATGTATAAAAACTTTGCATATGCTTGAAATAATCATACATAAACACACACAGACATACATACATATATATATATATATATATATATATATATATATGTGTGTGTATATATATATATATATATATATAATATTTATATATACCTGTGTGTGTGTAAGTGGCAGTTTCCAGTGTATTTTAAATAAAAGCGTTATATTTGTACTAATGTACAAGTATGTATAAGTATTCACATATAATGCTGAAATGTACAACTTTTCAATGAAACATATTTTTCATTTGAATCGAGCAAAACGCTTTCAGAATGTTTAAACTTGTTCACATAAAGAATGTTCGTTTATAATTCTATTGTGTTTGAAAGAGTCGTGTATAGTTTATACGTTAATATTTTATGGATGTATATAATGTCGGTCTATTCTTTTTATTTTTAGTGCTTTGTGAATTTTTCCGTTTTATTTTTGGAAAACAGTTACAGTTCTGTATTATTTTTTTTGTAATGTGTACCTTGAATTATTTTCATATTTAAAAATATATTAAATATTTATGTTAATTTTCGTATCAACTGTGTAATAGAACATGTTATAAAAAAGAACAAATTCTTTTACAGTACGTAGACTAAACCTGAATTCACTTTCACATTCTCTCACAAATAAAAATATTTTTTCCGACTAAAAATTTTTAAGAAAGGATCAATCATTCTTTATTGAACATTTTTGATCATGAAAAAAATGTACCTTTTTGGATGAGTAACAAATTCATCTCACAAAGAACCAAAACTTTTACTAATCAAAAATATACAACGACATGCTTTATGATCAATTTTTAATTTTTGCTTATGCCCATTTCAATGCTGAGTTGCAGAAAAATCAGATTGTAAATGAATAATCTTTGTTTATATCCTTTTATAGTGTAAATATTCAAGAGAAGTAGCGTCAGCGCTTGCTCACACCCTCACCCTCGTACATTACTGAAAAATTGTATTTATTTATTTAAAATGTTTATAGTTGTAAAAATGAAAGTCTGTTTATATATATATATATATATATATATATATATATATATATATATATATATATATATATATATATATATACATGA
The DNA here is from genome assembly GCA_034766995.1 of Acanthacorydalis orientalis. Classification (NCBI taxonomy): domain Eukaryota; kingdom Metazoa; phylum Arthropoda; class Insecta; order Megaloptera; family Corydalidae; genus Acanthacorydalis; species Acanthacorydalis orientalis. Next base: position 50,212,027 of record CM068316.1, read on the forward strand.
GTGTGTGTGTGAAAGAAAGAGAGAGAGATCACATATGAATAAATATGTGTAAATCTTTTGTGTGATCCGAACTAGCATCAACTATTCACGAGTTCGTTTCTTTCGGCAACGAACAGGGATACGAACTCGAACAGCATCCAATTATATCGACTTGTTGAAGCATGAACGGAAAGGATCTGAGAACGTGATATTTTATTCAACGGGCGCATGCGTGTCCGACGCTAATTTGCAGACGAAAATTTACATCATACGTGGCGTCGCATTTTGATGACTCCATTTTTATGATTTGCACATTTCGCGAGGCGCGAGAACATATTCATACATTGTGATTTGCGCACGGCGACGGAATCAGACATACTTTCCGCAATCGTGCAATAGAAATCGTTGTACGCGCGGTATGTATTTTATAGAAACGTTCAGATCATTCAGGATGCTAGTTATACGGTTTTTGAATCGATTTCCGTCATAAAAAAATATTTTTACCTGCTTATTTGACTTTAATAAATGTAAGATAGACTATACTAGATACAGTGGAAGAGAAAAATATGGCTTGGTTTGGACAAATCGTTTGAATTACTGCACAAAAATGAACAGTCAAATAAAAACTACCAGAGAAGAATGAAAACAATAAAATTACAAAAGTTTTCTTTTTGTAAAAGAAATATATATATATATATATACATAGAGACATATTAATATTGAATATTGATTCAATTTGAAAGCGCAGAATTAATTTTACATCTAATAGAAAGACAGAAACACACAGATCCAGCAAGATAGATATAGATAGATAGATTACCTTATTTAAATAAACAACGATAAAAAAGTGTTTGTTATGATTCCGTGTATAATTCTAAACAATGAATGCAAGAATTGAAGTCGAATCATGTAAAAATATGTGATTACATGTCTGCAATGTACGTGGGTCGTTTGATAAGTTTAGTAAATTTCTATGATATGGCGCCATCATTCATTTGGTATTGTCACGGCTATCAGGTACAGACAAATCTGTTAATTTTTCTATGTCTTAACATTCTGGATGGAACTGACATTTAAATGTGTGAACCCTTAAAGGGCACACCTCCAAAAAATTACCTAAACGGCACACGGGGTATGCCACGCCCCATCGTCTTTGAATGCGTCCTTTAACGACTTTATTAAATATTTTATTGTAAAAAAATTACTGAATGAAGCTGAAGGCATGTATTTTAAGGACAAATGTTTCATGGCGATTTTTTGAAATTAACAATGTTTAAAATGTTGAAAAAAAATTGCTCAAAATGACTTTTTTTACTTAATATCGAATAACTTTTTCAATTTTCAATATTTTGAAGTAAAAATTTAGGTCGATGCTCTCTAGATATAGTACTTTCAAGATAAATTAACTTCCATAATGCGCGTTCCAAAAAAGGTATTTATTCTGAGAATTGAAAATGATGATTTTGTCAGATGTTCGGGCGATCGCACCTGCTGCTCGAACGCAAAAGAGGGCACCTTAATGTAACAGGAGATAGCGACACAAGTTCGATTTTCTAAATTTTAGCATGATTCATTGAAGCGCAAAGTTTGCATGGGGTTTTCGTCACGCCGAATGCCCTTTAAGGGTTAATTTATTGTTTTACCATACTTATCGGACGTCCCTCGTATATTAATGTGTGTAAAATAGCATAGAAGCCAATAATTTTTTCAACCCGACGTACGGTCGATCCGTATAAAAATATACAATTTTTAATTTAAAACACGTTGCACCCGGAATGAATTCAACAACGAACCAACGTCGGACGACGGATGTGAGTTGGTGCGAACTGTTTTACCATCCGCACCGCAAATAAACCATTGTTCTGTGGCCGTGTCGGGCCAGCGCTGCAAACTGAATAAAAATGTTTTCCCCGTTGAACACGCGACACGGAATACAAATCGCAGAGAAATTTCTCTCGCCGTGTCTGTGTATGTTTTTGTGTGTGTTTTTTTTGCTGCTTTTCTCTTTACAACACTGAGTTGTAAATCATGTATACATATGGTAATATACGTATTTTTATTTCATACCGTAATATTCGATGTAGTTTAGAAGGTCTTTTGACAGTTGACTGTTATGTTATAAGATTATGTCCTGTGAGTGTACGAAATGTTCGATATAAATCTTTAATTTTTATATCATTCGAGTTAGGGAACATGTTTTTAATTGAATCGAGATAAAAGATAAATTCAAGGTCTTACCTGTATATTCTATGCCAGAATGATCACACACTGTACGAGTGAGTGCGAATCGAAATTCGATCTTCTTGTATACAGATCAGCATACTCTGGAATTGAAATACATATGATTTATATTCCTTTGCGATTAGTTCTAATATTCATTTATGAAGACAATGATACTCATATTGTTATTATGATTTCTTAATTAAATATTTTCCAGGCAGTTGAGTAATATTACCAACATGGATAACATTCTTGTTATTCTATCAGATCGGTAAATGGTCAGAATATTTATTAGAAATGTTTATATTTTGATCATGTTTATATTTAAAACTACGCGACAGTAAGAAAGTCCCTTCATGAGGATTTTATAGGGGGGGGAGGCTATCGACAGATAAGGTCATTAGGATTTTAGACCTTGACTGGATAAACAAATAGAGTCACGAAAAATTAGCCACCAGTAACAACTACAACCCAAGATATTATCAAAACATTCAACCAATCAAATGAACTTCTGTACTCAGAACTCATTCTGCACAGGAGATTAAAGCTCTTCTGTTTACAAAATGTAGGATTCAACAAAATAACTATTTTATTTTTATGAATACGTGTATATATATATATATATATATATATATATATATATATATATATATATATATATATATATATATATATATATGTATGTATAATTCGAAATTAAAATATCAGGAGTACAAATTAATTCGGTGCCTTTCTTATAAAACATGAATGTTTACAGAAAAATGAAATATATTTCAATACTCAAAATATCTCTCATTATTTTATATAACTCTGCTCCATCTGTCCAGTAAACGACGAATGCCTTATAGAAAAAAGATGGCGGGTTTGAGTCGATGAAGTCGTAATGAATTTTCGGACCTTATTCACTCTTTCATCATTTTTGCATGTTTTGTACGTCAATGTCGTACAAATCGTTATCGCAGCTTCAGCAGCATTTTTTTCGACTGGAATGCGAAAAGTATTCAGTATTCTAATGTGCTGCTTTTCGGACGATATCGTGTTCGTTACTGTTTGGTGAGGTTATGTCAACTGCTTGATCAAGATATATAGTGTTTTTAAATGTTAAGATTGACACTTCAAAATCGTGAAACGGTATGAAAATAGTTTCATTTAAAACAGAGTTATGATTTATTGAATTTAAAGGCACGGGATTAATATTTACTCCTAATTAAAAAACATAAACATTTAATCATTTAAAATAGTTAATTAATGTAACGAATTTAAGTTTAAAAAATTCATATTTATTACATGTTCAAACTTTATTTTTTTTGTCACATTTCATAGTATTTTAATTCGCAATATTCTCATTTTTATTCCTGAATTTTCTAACCAAACTCTGATGTATCAGTTTAGTAGAAAAATAATTGAGGTTTATGACCTTCAAATTTGTATACAATACCGTAATTACTTTCCTGTCAACTTAATATTTTCTAAGCAAATATCTACTTTTAAAATGTTTTTTTGTTTATTTATCTTACAATAAGCACAAGTTATAACCAAGTTCGATTTTTCAAATATTCCAAGGAAATTTCAGTTTTTAGGTTGGTAAAAAAAATAATTGCTGTTTATGACCTTCAAATTCTTATATATTACCGCAATTATTTTTCTATCAACCTTATATTTTTTTAGCCAATGTAAACTTTTAAAATTGTTTATTGTTTTTTTTTATTATTCAAGCAAACTAGCATTTTTTTATATACATAGCGTAAATATCTATCAAATAAGTATATAAAGTTTATCCTTATATACAAATATACATATACATATATATATATATATATATATATATATATATATATATACATATAACATATATATATATATATATATATATATATATATATATATATATATACAAATATACATATACATATATATATATATATATATATATATATATATATATATACATAAACGATACGGTGATTCATGTTAACCATTACTATTTCAGTTGAAATCTCTAGAGATAATACACGCTCCAATTCCTGTATCCCTCGGGACTACCCTTTTAGTAGCAACTCAGAGAAATCCCTTGAAAGTTGTTGGTTCTGATAACTGGTGTAGCATAAGCGTTAAGTAGTCATTCTCATCTTGTCTAAAGTCCATTTAGAAGCGTAAAATGTAACTGCTTTAAACCGAAATCAATCACATAACCGTTCACAAGTATTCATAAATTATTTAGATTCGTTCGGTTTCATTTAGCTGCCGAAAAATCCGTCTCAGTACACAGAACTCTCATCGGAGTGTCGATCACGAATAAGTATTTTTATAATAATTTATATTTTTATTTAACACTAGAACTACCGACGATTGATGTATACGTACTTCTACCGTATGGATCAAAATGACTTGTTTTTGAAAAGACTAAGTCATTTTAAAAAAAATACATGACATTTTATATACTCTTATATATTTTTCTGTTTTGTTTGACGAAAATTGAAAATAAACTTAATAATAATATTTTTTCATATAATAACACACACAATTCAAAGACATTTTTTCCAGATTAAAATCATTTTAACAATGTATTTATCACATACACGTTTATTACACGTACCACAAATATTATTTTTTTATTATTTGTACAATATCTTATTTGACATCGTTTACATTTCATGGAAATATGTGTCTGGTTTATTGATGGTGTATACAAAAATATTTATTCTAATTCTGGATCGTTGAGTTAGATCTTTACAATCACTTGCAATTTATTCAGATAACTGAAATAAGAAGTCTTTTCTTGACATATTTTCCTCTGTTGTTTCGTTGTATAATACCCAGACATTTATTATGACAAGATCTAAGATATTATTAAATACTTGTAAAAGTCATCTTCGGGATCCAGCTTTCACAGTATATTTTCTATCCATTTAGTCTGTCATATCTACACCAAATTTGTTGTTGTTATAAAACACGACAGTTTCGGGCAAAAGTTTACCATCTTTTTCAATTTTTACCGATTTTTTGAACTCGATGACAATACTTTTTTACTTGGTTTACAATTACAAACAGTAAAAATACAATTATTTTGATTTGTAAAGAATTATCGAGAAGAGAAACATATTATTCTTCTTAAGTCTTGCAAGTTTAGGTAAGTATCTCTTATTTTGTCTTATGGTGCCAAAATAACTCTTCTAGTTATTAGTTTTGTTGCTAGTGACAAACATCTGAAAAAATTATCTGTTGTTACTTGTCTCCCGTAACCAGTATATGGCTCCATAAATTTTAAGACAACAAATTCACCCAAAGGTACTAATTATCCCACTTCATCTTTTCCCAAGTATGGGATTCTATTTAAAATAGATTTATTTTTTATATTTAACGCCAATCACAATTTTATGTCAAACATATCCGGTTTATTTGACATGCACTGCGTAAACCTACATCTGGCTTTAGTCGGAAATAATTATTCAAGTGTAATGACAGCTCCTGGTTTATAACACATTTGGTTATTTTCAAACGAATTTCTTCCACACTTCTGAAACCAATTCAAATTTATCTATTTTGCAATCGCTGGCTTCTTTCAATTTTCTCATCAAAACGAACTAATTGAAGGATTCGGTGAATTCATTCCTGCTAATTATTTCTGTGCAAAATTCAGGTCCCCATTTTCTAGTTTACCTACATTTCGTGAACGGTTGAAATGACGCATCTCGGTATATGATATACTACATATCAATTTTATAGAAAAAAAAAAAACAACAAAAATAGAAAACTACCTTACAGAATTAATCATTTAGTTATTTTGAAGTTATTAGTTATTTTGGGGGTCAGAATGACAAAACAAGTCATTCTGACCCCCTTGGTAGCCTAGTGTTAATTCGATATTAAATTCTAATCTCTGAAATATCGACATATTCCTATACTTATTCAGTACAAACATATTAAATCATTTCATTCGAAAATGAAATAAAATCCATTATAAGAAAAGAGAATGAGAAGAAAAAGTAGAGAAAATTGGATTGAGTAATTGAATGTCGTAAAATAAATATATCGTGTATGTTAAGACCACGAATAATTTTATTATAATTGACTGCCTTACATCTTAGAATTTATATTAAGCGAGCAGACGCGGCTCGTCGAATTAAGAACTGGAACTGTAAAAGTTTCTGCGACAACTCACCATTCAACCATTTAATTAAATTCAAATCACCTGATTACAAAGCTCCACTGAATACATTTAAAATGTATGAAAGATTTTTTTATGGACGTATTAATAAACTCGTCATGTTGTGCCGGCGAGCAGCGTCTTGTGCATGTTTCGTAATTTAAATAAATATCGCTAGTCTTCATTTTATCACGGCGCGACTGTCTGTAGAACTCGCAAAAGTACTTTCGAATGCTAATTAATTCTACACGTTATGGTGAAATCTTCTTCTATTTACCGCGTTGTATTCAATTCTAAAAGCAAAGCCTCTTCCTTTTGCCAAACTTATACAACTTGTTGAACCTCAAATGACACAGCATTATCGTTCCACTGTACTCATGTTACATCCACTCTTGACAAATTAATTTTGACATAGTGAATGTGTAGTCGAAACTCTGTGTGGGGCTTGCGGGCGATGTATACACATTGAAATTTACACAAAAATCGATATTACACTTTTTAGTGCTGCATTAATTTTATGATTAAAAAAATTCGCAAACGCCATAAACGCTATCTCTGTTTTTTTCATACAAAATGTTTATGAACGTACACACATACACGCTCACATACACACACATGCATGTGTAGATGTGTATGCACAGGTGTATTTTTAATGCAGTCTTTTAGGGGAGAAACAAAGTATATTAATTAAAAGTTACAACGTGCACAATATTAGTAAATAAAATTGTTTTGAATCAGATAATGTTTGTAATATGTATTTTACAAACTCACGAAAGCACTCAATTTGTGGAGAGATATGCACGGTAGATAAATGTTCAAATATGATATCCAATTATAAAGAAAAAACGTAAGTAGTATTTCTACACATACACTTTTTTTCTTTACAAAACAATTACGTACAGTAACTGATATTAAGTCGGTCAAAAAATAATTGCATTTTTTTTCTATGTAAATGAAAGGCGAATTTTTCACAGGGAACAACAATTTTGTTAAGTAATATATTGTCTATTTCGTTTGATTACTTTTTGTCATCTTTTAAACAACTTCATGGTTCCGCGCTCAAAAAGTTCTCATCTTTTTCGACAAAAAAACAGTTTCAAGAACGATTTGATATCCTCCTTTGATATCCTATCAGCAGTGAAGGTTTTACCATTCAAGGCGTTTTGTAAAAAAAGAAATAAATGGTAGTCTGATGGTGCCAGGTCTAGCGAATATGGTGGATGTGGTAACACATTCCATCCAAGCTGCAACAATTTTTGACAAATGACCAAACTTGTATGTGGTCTATTGTTATCATGATGGAACACAACACCTTTGCGATTCACCAATTCTGGATGCTTCTGTTTGATGGAATCATTTAATTTATCGAGTTTATGATAGTACACGTCCGAATTAATGGACCGGTTCCTTGCAAGCAGCTCAAAATTCACAATACCATTTTGAAATCAACGGAAAACAAACAATTGTCAACGAAATCATGTACTTTCTTCTCTAAAACAAGCTTGAACTATCAGCTATCAAGTTGCACAATGGATTTACGTTTTAGAATGAAGTTAGTTATATTTCAAGACATGTATATCCATCTATTAGAAAAAACGCAATTGCTTTTTGGCCAACCCAGTTATGGTTATTCAATTTAAAAGCACCAAATTATTTTTTACACTTAATATTAACTCTTACTAAGGGTGTTTACCTCTCGTCTGACATTCCCCTCCTTCACTAAGAACCATTTAAGTCCATAATAAATACTATTTTACAGAATCAGGTTGTGATTTTAAATATCAAATCTGTACTATAGAGAACAAAATATCTGCCAGTACACAAAATTATATATATATATATATATATATATATATATATATATATATATATATTAAAATGAGTATCTTTTTATTAATAAAAATCAAAATCGGCATAGCGTAACGGTTTGTTCGTATTCTGATTGGTTATATGATCTGCTTTCTGATTAACTAAAAATATCGCATGATCATCATCAGTTGAATAAATAGTACGAGAAATATATATATATATATATATATATATATATATATATATATATATATATATGTCTAAGTTAAACGAAATGAGGGCGAATGATAGGCGAAACCACTAATTATTTAAGAAATTAAAGCTCTATTACATTTATCAGTTAAATTAAAATTACTGCATGTATGACTTTTCATTTTTCTTTTAAAAAAAATACGATTGTGTAAATTATCAAATATATATATATATATATATATATATATATTACTATCATTTAATATCAATCTATATACACAACACACGATACAACAAACAATCGACTACTGAAGATAAAACAGTGGCCCATATCCTCTACATTGGTTCAAAATCACGCAATTGTTCAATTAAATCGTATCTCTTCTTACCACCCATGTCTATACCAATATACAGTCTTAAATATGTCAACAATTCAGTAGATATTATATATCATTATTTAATAAATATGGAACATGTAGTGAAATGGTTCATCTATTCACGGATGTACATATATATATATATATATATATATATAAATTTTAGTTAATAATAACGTTAATCAACAATATTAGATTCTGTATAACAATATAGAATATATTTACATAGAATAAAATATATTATATTACATTTGTAGATTATATTGACTTAGACAGAATTCTCCATTTATTATACAGTCTAGAATGAAGACAATTGTGCTCTGGTAGATACGATAAGTTTTGTGTACTGTTGTATTCTGATTAGAAAATTATGAATTCATATTCAATTAATTTGATTTTATACTGAATGTTCAAAAATATAAAACGATATTTTTAACATTACATTTTTTATCTTCACATATCTTTGCCTATATTTAATAGAAGGTCAGGCGCTAATAATCTTAGCTGTCGAAGTGCCCTAAAATCTCAATAACCAACCAACAGTTCAAGAGTCAAATCTAGTTATAAAAGAATGCTACTCAATTGACTTAGCGGAAGCAATACCAACAGAACATTATATCAACAGAAGCACAATATAAACTTAAATAATTAAAATTTTAATCAATATCAGGATGTAGCTCTTTCACTGGATAATTTTACTTTCACAAATCAATTCTTCACTCACCTAGCAGCCCACCAAAAAAAATTTTTTTTATTAAAAATGTAATATAAATGATTATTAATGATTTTTTATTGTTGCTTACGCTAGAAAAATATAATTCTATAATAAAATAGTATAATCTTCTAAATTAAGTACACAATGAAAAAAAATAAATGTTGTTGATTTTTATTTCATGAAAATCATGAAATATTATATTAATACAGCTGTCACTAAATTCACTTTCACAAATAAATTTTTAGATGTGCGAATTAGTTCGGTGCCTTTTTTGATAGAAAATGAATGGTTTACAGAAAAATGGAATACACTTCAATTCCTAAAATACCCATAATTTTTTTGTATAACTTTATCTGTCGAGTAAATGACAAATCCCTTGTCGAAAAAGATGACGGCTTTTAATCGATAAAATCTTAATATATTTTCGAATTTCTTATCACAACTATTTTATCATTTTTTACGTTTTATGCATAACATCATCTTCACTCAAAGCTGAACAAATCGTCCCCGCGGTTTCGCCAGCATTTTTAATTCAACCGAATTTCGAAAAGTATGTAATGCTTAATATGCTGCTTTTCGGATAGATACCATCGTGTTCACTTCTGTTTTGTGAGGTTATATCAACTGCTAGGCCAAGATGTAGAGTTTTGTTTAATGTTAAGGTTGACACTTCAAAATCCCAAGACGACAAGAAAATATTTTGATTTAAAACAGAGTTAGGATTGATTCAATTTCAAAGCTCAGAAATAATTTTTACACTTAATAGATTATTATTTTTTAAAAAAAATACTATTCTATCCTAAACACATTAGTCGAGATGTTTTTTATTTATCTTCTATATTGATGTTAAAAATATAATTTTTTAAACCGCTTTCTTTATAAGTTTAACAACATAATAAAAACAATAGAATATATATATATATATATATATATATATATATATATATATATATATAAAGATAGAGAGAGAGATTAATAAAAGTGTCCGCATTCTCGCCGACATCTTTCCCCTTACCTAATATTTAAATTATAATATAATTTTGAAAATAATGCTAGCAATATTTATAGCTTTGATCACACACTGTCGTACTTGTTCGTTTGTTTCTCTATTTAAAGAAAGACATACTTAATACCGAACGCTGTTGTCCACCACTGGCGGACAGTTATAAATGTTAACCTGAATTCAATTTTTTAGAAAAGTGAATAAACACTTTATACAAATCAATTTTTAAGAAACCGATATAATATATTTATTTCCGTTTTGGGTTCATTTATGTATCAATACTTCATGAATCGTGTTCGAACTCCGGTCGATTCGTTTCGAATAGCTTATTAGTGTGTATTCTTGCTCAAATAGTCATATCGAATACAAAGAGATTTTTGTCACACGACCTGCAGGAAGGAAACATTTCATTTTATACCCACATCAGGCACAAAACATGGTAAGTTTCACGCCAGCATGAACAATATAATGGGCGTTCCAGTCCAGCAGAAACGGTAGTCATTGTAGTACATGTTTCTACAAGAACAACATTTCTGTACCGATGAAAGTTTCAGTCATGCCGTTCTGACATACGCCACTAGCTAGGCTAGGCTCGTCAAACCGTTCCACGACGAACAGGAGCGGATTGTGAGACATTTTCATGATTTGATCATTTTTTTTATATATTTTTCTTCAATAATTAATAAGTTTTTTATCTATCGCTCGCTTCCTCCTCCCAGTTACAAAAGTACACTTTACAAATTTAGATTTTGTATACCACTAAATTTTAAGGGGAAAAAAACGCTTATTTCATAATCGCGTAACGTTTTTCGAAGGCAGAAAAAGAACGAGATGTCTCCCCATAGCGGTCTGAGAACAAACAAGCAGGAAGTGGGCCTTCGATAGGAAATAATTGATAAAATATTTCATTTTAAATGTGGTTTTGTTTAGATTTATGCTTGTTATTTATTGGCATCAATGGTTGACAAATATATTAGGTTGGTAGGAAAATAATTACGGTTTTTTTTTCTGAATTCTAATCTTATTTTTTCCAATGAACGTGTCATTTCACCCATTTTATGTTAATATTATTTTAAAGTGCATTTTTCAGTCTGTATTTTGGTAACATCGACTTTGGTGTTATTTAAATTTTGCTTCAAATTAGACCATTGAATTATAGATAGAAAAGAAAAAAATAACATCATTTTTTGTATGAATTCAAAACGGGTGGTAAAGTAGCAGAAACTGCTCATAAACTAAACGATACTTTTGGTGTGGCTACTTTTAAGGAATATATGGTACAATGGTGGTTACAAAAATGTCGTGCTAAGGACGAGAGCCTTGAATTTGAAGAAAACCGCGGTAGTCCTTTTTCAGTTCATAACGACCAACTGAAGACGTTAGTCGAATCAGAATTATGCACAACAAGTTGAGAGCTTGCACAAAATCAGGCATTAGTCATCCAACAGTTCTGGACTACAAATAGAAAAATGTACATGAATTTGAAGGTCATAAACTGCAATTATTTTTCTACCATCCTAATAGTTATGCTGTTATCATTTTTTCTAGTCGATCAGGAGGTAATGACAGTTGTCGACACGCCTTTAAACCGTAAATAACTAACATTGTAGTTAAGACGATTTTATTACAAGTTTTCAGTTCATAATTTAAATTCCATTTTATATTTGAAGAAATCTGTTAGGTATAAAAATTAATTGTGTGATTTTAAATTTAAAGATTCGCCAATTATTGTATTTTCTTTTTTTTTCTTACAATACCATTAATCTAAACATGTTTTTTATTCTGTGTATTTATTCCTGAATTTTTGTTCGAGTTATGAAATAATCTTTAGCATACATTATGAATTCACCATGGTATCGATTTCCATAAAACCGCATTCTCTCATCGCATGTAAGTACACTCCTGGTATTACTCTGCCGTTCTCTCATTTCACCGTATGCTGCTTATGCTTGTACCGACCTGGGTTGCGGTTATGATTCAAAGCACGCCTGCTCCCGTATAAGAGCCTGTTGCTCGATTCCCGTTCCGACTAAACTTCAGCTTCGACCGACATCCCTCCGCCCCGCCACAAGTCATAACCGAAATCGCTAGCGACACCAGAACGCGAGTCTCGTTGCAGAAACGGTGCAGCGCGAGAACAATAAGTTTGCTATTTCTACTGGCTATAGAAACATTGTGCTATTTACAGAAGTGATATTATGTTTTGTAAAATTACTTTTTTCGTCTCTCTTTTCCGCTCTCGTTTCATTTGCCCTCTCTGTCCGACGTCACATTCGGTGTAACGTCATTTCGATGACAAATATTTAATGTCGTCCTACATTATTCTAATGTACACTTTTACTCAAATGATTCCACCATGATATATTATTGATGGGTGTGATGTGTTACAATTCGATGCCATTTCTCGCACCAAACTACAACTTTGGTGAATAGATATTATATATATATATATATATATATATATATATATATATATATATATATATATATATATATATAATAGATATCTAAACAGTCTGATATTTTTCAAAGATTCTTTCTGTTTTTATTTTATATTGGTATATTTTTATATTAAATGAAATTTCAGTTTTACATAACTTATTAAGTGACACATGAAATAAATAACATATTTATTTCACAATGACAAGGTTGCATGAATCCCGATATATTTGAAAAAAATTATATTTATATTTGAAAAAAAAAAACATTTTTTGGTTCAATACATTTTATTAAAATATTTTTCCTCTTTTTAATTTTTTATATTATTTTTCGTCCTTAAATCCCAATACAATAAAATGCTATTGCCAAGAAAAAAACTCTTCATTGTGAAACGAGTTATTTTTACAGAAAGAGAAATTAACTCCCATGTTAAGAAGTTTAGCAACAATTTTGCTCATATCACTTTTCTTTTAAGAAAACTTCGTGAAATATAACAAATTGTTTTTTTTTTATTTAAGATAAATTCACCAGGAAATGGTTAAATAAAACAGTGTTAAGAACTTAATTTTATAATGAGTAACTGTCTACTATTTTGATAATTGTTGCAGTAAACTTTATATTTCGGATAATATTTCTGGTCAATTTTCATTGACTTTAAGAAAAAGTATAAAGTCATTCTAAATAGAATACATTAGACCCAATTAGTTGTCTGTAACTTAAAGCCGGCAAATAACTTAGTTCAAAGTCCAATGTTTGTTCGATACACTTTCATCTACATCTTGTACATCTTTGTGGCTTTATATTTAGAGTAGAGTAGAGCACCACACGCAGTTCGTACGACATAAATAAGGTTGCGGTACAGTGTTAAGTAAAGAAAGTTACTTAACGCTAACAATATTGAGGTTGTGTATACGAGTGGTACGTTTATAGTCAACGCTGTGACATCGAGCAACCGCCAAGCTAATGAGTGAGGAGAGCTCAGCACGCCATGTCGCCTCTCAGCGGTACACTAATTAACATCCACTACTGACGAGATGTGTTCCCAACGTTTACTTCTAACAACGTACGGTAATTCGATTTTTTTTTATACGTCAATATGCAGGACGCACAAAGTAACACTGTACAAGAATATTGAGCTGGTTGTGCTCTTTTTATTAGTCTGCGCGCTTTAAAATAAACGCATAAATAGGACAGACATTTGTGTCGTCTAACGGCATGAAAATATGTTTCAAGTTTCAAATCAATAAATAAATATTTAAAAAGTAACGCCTTGATATAGAAAATTTATATTCTCATAAATCAATTCTTTCTCGTCTCACAAAACACAAAAAGTTCCTAATCGAAAATATTTAACCCTTTGAAGCCGGGCGTGGATCTAGGAATCCATTTGATGTTTTCCAAAAAAAAACTATGATCTCAGAGCGCTATCTTTTTGATGATATATTTGAAGGTCACTAATCTTTTTATATTGAGATTAAATTTATAACTCTTCCTTTCATTATAAAAATTTCGGTCATCCAAAAATCAGAATTATCGCGTTCTTTTCTCATTTGAAAACCTATAAAAATTGTGAACTTGAGAATTGGATTGAATAATATTTTTTTACCAAAAGTTTATCATTGGAAGAAAGCGTATAAAAAAATTCGAGACTCTACGTCCAGGTACAAGATGTAAAACTGTTTTGTGTAAACTTGATTGTTTCGAAATGTTTCACACTCAACAGTAATGTTATTTCTGCAAATTTTCTATTGTAATCATTTTTAACGGTTCCAACTATATGTTTCCAATCGAGAAATTTATGTTGCCCCCAATATTATCAACGATTTTCCATGATATATCAGATAGATGTGAAATTTCTAATGGCTAATCTGAATCAATATATATATATATATAGAGAGAGAGAGAGAATATATGTGATACGAGTGAAGCGAGTTGAGGGAGCGAAGAGATTCGGATGTGTAAGTGAATCGTGGATGCAAGCAAAGCGACCAGGGGCGGAGCCCCCGAGTTTCAGAAAGCGTAGAGAGTAGAGGGAGAGCCACCTGGTTTTAAAAAAAAGTATTCTTGACTATTTTCAATCATTATTTGGTATTTTTGAATGTCTGTTTTTGGATATTATTTTTTATTTCATCTTTTAAATCAATCATTAACGACTAGTGTTCCAGGAATCAAATCTGGTTTGTAAAATCTATCTTAACCCCTCTGAACGTAAAATTAAGTAAAGTAAATTTGTTTACTTACTTTTAATATATCAGAAAACGCAGAGAAGATTATTTTTTCCGAAAACAATTATTTGAAAGAGGCCAAACTGAAAACAAAAATGCGTGGGTAGTGGGATGAAACGGGAATTCATTTGTCAAAAAAATTTTTTTACTACTATTTAAAAACTAGGAGACTTTCCGATCACTTGTTTTCAATTAAAAGATAGAATTCGTTTATATTTTCGTTTATTTCGAATAAAGAAATCAATCCGCTATGAATGAAATTCCGATCAGAACGACTATACAAATCTTAAACAAACAAAACATTCATTTCGATCCAAAAGTAACTGTTACGAAATCAAATATGCTGACATAATTTACTCTCTGTTTTGACAGTTTGTTGTACTGAAAAGAAAACATACGATCGAGTGCAAGAGTGTAAACATAAAAATATTCCATCTGTCTCGTCGTCATGTGTGATATGTCGAACGTAACGTTAATAAGTAGATTTCGTATACTTTATTTTTATGTTCATCGATTGAAAACACCTGTTCCTAATATTGCACAATGTTGAGGATAACTGATATCAAACGGTCTGATGCACGTCCGGAGATCGGACAGACGTTGCACGATGACAGGGTTTTTTTTTCGGTCTGCGACGTTTTAATTGACTGTTGATGTGAATGTATGTAAAGTAATTTGATTAGATATGACATAACTTCATTTCGATGATTTTATTATCGAGGCTGTTTGAAAAAAATATAAACCTGTTTATATTCGTTTGCAGACACGACGCCTGTAGTGAATTTTTCGTTTAGTCATATTTTTATATACGGATTTTTCCTACTGTTGTCTTTCATGAAAATTTCTTCCTATCTAGGCTCAGAATATTTGACGCTACCCTCATATAATTCATTTGTAAAAGAGAATTTAGTTAGAGTGAGATTTGCATTTTGATCAGTACTTAAATCCTTTTAAACTAATAACTAAAATAATTAAATAAATTGAAATATAAACAACACAATTTTATCTATTATTAAATCATAAATCAACTTTTCTAAAGAACAAACTCTTGCTATCAATTCACGACGAATTATAATTTCATAGTCGTAGACTTTCATGTACTGAAAATGCGTGTGCTGCACAAAACGTCATTAATTAAGAAGAAATGACACGAATTAATTTCCTTTTAACTACAACGCATATGAGAACGACAAGGTATTAAAACTGTGAACCTTAACAGCTTTGACATAAATCCAGACTGGACTAGACGTGTACAAATTTATTAAATCTAATCATATGTTTTTAATAAAAACGTAAACGGAACATGTTACATATTTTCATATACATTTTCTTCTTCGAGAATCCACATTAAATTAATAGACAAGATAAAGTTTTGAAAAATGTGTTTAAGAAAAAGTCACGCTCTACAAACTTTGTGAATGATTACATATTTTGTAAAAAATTACTCGTCTTTAGATTACTTACAATAATTATATATATATATATATATATATATATATATATATATATATATATATATTATATACAGGAATCCCATAAATCTTTTCAATTCAAAGATGCAAATGAACTAAAAAAATATTTTAATTTTAAACATTTATTGTATAGTAGAATAAAAACAGTTTGAAATAAACAACAGAAAGTTGCGTCTAGTTTTTGATTTTTTCAAAATCAAGTAAATAAAACGGAAAAAACTTAAAAAAATTAGTTTTTATATTTTTATAATTGACTTTAAATTCACTTTCATAAATTCATTTTTCATTATACCACAAACCAAATTTTTTCTGACTAAAAATATTTATTTATTAAATTTTGACCATTTCTATAATCATTTATATTCATTTTGTAGAGAATTCAATCACTCTCAGAGTGTTAAAAACAAAAAAAAAAATTTTTTTGAAACTACAAAGTATGTTTAAATTATATTAACAAGTTTTTATAGCTGTAAGTACGTTGATACAATCTCTTGATACTCTGTCCTTTTGGATTAGCTCAGAGTAAGTCTCCCACTACTAGTCTTGGCATATATGCCATCTTGAAATAATTTTTAGATACTTTTATAAGATCTCTAAAATGTAAATCTCTAAAATTTACCTAAATATGACACCAGTATCAAAAGTAGCAATTTTTGTTCTACATTACTAGTCTTGGTAAATATTTTATCTTCAAGTAGAATTTAGATACTCCTCTAAACGTTCTAAAACCTACCTGAAGATGACACACGTACTGAAACTATTAATTTTTGTTCTCCACTACTAGTCTTGGCTCATATGCTATCTTTTTTCTGCTACTTTACCATTTGTTTTGAACTCATACAAAAAAAAATGCTCTTATATACCTCTTTTCCATCTTTAATTCAAAAACCCAATTTGAATCAAAATTAATAATGAAACCAAAGTCGATGTTACCAAAATACAGACCGAAAAATGTACTTTAAAATAATATTAACATGAACACGATGAAATGATACGTTCATTGAGAAAAATTAAGGTAAGAATTCAGAAAATAAAAACCGCAATTATTTTCCTACCAACCTAGTAGAATGTTTTTAAAAAAATCTCTAAAAAAATCGAATTTACTTTTTGACTTTTCAGTACAGTACTTCATAACACATAAAAATCTAATTCCTTTCACCAAACCGCAATTTAATTCAAGGTATGTTTTTTGTAATACCTGTATTTATTGATTTTCAATATCCATATTCAAAATCAATGTATACCGAATTTCAGTGACATAAAAATACACTCCGGTACATTACGAATAATTAATATTCATGGTATCGGAATTAATATTTATGATATGTAAATCAGAATTAAAAAATAAATAACGATCTCATGATTATTTGAACATGAAAATTAAAACTTACCATTCGCAGTAATACATGAAGTATTACAACGTGATCTTTGAAACGAGACACTAATAAATATGATTCAAGCACGGTCGAGTCCAATTTTTTGAAAATTCTTGCTCATTATAAACATTCACACAATCGAAAATAATATTTTTAAATAACATTACCAGTTTATCTTTTACCAATCTGTATCAGAGTTCATAAAAATCGACACGTGTTTGTTCATGGTACTATTTGAGGTTAAATATTCCCGGAATTAACACTGCACTGTATGAAAAGCAAACTCGTTTGGTATAAATTTAGAAGCGATTACATTCAAAACACACATTTTTGAATCGGTCGTTATATACGTTCACTTGATGTATACGTTTTTTTTAATTATAGTCATTTTTTGATAAAAATGATTAATAAAAATAGACTGACACGACTAGAATTCTAGAAACACTTGGTCGGTATTATCAAACAATCTAGATGCCTATGATTACAGGCAGATACACTGACGATACAAGGATACAACGCCACCTTAAATCGGTTAAAATAATTTCTGTTCATTTAAGAGACATTTCAAATAAAATATTTCATATTTTTTTTTAATTTTCACAGGATAAATTATAGATATTCAGACATCTGCAACAGTTTCATTGAAAATGGAATGTGTTCTAAAATGCTAAATACTAGACCAATGATTTCTATTTCATTTATATCTCTACAAAGAGAATATTCACATGATTTATGGCATGATAAAAAATCTGTATAGATAAAAAACAAGTTTAAGAGTTTTGATAACTCTCGATCTCTTATCATTCCATCAATTTGTGCCTACAAATATCAGACGAATGAATAATTTATAGACAAATTCACACAATACAGTTCTGACATGACTAAATTCGTTTCCAGAAATGAATCCTTTTCTATTCAGCAAACCTCAACAGAGTACAAAAAAATGTTGATTTTTTCTATATCTTAACACTCTGAAGATGATACTCATAAAAGTACGCATAAGCAACAATCAAAAATGATTAATAAAGATTTATTTAACATATTTGACATTCATTTTTTTCTTGTTTGTGGAGTAAAAAAAAGAATTTATTTGTAAGAAAAATATAATCGAATTATTTTATATGTTCGAGTTTTTTCAGTTTTAATATTAAGAATGAATTGAAGATTCTTGTTCGTTTTATAAAATCATGGATATTTAGTGTTGAAGTATTTTTAAAACATTTTAATCGTCAATTATCGTACACAACTGTATTTGTGTTTAATAAAATTAACTTTTAGATTTTATCATTACATATTTTATTAGAACGAATAATCAATAAAGAAACAAACCAAAAGTATTAAAAGATTAATTTACTTTTTATGTAATCTGGTACAAAATTATCAATTATGATTGTCATCTACAATTTTTAATGGAAAGGGTGCACACTTTTTTTCACAACATTGTTTGAGTACTTTGGTTAAATTCACTTTTACAAATTTTTACTTACCCACCAAACCATAATAAAAATCTGATCAAAAATGTTCAATAATTAATTATTGATTGCTGCTTATTCGGATTTCAATAACAATCATATCGTTAGAGCATGAAGTACAGAAAAATCCAATCAGATTTTTCTGTACCTTAATCTTGTGATTTTTTAATCTTTAGTGGCACGTTTGTGGTTTGTGAAAGATATGTTATGAAAAACTTACTTGTAAAAACACATTTTCTAATAATTATCCTCTAATAACGAAAATATAATTGAAAATCCATTTAAATAGAGATTAAGGAAAAATAAATAAGAGACTAAAGAATAATGAAGTGGAAAATTAAGATCTTTAAAAAATTTAATACAATATTTAGACCCGACCTCGATTAAAATCGTTGCTATATACAATTCTTAGCATAATTAATCTTAATAATTTTATAAATGTATTTTAATTTTAAAATACGAGTAATCTAAGTTTTTAGCTACTTCGCTTCTATTATTGAAAGAATTTCAGTTAATGAATCCCACTACAGAGAAACGGATTTCAACTGTGTAAAATGTATAAAATCCAATTTCAACACAAAACTTCCAGTTAATATTATTTTTTTTGTGACAGATGCGAGACGTCGTCATGTGTTGTCTAACTCTGTTATCAAAACAAGCAACACACTCGTTATATGATTTAATAAATTTCGACTGCCAAGCACAACATGCTGGAATAAATACCTCTATATCATGACATGTTTATTCAACGCTGATATATATCTTCCTAATTGAATTATCATGTTAAATGTTTAATACTAGATACATACATGGATATATATATATATATATATATATATATATATATATATATATATACTAAATAGTATACAATAGCTAAATTCTACCAATTCTAAAGGAAACCAGCAAAAAATATTTCCTGTATATTGATTATAAAAAAAGAAAACAAAAATTAAAAATTAATATCCTAATAATAATTCACTTCATATAAAGAAAGGTAAAAGCATAATTTCATTTTGAATAAAAGTAAAATCTCTAATACAAAAAATGTCTGTCAAAAGGAATCGAATTTTCTTCGTATCTTTAATTTTACAATAATTATCAAAAAATCATAATAAAACTTCTTGAAATTACAAAACAGTTTCGACACTGTAACTAAATCTATTTTGACAAATGAATTATTTTTTATTTCAGAAAATACAAACAAATTTGGACAAAAGTGTTCAATAAATTATTATTGATTATTTTTATTACTTATGTGAATTTCAAAGGTGATTCTTGGCCATCTTATATATATATATATATATATATATATATATATATATATATATATATATATATATATATATAGGTTGATTGAATTTAAGCTTCCACATAGACGAGAGCGCAAGAGTTAAGAAAATTAGTGTTATTTTTTATTTAATATTTTAGTTCAACTCAATACTAAAAAATAACTGAATTAAAATTCTAAATAGGGAATAACATATTTTTTTTAATTTTTGCGGTTTATCAATACTTTCATGTGGAAGCCTAAGTTGAATCACCTATATATATATATATAAATGTACATATATATATATATATATATATATATATATATATATATATACGTATAAAAGAAATATATTCCAAATATAATCTGTACCCAATAAGAATTCAAATTCCGTTCCTAGAAATCAAACAGTCTAACACAATTTCTAAGTCCGTTCACGTATTGACATTCGAATCATACGGTCAGGTCATTCTGTCCCTAGGGCTACCACAATATTTTATATATATATATATATATATATATATATATATATATATATATATATATATTATACATACATATATATATATATACATATTTATATATATATAGAGAGAGAGAGAGAGAGAAAGTGATATTCACTTACTCGCACATCTACACACCATAAGTAAACATAAACATATATTTACAAATGTATAGATAAGAAAAGTTATTTGAAATTTGATGTAAAAGTTTATACATAATTAACATGCTTAATATTCAAGTAAATATACATTATATATATATATATATATATATATATATATATATATATATATATATATATATATATATATATACATATACATACAAGCGGGCTTGTTCCGGCCTCCCCGAACAAACAACATAAATTAACAAATTATTCACACAAATAATCTACGTATAATGTGTGTATATATACATATACATATATATATATATATATATATATATATATATATATATATATACATATATATATATATTATATTGTTTTCATTATGTTGTCAAGTTTATTAAAAAAAATGTTTTAAAAATCTATACCTTTAACATCAAGCGAAAAGATGAATTAAAAAATATCTCGATTAACGTTTTTAAAAACAGAAAAGTTTTTAAAGAAACTATACAGTCTACCCCTTGCTCGCTAGCGTTCGCTCCTCCCCTAACAAATAACAGAAGTTAACAAATAATATACACAAATATAATCCGCTTGAAATGTAAGTCCTAAAATTTTGATTGGAAATGTTTATAAAAATTAACATAACAAAATACAATGCTGTGTAACAAATTTTTATTATTCTAAATATTCAGTGACTACAATATTTTGAATAAATTCCTTATCAGTTTTATATTGAAATCGTGTACCCTCTTTCGTTGTATACAGAAGTGAAACAGAAAACAGATCGTGTGACTAATATCAATCAATCAGAACAGAGACCACGTGATCGATATGAACTTATCAGAGAACGAATAAAACTCACGTTTAGAAGCGGGACTATTTTTTAGTTTATCGACCTATTTAATTGAAAATTAACAGTTACCAAGAAATACAAAATGGATATTTTAGATATTTTTAATTAAAGAAATTAGTCAATAATCCAAACAAGAATTTTGCTGAAATCAAGAAGTTTTTAAAAATGAATATCAATTAGTATTAAATGACACTTCTATCATTTTTAATGTAGATGCTAAAAATAACTTCTACTCTAAGTTGTTCCGTACCTCTATTATGATTCTCAAAATAATGTGATTTTATCAACCTTAATTTGTATTGGAAATCTGTTCCAAATTTGAATTCAAATCTCATTTCACAACCATCAATGTTTAATATAAAAACGTATCTCGAAAAATGAAAACGAAATCTTAAAGGGCATTTCGATTAAGAATAATTCAATATATAAAAATAGGAATTATCACAAACAAAAGCATTATTTTTTATTATTTACTTACAAATCTTTTAATTTGCCTGAAATATTATTCGTTTATTATTCGTTACCAAATATTTAAAACCGAATTATATAATTCCTCACAGGAAGAGACCTGAGCTTTGTCTTATATTCACAATTATTTTTATTTTTTTAATATTGTTAAAATGGAATTTTTAATGATATTCTTCAGAGTATCTTCAGAAATAAAAATATTTATTTTATATTAATGAAATCAAAGAATCAAATTAAACTAATTATAAATTCGAATCATGAATCAAAATAAACAGAATTCTAAATACTAAAAACCTTTTCGTTAAAAAGATATGGAAAAAGCAGACATTTCTCATTCATCTTTTTTAATATTAAACTGTCAAATATATATACGACTCAAATACAACTCTCTCTCTCTCTCTCTTTCTATATATATATATATATATATATATATATATATATATAAATCACTTTTAAGGTAATATAACATCGTTCTTTCCAGTAAATATTTACTAAAAACCCACCTTAAATTTCTTTTTCCGAACGAAATCGTGTGATATTACACTACAGACTGCGTTTTTGTCTCTGGTTCGAAATGGTGAATCCATGTTTCATCGACCGTTACAATACGAGAAAAAGATTTCTCCCTTAGCTCGTGTAACGAGCAAGAAAGTCGAAACAAATGTCTTTGTGTTCGACGCACACCACTGTACTAACTGTACGGAATTTTTTTGTAACAATGGAACTAAATAAGACCAACTTTAATCTTGTATTTTAACCAGTTATATATTTTTTTAATCTATTTAGTTAGAAAATTAATTGAAATCAGTTTAGGAGAATGGATTTTTCACTCACTCCAGAGTTATGATTGAAAATATAAAATTAAAGAATGATAAGGTACTGAAATATTTAGATTTTCTATACATTACTCTAGATCCACTGTATCTTACTATTTAAAGTGTAATAAGTTATAGAGAATTAAAGTAAATCCCACTGAACAAAATGTAATCAAATTTTTGAACAGTTTGTAAAATTTAAGCGATTGGAATAAAATTTGAGAATGTAAAAAAATATATATATTATAAATGTTTCTGTCGCTCAAAAATGATGAAATCACCTCAGAAATGCGTTTAAGTGACAATAAAAAATTATTAATAATAATTTACTGAACATTTTCCATCAGAAAGAAAGTGTGGCTTGTGACATAAAAAATAATTAATTTGTCAAAATATATTTAGAATCTAAGATAACAGTTCAACTAATTTTCTATCTTAATGAGATCAAAAGATTAAATTAAACAATTATGTTACTGAAATGAAATTCAAATCGAAATACCAAAACCCTATTGTTAAGTACAATTCTATAGAGATAAACTAAATGATGTTATCAGTCCTCTTGTAACTTACGAGTGGACACGCATGTGTTCGTTAACGAATTCACCGGATTATGGTTGAAGTTGGCACCGTTGTGTCGTTCCAGACACACACACGCACACAGACATATATTGGATATGTTTTTTTTTCTCCATTGTGCTTAATCAATACTATAAGAGTGAAGCGAGTGCGAGGCCTATGCACCCGGTTGCTGAATTATTAAAAAAATCAACACGGATTCGCGTCTACGCAAAAAAAGCCAGAAATATTTTTCCTGCGATGAAAATTGAATTATTTAAATTTCGAAGGCACTTCATCCGTTCCAATAAACACCACTAGCGAAATCAAATTCGCGCGAGTAATTCAGTACGTGTTTGAATAACGTATTATAATCAATTGGTTAGTTTTTTTTCCAAAAAGTAGATGGAAAATATTGCTGAATTTAAAAAATACATATACTCGTACAGACACTCAGCAGTACTATCAGGTCTAACAGTGAATTCGGTGCCTTTATATTGAATCGATCATAACTTTGTTTTAAATTAAAATATTTTCTAGTCATTCTAGAATTCTAAGGTGCTAAAGAACTCATCTGTGATAATGATTAGTAATAATTATTGAACAATTTTGATATGAAAATCGATTGTGTTTTGTGGAATAAGTGAAAATTAATTAATGAAACTTTAAAATCAAGCTTAACTTTGATACACAAAAATAATATATTAGTTGTAAAAATTAGTTCTATGCCTTTACATTGGATCAATCATAACTCTGTTTTAAATTAAAATATTTTCTAGTCATTCTAGAATTCTAAAGTGCCAAAGAATTAATCTGCGATAATGATTAGTAATATAATGAAAGTTATGGTGTCCGAAAATCAATATATTAGGCATTGAATACTTTTCACATTTCAATTGAAAAAATGGTTCCCAAGCTGCGGAAATTTTTTTGTTCAGCTTTAGGAGAAGGTGTTGTGATGTATAAAACATGCAAAGAGTACTAAAACAGTGGAATAGGTTCGAAAAACACATTACAATTTCATCGACTCAAGGCAAACGCGTTTTTTCGACAAAGTATTCGTCAGTTACCCGACAAATGAAGCAGTCATACAAAAGAATGGAGGACCTTTTCAGGATTAAAATGATTCATTTTTTTTGTAAATTTTTCGTACAGAAAAGGCACCGAATTAATTTGTACACCTAATAAAATCCCAAAATAAAAATATATATAAAATTCAATTTAGTCACCAGACAGATGGAGCCAAGTTATATCAAATAATGGAGGATATTTATAAGATTGAAATGTATACCATTTTTCCGTAAAAATTCATTTTCAATAAAAAAAAACGCACTGAATTAATTTCTACAACTGAGGCATTATTGGCATCTGAAAAATTATAGAATGAATATCATTACTTTGCTAATATAACTTGTATTTTATATCTCCTTTGAATTAAACTGATATGAAAAACTTCCTCTCCTTCTCTCTCTCTCTATTTCTCTTTGTATATATATATATATATATATATATATATATATATATATATATTATTTACTTGCTCATGTATAAAAATCTTTTGAA
This sequence comes from Acanthacorydalis orientalis, assembly GCA_034766995.1. NCBI lineage: Eukaryota > Metazoa > Arthropoda > Insecta > Megaloptera > Corydalidae > Acanthacorydalis > Acanthacorydalis orientalis. Next base: position 50,237,596 of record CM068316.1, read on the forward strand.
GTATATACGAACCGTACTTCACTATGATTTGAATTAAAATACGTCTACAAAGGTTCAAACGCAATATTCAAAAGTTTGATTTTATTATGAATCATAGTATTTACTGAGAAAGTAATTCAATCTGTTCGATCAATTCCCATCAATCTTTTCACTTAATCAAAAAAACACGTAATCAATACTGCATATATATATATATATATATTAAAAACTCAATCAATCTTACCGCACAGAGATGTTTAGAAATGTTTACCTGCTATTGTAAGTTAATGTATCGTATAAAAATCTTGAATGATTTTAAAAGAAAATATGTATATTAGTTATATAAATAATGTACTGTATGAAAGTTATGTGTGTATATCTATATATATATATATATATATATTTATGTAATATATTCATGAAATTTATATACATAAAATAGCAAACATTCAAATTTCCATTTCATAAAAGAACTGAATAAGTTTTCTGCCATTATTTATTCATACGAATATTAAGTGGATATTTTATTTATAAAGTTTATACTTTAAGTCTTTTATAAACTGAAACGTACTTAAGATATGAATAGATCAAAGTGTGTTGTTTGAAAGAGATGTTGATATTTAAAATGTTTCGAATATGATTAATTTAAGAGCAGTTATTTAAGAATAAACTATTTTAATTCGTTTCTATTTTGATATAAAAATTATTTCATTTCCTACATTTTTTAATACAAATATCCTTTGACAAGACAACAATGAAAAGATTTGTATTAAGTGTACAAACTAATTCGGTGCCATCTTTATAGAAAATTAATGTTTATGGAAAAATGGAATACATTTTAATTCTCAAAATATCTTCCATTATTTCGTAAAACTTTGATCCATCTGTCGACTAATTGACGTATACCTTTTCGAGAAAAACATGGCAGTTTTGAGTCGATGAAGTCGTCAATGTATATATTTTGGATTTCTTATCCGTCAAAATACCTCCTTCCAAAGTCGAATAAATCATTCCCACAGTTTCGGCAGCATTTTTTTTAACTGGAATGCGAAAAGTATGCAATGCTTAATATGTTGCTTTTCGGAGCCCATTCTGTTCATTACTTTTTGGTGAGGTTATGATAACTGCTTGGTCAAGATGTATAGTGTTTTTTAAATGTTAAGGTTGGTACTTTAAAATGTTAAAACGACAAGGAAAAATTTTAATTCAATATAAAATTATGATGGAATGGATTTAAAGGTCCCAACTTAATTTTTAACATTAATAAATAAAAAGAATGCCAGTATATCTTTTTGTTTGTTAATATTATCATTATTTTGTACTTTTCTACCCGTCTTGAACTACAATATCTATTGATATCAAACTAACTTTAAATACACCCATGCCCTTAATACCATCCAACAAGTTAACTGAATAGTTTTAATTACTCGTAGTAACAAAATTCCAAGCACAGGACAAATTGTCCTCTAAAAGAATTCAGTGAATCGAATTGTGGTCGACGTACACAAAAATAATACTCGGAAAATGGGATTCTGTCGACTACTTGTGAACGGAATCGGTAACGAGCCGCACGCCAATTAAACTCAACTCAATGGCACAATGTTGGTCAAGAATTGATTCACACCGCAGTTGTTTTGATCGACTCTCAGATACAAAGAGAGGAGTTGCGGCGGACGCGATCGTTCTGTCATCCGTCGAGTGGATCAGTGTGTGCGTGTGTTTTTTTTATGTTTGTGATGCGGGCTGATTTTCAATGTCAGAGGACACGTTTGCAAGACTTTGTTGTTCAGTTACTTGGCACAAATTGATACCATTAAAATGTTTTTCAACGCTACGTACAATGGAATTAATCGATTGTCACAGCAGAATGTGTCGAAACGACTCGAACGACTCGTTTATTAAAAGTTCGCTGCGTTTTTTTATTCATTAGTTTTCTCTTTTTATCACAGCACTCATTTGTACATATATATATATATATATATATATATATATATATATATATATATATATATATATATATAAACGAAATGGAGAACTTATAGATAGTTCAAATATAAAGAAAAATAGCTAACAATAAACTTAAATATAAAGTATACTCCTATAAGCATTCTTCTTATCTGCAATAAATTATAGATCTAAAAATTGGAAACTAATAAAGAAAAATACTAATAAATTAAACATTATTTATAGGAGGTTGGATCAAGATTAGATTTAAAGACTGAATAGTTTCTAGCTCAAAGAAACGTTTTGGAAATACAAACAAAAATTACAAAATTAAAGTGTATTCGGACTGTCTAAATTATATGAATAATGAATAAGAAGAATTTTTAATTAAAATATTTGATTAGAAAGAGAAACAAAGAGATATATAAGAAAGAAGATAATACAAGAAGAATATCAGAAGAAATCAGATCAATAACTTTATTAATTAACACATTGCCGACCTGGTGGGTAGATCTACCCCATTTGAATTATGGCGCTGCACGACCGAATGGGTGTTGCGGTCGGCAATGTGTCAACAAGTTGTCATTTAGGTTTAGAATTGAATAGGAAACGATGTTATTAATGATGATGCTGACGTGTGCACAAATGAAATCAAAAAGTAAAGAGCGATTAAGACATACCATAACTCGCTTTTCTCTCCGACCCCTCCCCTGTGGGGGAAGACCACTATCTCTCTACCGCTCGCTCCTCCTTTTGTAAACTTTTACTATTTAGATCTATAACGATAGTATTAATTTAGAGAAGAGAGGAGATTTAATTTATGCTAATTAGAAGCAGAATGTCATCTTTAAACAATCAGAATGAAGATGACGTAATCGTAAAGAGATCATGTAATTCCCATTATTCAATCAGCACTAAGATGACATAATCTTAAACAAACCTTAGTAGTCAATCAGAATACGAATAAAAGTTATCATCCTAGAAGAAGACCAATTGTTATTTATAAAGAGAAAAACTGATTCAACATACAGATTTTACATTAAGATCATTTGTCAACAGAACTCCTCTAATTTTTATATACTTAGTCCAATGCTAATGAGCTTGAAGAAACTTTTTGCTTTCTTTGGTAACAACTCTTTAATCATATTAAAGACCTGCTCATTAAAAAAAAACTTGTATACTTCCTATACTTCTTTTAACGCTTCAAAATGGTGAAAATCACTTGATGCTAAACCAATATTATACGATAAGTACTCCAGGAGTTCAATATCTACAATACTCAAGTTCATACGGCTGATAGGTGAACAGAACAATTTTGTATTTTTGGATCACCCGCCGTATAAATTCAATTTAGTATCAACTGATTTCCATCTTCTTGAGTCATTGAAACAATAGTTGAAGGGATGAGAAATTATTTCTGATGAAGAGCCATTAATATGGTAAAAGAGTGGTTTCGAAAAGACCAGGAAGTTCTTCTAGGGTAGAGTTGAAGTTAGGAGAATTGTATAGAAAAATGATCTTAATTAATAATGATCTTAATTAATTCGCTAAACCTCAAATATTTATCTGGCATCATTTTATAAAGTTCTGCATAATTTGACATATATAGAGAGTTGTGGAAAATAATTGGACACATCAGAAGGGTTAAATAAACATATTAAGATATCTTAGATCAATTAATGTCTCATTTTTAAAATATTTAAGTTCGTATATGATTGTTAACAAAAGTTATTGTGAAATTATGATAAAGTATCAACCACGGTCAAATATTATTCAGTAGAGAAGTCTCATTTATATATAAAACAGATTATGGATAAATGTAACATTTTTCTTCACTTTTCCATACATATCTCGTTTCTATTCTTCTATCTACTTCCATGAAACGTGTCTGCGTACTCAAACGCACAAAAATGTCTCTCAGTACACACATGAAATAGGACAAAACTTTTAATATTTCGAAAAATCGATTATTTCGGCAGCACCGGAATGTTTTGAAAGTTATGAAACACGAGAAAGCTTTCAGTCGGACGAAAACATTGAATATTTACTGACAGCGTGTTCGAAATGAAACCGGTATGAAACACGATTTTCGTCGGGAAGAGAGAAAGACAGTGTGCGGGTGTGAGAAAAAAGGGACGGATTTGTAAACCTATCCGGTTTAAACTGACATTTTTCTTGATGAGCTTACGGGGACTCTCGACGTCGCACAAATTCCAGTGTAAAAAAAATCCGCCGTCGTATTAGCGAGGAACATTTCTGATAATAATAATATTATTACGTTCAGACATGTTTTTTTACACTTTAACGGGTTTTTTCTTGGATCGATTAGGAGATTACTGCGTATCAATACTTGAAATATGTATATTGATGCTTTTTTTTGTATATCGTATCGCATGAAGTGAAATCCATTTATTGCCATAAAAATTTAATCAACCGCAAATGGATACGCAGAGAAGCATCAATACATATTACTCTACATCTCACACTACAACGATTCCTATCAAACTTGCAGAAATTTGCATAATGCCTTTTCGTATTAGAAACTTATTTCATATTTATATACTGAAACCGTTTAATAATGAATATATATATATATATATATATATATATATATATATATATATATATATATATATATATATGAGACAGGTTTTTAAAGTAAAGTCCATTCTGTAATTACTGATAATTAAACATAAATAATGAGACCGTGCATGCGCAATAGTTTTACATGGTTCATGAACTAGCCATCAAACATTTTCTCCCCGGATTCATGTTTAATGCCACGTATAAGTAATTTATAATGCGTACAACAATAAATAATCCCGCCAGTTGCAAAGATCATCCTGTGATCCGATTTCGGTTATCAAAAAACAATAGTACTGCTGAAATTCACAGCCAACTTCGTGAGGTGATGGGCCAAGTTCTATGAGTGACAGTAAGATTAGGCGATAGTGTCGTTTATTTAAAGAAGGTCGAACGAATATTCAGAACGAAGAGCGTAGTGGCCAATATAGTGTGATGATAGACGATTTGGTGGAAAAAATGAAGACAAAAATTCGAGAAAAACGTCGTTTCAAAATTTCACAATTGTCTATTTAATTTCTAGAAGTTTTACATCCGGTGATTTATAACACTGTGACTGAAAAGCTAGGTTACAAAAAATTTTGTGATAGATAAGTAGCAAAAATGTTAACTGATGCACGTAAGCAGAAACTTATGGATTCAGCTAACCAATTGTTTCAACGCTAGGAAAATGAAAGAAGTTACTTTTTTTATCAACATTGCAACTAGAGATGAGACCTGGATTTCCTAAAAAAAAGCATCGAATGACGAACAATTGAAGACAGACGTTACTAATTGCTTCAAGTCGTAGGCGGAGGATTTCTTCGATATGACAATAAGGAAGTTGATGCCACGATACCATAAATGAGTGAGACTATGTGAAAAAGTAATATATATATATATATATATATATATATATATATATATATATATATATATATATATATATATGTCTTTTCCTGTTGTTCAGAAAAAAAATTATAACTTGTCCAGTGTTACATTTTTTAAAAAAAACTTTCTTTCTATTTAAAATTGATATTTTTTCAATATTCTTAAAGTTACAAATTTTATTGTTCTCGAAATGGATTAAATTATTATAGAAGAGGTTATTATAAAAATACTTGAATTATTAAAAAGAAATAAGGAATGTATAATTGTAAATAAACTAGATCGATTTATGGATTTTTTAATTCATTGAAATATTCATCATTAGATTCACATTTTTTCATCTCATTAAAATATAATTGAAAAATATCATAAAAAAAGTTTATTATTGACATTACCAGTAATAAATATTGGTTGAACGATCCTCATACGAAATACATTACGTATTACAAACTCTAATTATTGACTTTGATCTGAAAAACCGTACACAATTTTCATTCCGAACGCACTTTACAATCTAAACATTCATTTTTAATGTACACAATCAACAACATACTCAATTTATTTCTAAATATAACAAGATTCGCCGAAAGAAGCATTCTGTCACATATTCATATACATTTTATTGATCATGTGAACTAAATACATTCCAATTACAAATTCCATACTTTCTCATGGCACTTTTAGAATTTTTCTCTGTACAATCATTCATCCGTACAGAATCAAACATTTTCTTTGATATATTTTTTTTCGTAACATACATCCAATTTAAAAATATTTTTTTCTTTATACACTCGAGTGAAAATGTGTACATTTATTTATTTTTAATAAGAACTCTTTATATATTATTAAAGAATGAACGTTATTAAATATATATATATATACATATATATATATATATATATATATATATTATATTTACTTATGTATTTGTATAAATGTTCAAATGAGTCTATGAGTCTACTCTGATCTATATCTGTTTATTTTTTCTCTTCTATCCAACTCACAGTTCTAAAAACATTATTTATGGAAGTAAATTTAGCTAAAGTGATAGAACTGTATAATTACAAGTTGATTGTTTTTCTTCCTTTTAACTTTAATTCTACAGAAAAATATCAGACTACTGAAATAACCATTACATATATATATATATATATATATATATATATATATATATATATATATATATATATATATATATATAGGATGCGCCAATGGAGCGGGAAATTACTGTATTTCAAGTATTCATTGATTTGAGAGATTCAAATTCAAGATATTTATCAAAAATAAAAAATGTTAGACGAAGAATAGATGAAGAATGAAGGGCATGAAAAATAAATAAAGTATTTAATTAAAGTCTAGAAAAAATAATAAGATATTATTTTAATAGCATTGAACTTCTGTTTTCCACTTGATCAGTTATTGTATTCTATTGGTTGTATTTAAGAAAAATAACGATTCCATTCTATATTATTCCACGAGATTTTTTTTTTCTAGTCATTGAAAAAGTAGGTTAATAAAAACATTACTTTTGCATTCATTCAATAGAACCATTTTCGACCAATTTCCGTTGTATTTTACCAACTGATTGTATTTACTGGCACACGTAATAGGCTATTAATATTTTGCAAACTGTGCCAATATTGGTTCTATAATTTTGTTCGTACGTAACGCGAATGAAAACATGTCGAACAAATACAAAATAAATTAAACGATCATTACAATAGTCACGTGTGTTAATAACGTTATTGTGTGGCCTCGTTGCTTTCATATAAAATCCGTTGTGCGAGCTTCACCTGTTGCAATGTTCGAAGCGCACGGCTTCGACTGTCACGACAATCGGAACGACGACGTCTAGTCGAATCGAACTAGTTGTCTGCCGGAAATGAGAAACTAACGCACCTGACCAAAAATAAACTCCTCTGCTGGAGAGAGAATAAGATTGATCGACAAATAATGAAAAATGTATTTATTTGTAACTTATTTCATTCGCGTGTGCTTGGATTTGAAGTTATTTTTCTTGTCCTTTGATGTCACTATTCATTGATTTTGGTTCTCTGTTGCCAGTTTCGTCTTTTAATATCTTCTTTTGTTTCTTCAGATGAATACAAGTGTACTCATCTGAAGAAATAAAAACAACGAATAGTAATCTCAATATAAGAAGAAGAATCTCGATAAGAAAAATAACTTCAAATTATTTATTTACTGATTTCGAGAAATGTTATCAATGATTAGAGTTGAATATTTTTATTTAAATCATTAAAATGTATTATTTTACTATGTATTATTTTAAACCATTAGGTCACTTAGTTGATTTTTATGATCTATATCGGATTATACTATAAAAAAAATTAATTTAAAAGATCTTTTATTGAATCTTTACTGTATTTTTCTCTACACTTTGTTTTATTGTTCGACTAATCCTTTGAGCTACACACGAGTTGCTTTTTTTATACGGCTGGTTTCAACTCATTTTCATCATTTTGAAGTAGATCTTGAACTGAATGTGACTCAATTCAATATCAATAAGAAAATAACTAGTATGTGATGTACAGAATTGATATAAAATACTCTTTTATGCACATTAAGTAATAATTGTGCATTATAAATGATTCTATTGAGATAACTTTAAAACAATTTTAAAAAAGGCATTAATATAAATGCCTACAACCTGTTAAAAATCTATATTTAATTCCGAGTATTAAAATTTATTTTTTATTTTATATAAGATAAAGTTTAAACATATGCGTGGATGTATGATATATATATATATATATATATATATATATATATATATATATATATATATATATCATACGTCCCCACGCATATGTTTAGAGTTTATCTTATATAAAATAAGAAATAAATTTTAATACTTGGAAAATAATAAATTAATATAATATTAAATTTAATTCCAAGTACTAAATTTATTTTTTCTTTTATATAAGATAAACTCTAAACATATGCGTGGGGATGTATGATATATATATATATATATATATATATATATATATATATGATAGAAAAAATAAATTTATCAGGTGATAAATCGACCGTTAAAACGAACACAACATCTCGCATTATCTCCTTTGTGACTTGGTGACAAACATTTGTGGGGCGTGACGATTAATCTGTTTACCGACAATCTTCTTTGACTGACCAGCACGTATACTCGATATGTACCTGATCGACGCTATTCAGACACACCTAGCTAGATGTGTAGGTGTTCGTCCGTTCAATTGTCTCTAATAGTATTAATGAGCTTAAGTTATGTTAGAGGAAGAATCGAAACAGATTCGAGGGAAATGTACTCGAATGAAGGCATTGATTCAAATATGGGGAGAATATACGGTATAGGAACATTGTAAATATAACGACTGAACTGATTTTTTTCGGGATGAATGAAAGAATTCATTCATGGGAGACAAAAATGTCGTAGAATCCATACTAACAATTTACAGATGATCGTCGTTGAAATGTAAATTAACCTAATAAAAACGAAAAAATTACCATACATTTTGATAAATAAATATTTATACTAATTAGGATATCGATTCAAGTGTGAAAGTGAATTTAACCATAGTTCCTCATTATAATTATGATTGAATTCCATAGACCTTCCTAACAAAAAAAAAATATTCTCTTAAAATTTATCTTATTGTTTTTAGCAATTGATATACTTTCTTAATCAGAAAATAAAAACTATTTTTTGCAATATATTATATGTACAATTTATAGAAATAAATATTTACAAAAAAATGGAACACATTTCAAAATATCCCCGATTATTTTGTATAACTTTACTCCATCTGCCGAGTGACTGACAAATCGCTTGTCTAAAAGAATATTGCGACATTGAGTCGATGAATTTATGATGCATTTTCGAACCTCTTCCACTGTTTCAGCATTTTTTGCACGTTTTATGTATCACAAAACCTTCCTCCATAGTTCAACAAATCATTCCCGAGGTTTCGTCAGAATTTTTTACAACTGGAACGCGAAATGCTTAACAGGTTGTTTTTCGGACACTATCGTGTTCACTACGGTTTTGTGAAGTTATGGTTACTGCTTGGCCAAGGTATATAGTAGTTTTAAATGTTAAAGTTGGCACTCAAAAATTATAAAAAGACGATAAAATATTTTAATTTAAAACAGAGTTATAATTGAGTGAATTTAAAAGCACCGAATAAATGCTTACATCTAATAATTATTTAATTTTAATCACAGTCATTCTCGTGATATTAAATTATAAAAATGTATAATAATCTATTTTTCATATAATTACCCTACCTGAATAGAATAATTTTATTAAAAAAATAATAATAATGAATTACATTTTAATTCAATTCCAAGTAATAATAAACATCAGCAAACAACATGCTGCGTAATGAACACTCGGATGTGTTATTTAACTAAAAGTTTTTTATGCCGACATCAATTTAGAACGGAGTGTTCTGTTCGTTATTCAAATTGATTATATAAATTCGTGAATTTCTCACTGGTATCATAGTAGTACGCTTTAATAATAAACCTAAACAAGGGCCCGTACAGGTAAGATAAAATGATTATACAGGCACGGCGGAGGAGAACACAGTGACAACGTCTCAGAACAAATTGATGTAGCTTGTTGATTCATCTACATAATATTTTCGCTCCGCGCACAATACAGCCGGAAGTTTAACAGAACGGCAGTGGTGTACGAAGTTTGCGATTCACCTTTAAGCGGTGAAAAAAAGGACGAAAACTTTTCAGCAAATCGACGTAGATGATAAGAGATTATGTAGTTGAGACCGCGACGTCGCTGAAGCCCGAAAAAATAAATTTATGAGTATCTCTGTATGTTATGAGTTTGTCTTAATAACATTTAGGGTAAGATTCTTTCTGGGGCTGCACAGTTTATGACTCCTTTTTTATTAAATTTGTAGAGTGCTTTAGAACACATTTTTCCAGATTAAATGGAAAGCATGTTTCGACATTTGTCTTCATATACAGATTTACAAATTTCATCTCTGTCAAACTATTTTCATTTTGTATATTTTTTAGTCATTTTTAGAATTATTCCATCTTTGAACCGGCAGCGATTACAGTTTCCAGAAAAGCAGTGCTCTTATACAAAAATGTACAAAATATCAAAATTTGTAGATATAAATGTTAATCAGTCGATTACAATTTAAATAGTTTGAAAAAGCACCTGATTTTCTTAATTTCCTTTATAATTTAAATTGTTTTAAAATAAAGAAAATAATTTTTTATATTTGATGTAGAAATAAAGTCTCTGCCTTTAAATTTAATCATCATTACTCTGTTTTAAATTAAAATATTTTCTCCCCATTGTAGGATTTTAAAGTGTAAACCTTAATATTTAAAAACACTATATATCTTTTCCAAGTAGTTACCATAACTTCACAAAATATTAGTGAACACGATGGCGTAATCGTTGATGTTTATATCTTTCATAAATGAATTTATCATCACCTCGCAAACTATAAAAATACTTTTCTGTTTCTTAGCTCTCTGTAGGTGATGAAATTGCTATCTAAATGTATTTAAACAACGCCAAAAAATTATTAAATCTTTTTGATAAAACGAGCGAAAAATTCAGTTATGAAAGTGAATTTATTTGACATGAAAATTAATACAATGCCTTTAAATTCAATCAGTCATAACTCTGTTATAAATTAAAATACTTTCTCATCGTTTTAGGGTTTTTAAGTGACATCCTTAATATTTAAAATCATTGTATATGTTAGTCAGACATAACCTTACAAAGCAGTAGTGAAAACGATGGCGTCTGGAAAGCAGCATATTAGGCATTGCATACTTTTGACATTCGAGTTGAAAAAGGTGGTACTAAAACCACGAGAATGATTTGTTTAGCTTTAGGGGAAGGTTTTGTGACGTATAAAAAAATGCAAAAAACACTAAAACAGTGGAAGAGGTCTGAAAATGCATTTCGACTTCATCGACTCAAAGTCTACATCTTTTTTTCGACAAGGGATTTGTTAATTAACCGAAAAGCAAAACAAAGTTATATATTTTGAAGATTAAAATTTATCCCATTTTTCCGTAAACTTTCATTTTCTGTAAAAAAAAGAATCGAATCAATTTCTACAATTAATAAAATCTAAAAAAAAGATATTTGTCAAATTCAATTAAAATTTTGGAGATAAATTTTCAAAAATATCAATTTTATAAAGGTTGAAAACATGAAAGAGATTTAGTTAAAAAAAATAAGGTTTTCTGCCCCTTAGTGCTGTGAAATTGAAACCACGGCCATTGAAAATAATCTTAATCAAATTAAATGTTACAAAAATCTAAAATGATCATAAATCACTCAGCACACAAACCAAATAAAATTTTGCTAGGTAAAAATATTCAATAAATCATTATTGTGACTTGTACGCAATTCGATGGCAGTGCTGTCATCATTAAAGCGAGAAAGATAGATAATCCTCTGTTTAATATTGATTTATTGAATATTTTTAATCAAAAAAAAATCTTGTGATTTTGAAGATAAATTCATTTGTGGAAAATACATTCTATTAAATATAGAAAAATATATAAATCATAACTGAAATTTTTTAAAAAAAAATAATAAACAGAAAAATCTTTCTATTTCATATAGATTTTTCATCGGGTAGTTTTTAGTTTGGAAAAGTTTTAAAATAATTCAATTTTTGATAAAGACAAATTAATCTCGAGAATGGCAAATGTTTTAATTAAAGATTAAATCGAATTAATAGCACTGATTCGTATTAATTACGTACACATTTCTTAAAAATTACAAACCAGTATTCAATTCTCGCGCATATTTTATTTATAAGCACGAAGTAGATTCGTCAAGCAATCATAAGATATATTGTTTCAGATAACTGTAACGTTAATTATAATCGATCTTGACAAGGGTTGTGTTTTGCAGACTACATTTAGATAATGGTTAATGTATTCGGGAGCTCGGAGGAAACAGCTTTTATACTATTTGTCAGAAGACCTGAGGGTACAGATCAAACAAAATGTTGTAAATGATAAAGTATCTTAATATAAACAGCGTTTAATGTTGAATTGTTATTCTTCTCACAAAACGGTAGCTTATAGATTTACAAAGATATTTTGTTTATGTTGATTATCTTTTTGTCCTCTTGTTGGTATTCGTACAACCGAGGAATATTTCTTTTCAGTACGGATTGGGTTTTAGTAAAATTGATTGATGAACATTTTTATTTTATTACAGAAAAAAATAACTTTTTCTGTTAATACTCTTAAGAAATATTACGTTCGCAAATATTATTATTTTACAGAGAAATTTACTAAAAAAAATATTTTATACTTACATAGATCGACCTAAAATTTCTTGCTGATCTAATTCTAATTTGTCTGAAGATATTATTCATAAAGCGTTTGTTTCTAGAACTGTTTTGAAGCGTTTCATGAGAGAATTCGAAAAGTTATCCCTCCATATCGAAAACAAGACAATTGACCACTCGAATGACAATATTCTCGCTGACAAATCCATTGACGTTCACGAAATTTTGATATTTAAAATGATTTTATTTTCTTATCAGCCCAATTTTTCAATGTGTATCCATTTTTCTTCGTAAATAAAAACCAACTCTGAAAATAAAAAACATGGGTTTCAATTCAAACAGATATTACAGACTTCTTGGAGAATAACTCTAAGAGGAACTTTTCACAGAGCTTTGAAAAGATTTATGAACATTGAAATAAATATAAATTTTCTGTAAATCAGTAGTCTTCAAACTTTGTCGACTCACGGAACCTTTAAGGTTATATTTTTTTGCGGAACCCCTATCATTCTCACAAAACTCAAGATGAGTACCCTACAAGTTTTGAAAATCAGCCGTCTTACATGATCAAATTTTATTAATTACATCCGATTGAGTAGGGACGTAATGTGTACTTATAAAGAGAGTTTTACTGCATAATAATAGATAACAATAGGTATTTATAGAAATAAAAAAAAATATATTATAAATTAACTATTTTGAATTTGTAGCTTTTCGGGTTTCGAATTCCGCTTAAAATAAATACCATAATTCCCGACATAATTTTGAAAATAAAAATCCACTTTCCGGACGAAGCCAAACGTCTACCAGTTCGCCACAAAATAATTTTTCACCGTCAGTCCGCACATAATTGCAGTTTATGTAAACTTGAACTCTGAATTAAATTTCAAATATTGTGACACTCGTACAAAACCGAAACCGAGTTTCTCATTTTGACTCAGTGATCTTGTCAGACCGTCACTGTGCGCGTCTTCCGTCAGCTTCTCTATTCATCCATTTGTTCGCGTTTCATCCATCTCGCCTGTCAAATCGCACTTTGCGTGACGTTACACATACCGCACCGGCGCGTGAATACCGGAAGCAGTAACGCTGTGATAAATTCAATCTATTCAGCTGCGTTCAACGCACTTATGTTGTTATTTCATGCTTAGAAGTGACTAACAATTGTTACGATACTATAAATAACGAGACGCGAATAATTGGTGACGGGAAATGATGGAATTTAATTACGAATATTCTTATTGTTTTCAATTAGTTTAGAGATTATAAATATGTTTGTCGAATAAACTTCTATATATAATATATAGTCACTAATGAACATTTTATTTCTTAGTACAGTCGACGCTTCACATCCGCAAGGGTTAAGGACGCAGAACCTCTGCGAATATCTCTTCCCTTCAATAATTTCTCTTAAAGTGTTAGAAACGTCACTAGCCATCTTTTGGTCAGTAAAAGCTTGTTCTACTGTAATTTTCATATTATGTAGGCCAGACCTTTTTCTAAAATTATCAAATAAGCCTTTGCTGACATGAAACTCTGTAGGGCTGAACCTTTAGATTTCGTTTTGCTTTATAGAAACATATGGGGACTGTGCCTTTCTTCTAATCAAATTTGTATCTATATGAATGCTCTTTTTACAGTAATTCTGCACCCACATGAAAGTAGCACATTCTACACGAGAGATATATGGATCTGGTACTTGATTTAGAGTCTTAACGGCTACTTTCTTATCTAAAGCAACAGCTCCACAAAATTTTTCTTTCTTTTTTTTGATATATCTTACAGTAATGGCGGGAAACTTCAGCAGCTGACTTTGCTGTACGAATTATATCTAATAATTCGACCTTTTCTTATAATTTCTTCACTTTCTTTTGCCTCGTGTGAGCACTGTCAAAAGTACTAGAGACACTACGCTTTGGACCTATGACTACAAATGATATTTTATGTCACTTTAGAGATGCAAAAACTTTCGAGAAACACGAAATATGCCACATACTTTCTTATCTTTCTTTACATTTTCTAGTCTACACGCGTTGTCTGTGATTTCCGTAATAGGCCACAAAACTCTCAAAAAATTCCAATTTAATTACTGATAGCAAACTCGTAAATAATCAAATTCAAAAAAGTTAAGTCCGTGAAAGTCAAGGTTCACATTACGTCAAACTATAATTTAAAATTTCTCATACTGAACTTTTTCAAATGCCATAATTATTCATTCTTTCAAGCAATCACTCATCAGCAAACTGGTTCAAAATAAGCATACCTGTAAATTTAAGACGTTGAATATTTATTTTCAGTTCGTTTTATTTCAGAGAAACGGTTTGAAATTTATCAGTCGATCTATTTCAATTATACCGAACAGTAAAATCGACCACACATCCATTTTTTCCCTTAAATACCTCACGAATTTATAATTTCCGAACATTATTCCATTAGTGGCTACAATGAAATCCGTTTTTTGACATCGTACGTCATACAGCAACTTGTTTCAGTCTGAAACAGTGTCGGATGTAATTCATGAGGGTTAACTGTCGACCACAAACGGATATTAAGGGAATTCGTATAACCATTCAACTGAAACTCAGCCATGTCGTTTCAATATCAATCGTTCAGTTCGTTAGCGTCCGGTATTATTATATATTCGGCCAGACCAGTTTGTTTAACATAGTTTCCAGTAATTTACGAACATTATATTTATTTTAATACGAATTTATCATTCGATGTATACTCCAAAATTCAATTAATATGTTTGAGATATTTATTAAACATAATATGTTTTGAAAGTAGGGAGAATCGGGCGAATACTGATCGTGGTGAATGGAAGATAATGATTTTAATTTATTTATACATATTTGATACCACAATTTCCAATTATAAACAAATATATGCATTCAAATTTATATACAGATATGTACATATATATATATATACATATATATATACATATATATATACATATATATATACATATATATATATATGCATATATATATGCATATATATATGCATATATATATATATATATATATATATATATATATATATATATTCACGCCAAAAGCAATAAAATTAATTTAATAATTTTTGACACGTAAAATATAATACAACTGGAAAATTATACAGATCAAAAAAAAACAATACCTTCATGAGCATTCTAAAGCTTCATTACTTAAGCTGCCAGAATGAAAATATAAAATTAGTTTAATAATTAGAAAAAATCCCGGAGACATGTCTAAAATATTTTAGTAATACTAGACTTAAGACTTAAATTTCTTTATTTGCTTTATAGGACGACACAAAGATCTCCTGATTACACAAGAGAAAAAAAATGTAATTATATTCATCGTTATCTTTCTTTTATAATCATTTTTTTCACTCTAGTAAACAGTTCTCTGTTAAAATTCCATTAATAATCTAAATTATTTCCAGTTTCATTTCTGGTTAGTTAATGTCTAAGAGTGGTAAGAAATAAAGGTCTTAAAGTTCTAAATTGGGACCATAAAATCGATAAGGCTTCAATGTTGGTTTAATATTTGAAATTTATACATAGATGAGAGTTGTAATAATACAGCAAGATTTATCAAACTCTGCCTTAGTAACCAATTAGTTGCTAATTGTACGATGATTAGATTCATTCTGTATATGTATACAGAATGAATCTAACTATAGAAAAAAAAGGATATATTTATTTTTCATTTCATAAATACATCATTACTTTTCTCTTCAGATTCGAAATAATCAAATGCAAATTTTAAACCAAATGCACCCATTGCGCAAATAATTTAATCTCTTAAGTCAGCAACATTCATACAAAATTAGCCTAATTTATTTGATATGTCCGAATATAGATTGAGAAATGTTAACGAGTTATACCAAGTCTTAAGGTGATTAAAAAATACAAACTGTATATAATTGAAAAAATAAATAATTCATAAAAAAAAGCATCAATATGAATCCTGTACAGATTATTTCATGAAAGAGCGTTGAAAAACCCGCGTACGTCAGTCATGTCAGTAAATAAAAGATATTGACAGAAGCGTAACGTCGAGTCAACGTGGAGCGTTCATTTCATACACGTCGCGTTCTCAAAATAGTTACTAATGTGACACACGACATTATGTGATAGAAATGTCAGAGGCATATAGCGTGAAAGAAACAAAACCGAGCGAGTGTCACGTCGTCGACGCCAGCAGGAATTGTTTCGACAGCAGAGCGTAGTGGTTGCAGCAGGAATAAACGTAAGCCGAACAAAAGTAATGACGACGTCGACGGCCGCACTAGAACGACATCAACCGGAGCAGAAGATCGTGAAGATAGTGTCGGATGCATGTTATTACTTGCGGATGGCGCGGTGTTCACGAACGACACGGTACCATAGTTTGTTATCAGTTGAATGTTGACATTTAGAGTTGTTTTAACAGAATTGTTTGCATCTTGATGAATGCTAGTAGTCTGAGAAAATGAAAGACGACGCGCGAATCTTACTCAACACTGACACTGGATTCAGTTTATTGAAATGGAGTATTATCGTAAAATAACACTTAATGCCGCTCGAAAACTTCATAATCATAGCACTGTTATACATCTGAATCCTTTAATTAATATTCATACTTCACGCCCATTCACTTAAGACCTTCCAATTCTCTCATTATATATATATATATATATATATATATATATATATATATATATATATATATATATATATAGTGGAATCCTCTTATTATGATCACTTTGAGAATTTTTTGTAACAATAACCGGCTGATAAAATTAAACAGACAATAAAAAATTATCATTACTAAACTCAATTTAGTACGAGCAATTATAACATTTTATACAGTTTTTTAACTCAACAGATCAGAAAATTAAACTAGAGAAATCGCAATAGAATCTATAATCATGTACATTTTTATCCCCACTCACTGCAACAATATGTTTTGAAAAGATAAGGGTACGCTTTTTTCTTTGTGCTAGATTTTCGCTGTCTTTTCGTGAGATGGTATAAGAAAATCTACAATGTAGCTACACAAAACTACAATGTACTGTTTTTTAAATTAATTACTTAATTAGCTGTTTTAATTATTGAATTGATAAACTTGACACTTTTTTTATCAAAAACATTTTAATCTAAATAAATTCTGTAGAAATTGAAAATTCATTTGTGAAAGTGAATGTGGTCACAGTTATTGTTACTGAATTTACATTCTATTAATAATTTATTAAATAATTGAGTAACCATAAAAACAATTGACATAAAAATATGTATAAATATTAAAACTTTTTGAAAATCTATACGAATGAATATGTTGAATAAAATAATATAGTAAATATATATGTCTGTCATACATAGAGTAGTTCAATTACTCAGATACGAATTTCGACATGCAGACAAATTTAAGTTCAGTGAAATTGTTTTTCGAAATTAGTTAGATATACACACAGATATATATATATATATATATATATATATATATATATATATATATATATATATATATATGTATGTATGTGTGAGTGTATAAAACTGTGTAACTACAATTTCAAACTTTGCGAAGACGCGAGAACATTTCACCACTTGCCAATGTACTTTTTCTATCTGTACCTCTGAGCTGTGCTCGAAAGACGGTTTTCACATTCTTCATTTTGTGATATCGAAACTTTGCTTCTCTGATTCTGTTTCCAGTCGTAATACTTTTGAATGATGCTTTTTAGTTTCGCATATCTTCAACGTGCAGTTCAAGAACTAAGCCACAACTTTCTCAACAGAATTATCAGATGTAAAAAAATGTTTTAAAATGTATTGTCTCTGTTATGAAACATAGTTTAATGAATAATAAGTATAAAAATATATGAAGAGAAAATTGAAAAAAGAGATATTCCGATATTCCCATATATATATATACATATATATATATATATAGAGAGAGAGAGAGAGAGAAAGAGATTCAATTTTGGTAACAATTGAGTAGTAAAAAAATCATGTTACTTTTTATTTATTTTTTTAGTTCAATTCAATATTAAAATACAACTGAACTAAAATATTAATTAAACTATGCTAATAAAATTATAATATAATAATACTAATAAACTAATATAACTATACTAAAATAACATGATTTTTTAAATTTTTGTGTTTTTTAAATACTTTCATGTGTAAGCCTAAATTGAACCACCATATATATATATATATATATATATATATATATATATATATATATATATATATATTTATATAAAAAATTCCATTTATGAACATCATCCATAAAACAATATAAAATCTTAGCTGTGTGTATTAGGTATCCGCAGAGCAATAGCAGCACAATAAACAATTTCCTGTTGACTTCGTGAACAGCATCCTCTTTTATTATTCATGTATCTGCATCAATTGTTCTGTTCTATACTATTTTTCTCGTTCTCTATATTCTCGTTCGTAACAATTTGATCTCAATGTGTTCGTCTTTATATAATATGTACATAAATACACATGTACTTCTTTAGTAGATTTCGAATTGAGGTTTTTGTGCACGGCGTCAACTGCTGTTTATCCAACATTTAATTTAGAATAATTTTATTTCACAGCGTGTTCTGTATATTTTTTTCAATTTCCGATTGTATCAGATTTGTTGCTTAAGCACATTTAGATGACAATACTGTCATCCCCAGTGAGTTTAGGGAACAGATTTTTTGTGATTTATGGATTATTATATTTCTTGTGATTGCTATTTGATATTTTACTTATTTATTATTATTAATTAATGAAAACAAGCAAAATATTTCTAGATCGTTTAGCCTATTCATTTTTGTATACATGTAATGCATGTTCATATACATTTCATTTTTAGTAATTTTCTTATATAATAATGATTATTTCAAAATCGATGAGATTGAAATCGATATCTTTCACTAATCAACAAAAAATGAATAACGAACTCCTATGAGATTTCAACGACGAACATGATTTTCATATAATCCGAAGATCAAATAAAAATCCTTCACACAAAATGTTCCGACGCTCTCTCACTCAAGTTAAAAAAGTATGACATTATTACGGACCCAATTACCGAATTAATTTGTTACCGAAATTGAACCAGTTCGGCAAATTCGGAGAGCGCATATTGCATAATTCATAACGTTTTCGTTAATTCGTTATTCATTTCGTGTTGATGAACGTTGATAACAGACGCATGCGCACCTGTCCGTGACGACACATCCGTCTATATGATTCTGTCATTTATCATTTGCTATTATCAATGGCGCAACATCGTGTTACCATTATCAGTGCCGTCGGTTGCGTGTATCCCTTGATGATGATGATGACGATGGCGACCCACTGGTCGAGCGACCGACCGATGTTCTCTGTCCGACCATCGACTCTCCTGCATGTATCGTGTGGCCAATTGCTAGAGTTGATTTTTTTATAAGTATCCGCATACAGAGACTCAATTATCGTACTGATTACGTACACGTTTTTTCACCTCCCTTCCATTCGATACAGTGTTATAGAAATTGTATTGAAATGAGTCCATAAAAACATTAACTTGTAAAGGTTTCATTTAGCAGACTGGAATTTAAATTCTATGCTGCCATATTTAATTACGATTTTAATGTCCTGATTTCTTTATCACTTCATACTAATATATATATATATATATATATATATATATATATATATAAATTCAAAAAGAGTTTAATAAACAAATTGTATAAAAATATTTAAGAATTCAATGAAATTTAAGCAACAAATCAATCAAATTAAAAAATATAAGGCCTTCAATCATCTTAGATTATAAGACACACGAGAAATAGAAATTAAATTACAATTAAGAATAAATCAAGAAATGAATTAGTTAAAAAAGTCGATAAAACTTTATAGATAGCTTGATTGATTTGGTTGGTAATTAGGATTTTAGGACGTTTCGACAGCTAAAGTCATTAGCGCCCGAACAAAAATATAGTTTAAAAAACACACCCCGTTTTCTCACTTGCGTTCGAATCACCCCTTATTTCGAACGTTAAATTAGGAGTACTAAACGTTTAAAAATATTCAATTAAAACAATATTTTTCTCAGTGAGAGATAAAAACCATAAAAAAACTGGACTGTATAGACGGCTTCGAAAAAATAAAGTCACAATAAAATTATAAAACTGTAGATAAATTTACTTTCTCTGATGAATTTTTCATTTATTTCAGAAATCAATTCAATACTTTAAATATACTTATTTAATATATAAGAACTTGATATATTTTATCGAATCCGTTGATGAATATTCACGGAAATTGGAGAAAATAAAATAACAAAACCATAACTCAAATAATTTATTTCGACAGATAAGATACTTGAAACACCGCATAAAGAGCAATCGATAGTCACTGATGACAACGAATGAGTCAGATACAAGCCAAACATTTCAGATACAAAGAGATTCAGTATGAACGATGAAACCATTCTTTCCTATTTGCGTTGACTGAGAATGATATATAAAATGAATAAATGTGTTCTAAATAAACTCACATACGACAACAGACACCGACGACTATCACCTTGCTAGTTTTACGTTCAAATAAACTGTTTATAGACTTTTTGTCAAGACATAAAAATGTAGAAGTACGAGAAACTATCGTATCAGTGGTTATCAGCTAGGAAATAAAATGTAATCATTTTGAAGAATAAATACGTGGGTCGTTTGATAAGTTTGGTCAATTTCTATGATGTGGCGCCACCATTCATCTGATAACGTTACGGATATCGAATGTCACTTTTCAAACTAGCATAGGCGAAATTTCAGGCAGAAGCGACGCATTGTTCACGTTTTACAGATTTTTGAAGCGAGCATTGTGGTAGTAGTTGTCGCAAAAATGGAAAAAAAAACGAACAGGCCTTTTTGCATCGATTCGTCACCATGAATGAAACATGGATCCACCACTACATATCTGAGTCGAAGTAGCAGTCAAAATAGAGGACAACGATTGGTATAAGTTCGTCGAAGAAGGCGAATACCATTTTGTCGACTGGGAACGTGATGGCCACTGTTTTTCAGGATTCCCACGGAATATTCCTGATCGACTACTTAACAAAGGTGTCCATCTATCTAATGAGACGAAAAACGATAACAGGAGCATTATTGGATCGTTTGAAAGAAAAGTTGAAACTAAAACGGCAAAGATTGATGCACAAAAAAGTGCTCTTTCATCAGGATAGTGCGCTGTTCCACAAATTGACCGTCTCAATGGCAAAATTGCAAGAATTAAGCTTTGAATTGATTCCTCATCTACCCTATTCTCCGGGCTTGACCCCGTACGACTTCTTCCTCTTCCCGAACTTGAAAAGTTGACTCGGTGAGAAGAAATTCTCGTCGAATGAGAATGTCATCGCAGTCGTCAATCCCTATTTTGCAGACTCGCTGGACCAAGTGTATAGTTCTCAATCGAGAATATGTTGAGTAATAAAATTGTTTTTTGTCAAAAAAACGGTGTTTAACTTGCTTTTTTACCACATTTATCAAACGACCTTCGTAAATCTTAAAGATATCCTGAATTACTTTATAGAGAAAAACATTTCTCAATATTATTTAATTTAAAAAATTGAATATTCAAAAATATATTATTAAAAGAAAACATCTGTCAAAAACGCACAACTGGATAACACCGTGTAAATCTATTTTCGTCTATGAAAACGACTAATAAATGACAAAAATATTATAAAAATGTACACTCAAACGATCACTGGTTTACAATCGAAATATTATTCTTAAAAGCCTGTGACCAAGACTGTTTTAAACGTTTTATCAACTCCCCGTCATACATTTTCGTCGAATAAATGTAATTTTTGTGAAGTTCTTCCCGTTCTGTTTCGAACTTATTGTCTGAAATGCGAGCAGACTTTATGCTATCGACATCTGGTTTTTATCGAGTTGTCCTGCCACCCCCACATGCACACAAACACATTTGCACTCCAGTATACATATTTATTATCTGTTTCGAGTTTTATTTCGGTCACGATTTCATTTTCTGTTATTTTTACGGATTATTAAGTATGTTTTACTTCTTTTCAATTTCAATACACTTTTGTCACCGGCGCTATCGTACCAAAATTGAAAATTAATGTATAAATTTTATTTTCGATTACATTTATATGTATTTTTATATCGATTTTATTTTAATATTTACGATTTTCAAATTTACCATTAACATTCTATCTTAGATGTCTGTCAATAATTTAATTCTCTTATAAGAGAATTCGAGAAGCAGATGGAAATCCGAGCAGAGATTCACAATTCAAGCTGTTCTTCTGAAGACATTGTGAATCGATGATTTTTATAAGACGTCGATATTTATTATGATCTTCCTCTGAAATAACAGTTTCGAACTGTTTAGACAACGGAATTTCAGATTTCGTTACATTCGTACTGAAAAATTATATTTATTACTGTTTGTAGTATACCTAGAAGATATTGAAATCCTCAAAAAAACAAGTACTAGGAGCTGGGGCTCAAAATTCGAACAGATTGAATAAATATGAAGGTTTTGTAAGCTGATGATTCATTTCTAAATAAGAGCGCATTTCTATGGCCTACAGACGCAGACATATCACGTATTTCGATCAAAAAGGTTCAAAATTCTCACTAAAACACCCTTTTCTTCTTCTGCGATGGCGTTACAACTCAAATCGAGCCTTGACCTCCTCAATTTTCTGCCTACAGACAGGTTTCGTAACGTTTGTTGTTTTACGAGGTGGGGTCGTTAATCCAACGTCCAACCTCCTATTAGGATTATTCTCCCACTCTTGATAGATCTGACCCCTTCCCCTCTCCATCGAGGTTACCCGATCTTGAGTGAGGTTATTCAGGTTATCAGGTTGAACCACTTGGAGGTGAGAGTCGGAATTGGGTAAAAGAGGCTATTCGATGCTAGCTGAAGTTGACGTTGTGTGAAGACGTCCTCTTCCTACCCTGAATTTCTATTACTGTATATAGTGTAACTGTAGTAGGTTTTTATCCTCTGTCTCTACAGAAATAGTATCGAAACCTGGTATTCGCGGCTAATACAGCTCGAATAACTTAGTAGTTTTGATAATCAGAAGTTTATCTCTAAATAATGGAGCATTTTTTTTGCTGTCCTGATGTAGACCTAACTCGAAGTTTAGTCACAGAAGCTTCGGAATGCTCAAGCAAGTACCTTTTACTAGACAAGTTTTGTTTTACTATCTGTAATATAACTGGAGGACGTTGAATCCCACCACTGAATTAATATCAAACACTGGAGTTCATAACTCACACATATTGAAAAACTTGGTGATTTAGTAGATCAGAGATTTATTTGTAATCACTGGAGCATTTTTCGTCCCCTCCCGATGAAGTCTCATCTTGACATTCAACCAGAGAAGATTTATAACTCTCATGAAGATGTCTGAAGAATTTCTATACAATTAAGTGTTTATTTATATTCTTTAAAGTCTTAATGTAGACTATATTGATAAAAAAAACTTAAGCTTTTATTTTAGGTAGTTAATAAAAATACATAGTTTTTATGCAACGCGTTTGTATTTTTATAAATAATTTTTCGATATAATTAAACAACATTCAAAAAATTGAAAGAATTCAATTCGAATTTTCTGTTAGTCGTACAGATGGGTCGATCGATATTTAGAGAATTTGATCACAATTTGAAAATACGCATACGAATAATCGGGACAATGAAGTGAAAATCTTATTGAATGCATGTAAAATTGAAACCAAAACGTTCGAACAAACGCCGTTTATACATCGTGCGGGTGATCAATATCGTTAAACTATTGTTGAAGGTATTGCTGTTTAACAAACAAAAGCAGTTTCTCTGATACCATAAACAAAGGTATGTATAGTGACGCTTTGAAAGCTGCAAAAGCTTGATGTATGCATGAGACTGAGACCGGGCTCCGGTTGCATGCCTGGCACGTATCTATCGAGAATAGACAGTGAACGTGCGGTACGGAGCGCCGACAGTGTGGGACGGGCACCATCAACGCCGGTGCAGCACTTGTCAAAGGTGTAAATTGACATTGCCTCCGGTCTGTTACCTATACGTTGGATGAATGGCATGTATTTTAATGAAGGCTATCGGAACATCGAGACGTGCATAAATAACCTCGTACGTTGTTATACATGTGCGTACTGCAGAAAAGAAACGTTCGACTCGTGTGTGTGTGTGTGTTGTTTGATATTTGTGTAAATAATGAACTGTGCTCTACACTAGTCTACTGAAATAATAAGTATAGAACAGAAAGATATTCTACTTTCTTGTACATTAATCATATATATTTGAAATAATCACCGAACTGTATTTTCAGACGAAGTTTATTTAAACTTGTTCATTAATCAAACACAATCGCAATTACATATTCTTGATATTCGTCTCGTAACCACAATATGACAGGGTTTTCTCTTCATTCAGTCATTTGTTTTTCAGAATATATATATATATATATATATATATATATATATATATATATATATAGCTTACAGATCGAGTCTTAAAATATATGCAAGTGAAAACAACGAATCAGTTGTTTCTAGTTTTTTTTAAAAAAAAAACGATTAATCTCTCTTATTTAGAAGAAAATCTTAAAAATACATAAAATGAACACAGTTTATAGGTTTTAGAATAAATCAATGTTCTTTAAGTATGAAAATAATTATCTTGATAGCACATTTATTTTTATACTTCGATATTGATAAAACTTGATATTTAATTAATAATTTATCTTATATCTTTTACGCCGGATCACATCAATTTGTCAAAATAGGACGCATGGGACTCGAACGCTTTTAATATATATATATATATATATATATATATATATATATATATATATATATATAAGAAAGCTTACCTAACTTACACATTTTATTGATTGTGATAAATGACTTGTCAAATATAATTCGGTTATTAACTGCATCTTCTAAGTATTTGGTGTTGTTAAGAAGATTAATCAATCAGAATTCTATCTTATTAAAAAACGAATATTATCAAAAGGAATATAAAAATCTAATTATATAATCTGTTATTTTATTAAACATGTTGAAATTGTTTTAAATATAGAAAAGGTATTATAAAAAGATTGGTTTTTGAACGTTTTGTGGATTTGAAAATGTTTCAAATTTAATATATGTGTAATAATTAGTTATATTTTATACAGAATTATATTATTTTAAATAACTACTTTAAAATAAAAAATCATTGCTTCTTACATTTATCATAAGTAATCGTTCTAAAAAAATATATGGTTTATAATATTAATTTTTTATGCTTTTATTGGGTCATCCCATAATACAGTATTTTCATACAGGTGGAAATGGATGATGCAATTATTGCAATAACGTATCAGATACATACGCTGCTAGGTTGGACGTACTGTTTTCTCAGTCTTATCGTAGAAGAATATCAGTAATCAGGCAAATTTACAAGAAAAAATATTAGTTATCTTAGAAGTATTAAAAAGGATTATCAGGCATATTTTGCTTTCGGAATTTCTTCAAAACAAAAACGCTACAATTGCAGTGAAAAAAATATGGAAAATGTATAGTTTAGATATTATTAGTCTTAGCTAAGGACGAAGATGGTTTCAATGACTTCGATCCGAGAATTACAGCTTTGAAGATGGGGAAAGGTCAGAACGTCCTCAAGAGAGAGATACTGCGAACACTTGTGGAACATAATCTTAGTTCAATGGTAGAAAATTAACGAAAAAGCTCAAACCAAAGCATTTAACTATTCATCGGTACTTGAAAATGATTGGTAAGTTTTCTAAGCTGAGTCAGTGGGTTCCACACGTGTTATCGGACGTTAATTTAAAACAACGTGTAGACATTTGCACTTCTCATCTATACTGGCTGCAAAATTATCTGTTTTTGAATAATATTGTTACTGGTGATGAAAAATTGATTGTTACAACCATATCAAACGTCAAAGACAATGGATTGACCGCAACAAAACAACATATTCAACTGCGAAACAAGGGATTGATTCAAAAAAGGTTATGTTGTCTATTTGGTAGGATATGGAAGGAATTATACATTACGAGCTATTACCAGAGAACCAACCCATTACAAAGGTGTTGTTTTGTAAAGAACTAGTACAGATAAGACAATCCATTGATGAAAAATGACCAGAATTTCTAATATTTCATCACGACAACGCCCGACCTCACCTGGTACAAAATACCCTCCAAATACGAATGGGAAATTATGACTCGTCCACCATATTCCCCTGACCTAGCACCATCGGATTATTAACTGTTCCGAAGTCCCCAAACGCACATCAATAGAAAACAGCTTAATACAGAGAGTGATGTTCGAAGGGATCTCAACTCTTTCTTTAATGCAAAAGCCAAAAATTTTTACTGCCAAGATATTGAAAATTTAATATTAAGATGTGAACAAGTTGTTAATAATAACGGAAAATATATTTTGTATTAAAATTAAATCGTCATTTTTTTCGCTCTTTCGAAACCTGTTTTAAAAATCCGCATTAATTATGGAATGACCAAATACTTCTTAGAATATGAAAAAAGAGTGTTTACGGAAACATTCATAAAAACAACATTTCAAAAAATAAATTACAATTGAAGACTATAAATTTTATTGACATGGTGGACAAACACTTTAAGAAATGTTTAAGATTAAACATATAGATTGAATAAATAAAAAAGATTCGTTATTAAAAAGGATCTTTACTAGATATTTTTAATTAAAAAATGTTTACTTTGAAACATTTTAACAATCTGACACTTAGAACGTAAACATTACAACGTATTCAATTTTATGCAAGCACTCCATAAAAATCCAATTATAATTTTGTAGAATCTTAACATCCACTGTTATATTAGTCACTAGTGTAGCACTATTCCGTTACTGAAGTGTTTCCAACTGGAATATTACTCATTAAAATACACAATAAACTTGGAATAATTCGAGTTATTAGACGTCTTGAATGTCTTAACGAAATTTAATCAAGTCTGAACGGATATTATTAATATGGAATCTCGCACAAATTATAGTTAATAGTACGGTCCTATCGTACACATAAAATATGATCAGATGGCCAAATGTGAGTAAATGGTGGTAGACCACCGTTGTGTAAGGGATGAGAGAGTGTTATTACACGTAATATTATAGATCGGTTGTGCGGCGAATATTCTATTCTTCGTCTATGCTATTACTTACTTGACAAGGGATGAAGCCAAGATATTTAGATGCTACTCAGTGTCCACAAGGGATATATCGTTTCTTTAATATA
>CM068316.1:50268043-50495543 GCA_034766995.1 Acanthacorydalis orientalis
AGAGAGAGAGAGACTGTCTAATTCATATACATAATTTTTCAACCTAAAATTCAGTAACATTTTTTTTTTGTTTGAGTAAATTTAAATTTACAAAAATAAACAGAACTTAACAACAAAAGTGTGTAAATATTTTTGTAAACTCTCTTTCTCTCTCTCGTTATATATATAATATTATATATATATATATATATATATATATATATATATATATATATATATATAAATTCCCTATTATTATCTACAAACAACCTGATGACTCAAGAATCGAAACTATTCGTATCAGATAAAAATTCAAATGATGTTTTTAACTACTATTCTCGTATATAAAAGAACAATCTTACAAAATAAAAATTCTTTCAATCTTATTAAAATAACAATGAGTTCAATAACATAATACATTCATTTCGTATGAAAGAAAACTGACCGAAAATATTCAATCGGCGATAAAACGTTTCTGAATTATCCGAATAAATATTCATAACGAGCGACCGTGCCGAAAAATGTTTCTAGCACAAACAACAAATATAGTTTTATGTGAGTGATTGTAAATATTCAATGTTTCGCCTCGCACTGACTTGAAAACTATTTCGAACGATGTAAAAATAACGTTCAAGTGTAGCAATAACTCAATATCTCTATTGAAAATCGCTTTTATGCGGAAAAAGTATTAGAGCATTGAAACAAAACGAGCTACCTCTTGACCTTTATATACTTGATGTCGTTATCATCTTTTTTATACAATTTTTTTACTCCAGACGAGTATTCTTGAAGTTCAATCTTTAAACTGGAAACGTTTTTTTAACGAATTTTGTTATATCATTCGAAATTCATATCGACGCACAAACACAGATATTGCAAAAAATGTTGCTTTGTATATAACAATATAAATTAGATACTTAAAATTGATTCATTTTATTATTTACAAAATATGTCTTTTTAATAGTTAAAAAATTACTAGTGCAAAGCTAATTGCGTATAAAATGAACCAGGAAAACAATCATTGATACAAAATGAATAAATACAATTTCATTAGTAAACTTAACTCTAGTGATTCCAATTTTCATTGTAATCATTTATTGTACTATAAAAGTTACACAGATTTTTTTTTCGATACTTTAGTACTCTGAAAACGATAGATTCGCCTTCTAAGCATTGATAAACGATCAAAAATGAGAAATAATCAAAAATATAAAACATTTCTCACCAAGAAAATAAATTTGTAGTCTACGAGATGAATGAAAAAGTCTTTTAGGAACTTTTTTCATTTTTTAACTGAATTCTAAAACAATTCACAGCATATTTTTGTCACTGTGACTAAATTCAATTTCTGTAAACGTTTAGAAAATAATGGCATTAACAATAATGGAATTAACAACAATAATGGTATTATATTTTTTTAATTTCAAGAAGAACTGAAACAATTACTTTGTCATGAGAATAGATTAATATATTTCAATGATAGAAGATCTTGGACAAGAATGCAATCCAAATAGATTGATTTTAATTATCGTTTTTTTCAAAATTGAGTTCGAAATCCTGGATATTCAATGCAAAAAAAAATATCTATTTCACTCATGAGAGAATAGTAACAGTAAAAAATAATTAATAATTATTTATTAAACATTTATGATCAAAAACATCTTTCTTTTATTTATGAAGTGAGAGAAGAAGCTTAAAATCAGGATATCCGATTTGATATCCGGATACCGAACAAAACTCTACTTACCAAAATATATCAGACTTCATTTTTTTGTCACTGTGTCTAAATTTAGTTTAATAAATGGATTTTTACTCCAGACTAACATTTTTTTGCACAAAATGTTCAATATTTGATCATTGAATTATTTAGGTATTTACTTGTGCGGATTTTGATTCAGATCCAAACATATTTAGAGGGTTACGACACATTTTATAAAATATTTTAATATTTTAACACAAACACATTAGCTGAAACAATTAATTTGGAGACTTTAAATTGAATCAGTCATAACTGTTTCAAATTAAAATATTTTCTTGTCATTTTAAAATTTTGAAGTGCCAACCTTAACATTTAAAAACATTATATATATCTTGGCCAAGCAGTTGACATAACCTCACAAAAACAATAGTGAACAAGACGATGTCTGAAAAGCAGCAAATTAGACATTGCATACTTTTTGCATTTTAGTTGAAACAAATGCTACTCAAGCCAAGGAAATCATTTTTCATCTTTAAAGGGAAATGTGACGCATAAAATATGCAAAAAAACGTTAAATTAGTAGAAGACGTCCGAAAATGCATTACAACTAACAACACCATATTTTTTTCGACAAAATATTCGTCAGTTATCCAGTCAGATGATCAAAGTTAAACAAAATAAGAAATGGTATTTTGAAGATTGAAATATATTCCATTTTTCCATAAACTTTAATAATTAGTTTAGAAATAATTATAGTGAAACTTAAGAAAACTTTTTTTACACATTTTATTATTTAAATTCGACGAGTGACTACGGCAATGTGACGACGAAAATTTGTGTATTTTCATTTTATTTTTGTAATTAATAAAGTTCATATTTTTTCCTGTATTCTGTTGTTTAAATTAACAAGCCTCTAAATTACAATAATGGATAACGATATATAAAAATATTGTTTTGAATTAACTACAAAACAGAAATCACAACATGTGAAGTAAGTTTTTCTAGAATAATATTTAAGATCGATTGTCGATCTCAATTATCCTCATTTATATATATATATATATATATATATATATATATATATATATATATATATATATATATAATAACAGTCTATAAACGTAATTAAATCTGAGTAATTAATAACCTTCAGGCAACTTTTCATATCGCTATTTTGAAACGAATTATGGGATGAGTGAATTCATTCACTTCCGGTTTATAATTACCTTATGATTTCATCGTCGAAACTAGAACTAGTGAAATATGTTAGCACGTTGCTCATGAAAGGAAGTCTAGAAGTGAGATGTGTCAAGGATGTTAGAAGAACGGAAAGAGGATTTTCCCATTCCCGGTTATTTCCGGAATTCATGTAGATCATTATTTGGATTCGTGTTGAACTCGACGCGCGCTAAAATTCAAGTAACCAACGTATCGATATGTGCGACATTAAATCCTGTAGAGAGACTGAACTAAAACGTTTTTGTGTTCTGAGCATGTCGATGTTTCGTTCACATATTTATTCATATAAGAGATTACTGTTGAATGGTATTAAATAAAAAAATATGTACGACAGGTACGATTTTCTAAAATATTCGTTTGGAACACACGACCCAGATGTCTTACAGTACGGATTACTTTTAGATAGATTATTATGTACTCTTAGATAATTCTCATTCGGAAGAATAGAATATATTTACAAAAGGTATCATGTTTATCTTTTGATGTGAACACACGCACGCTTGAACAGTATTAAATCAAAGTAAATAATGTATAAACCGACCCACTTACGATACATACATATATATATATATATATATATATATATATATATCCCTGGTAGATATGATAGAACCCGCTTAATAATCGTCGTCGACATGCTACATAAAATGCATTCATTATTTATACGGTCTAATTATTAGGTGCTGTTAAATCAAGTATATCAGCTTCGAGATTACAAATTAGAGACTCTGAAAATATAGGATCTAGTAATATTTTATGACATTATACATCCGTCTCGTGTATTATGTATGTTTCAGAAAATAATTTATATATATATATATGGGTTAATCAATTTAGGCTTCCACATGGAAGTTTTAAAAAAGAACGCAATGGTTATGAAAAGTCATGTTATGTTTTATTTAGTATTTTAGTTCAATTCAATACTAAAATACAATTGACCTAAAATATTAAACGGAGAATAACTTTTTTTTTAATTATTGTATTTTTTTTTCAAGCTAAACTTAGCACGGTACGAGACGAATCGTTGTGAAACAAAATTGTGTGACGGAAGTTAAGTGGCGGTACATATAGGAATAGAGACAGTGTATTATCACCAGACACATTTTTCGCCATTTCATAAGTTTTTGTCGCAGATTCCCCTAACTTCTTGCAAAATTTAATATTCACTCGTTTCTCTATGAAGACTGAGAGAAACACGATGTACGTACAAGCTTCCTGTGCAGAAACTAACACCTGTTCGATCTTCTCTTAACTAATCTCTATTAATAAAACTGTGAACTACTATATGCAGCTTTACTTTTGTATTAATTTCACGTAACTCCATTGCTGCAGCGTTAATCCTGGAATTAAATTGCAAAACTTCGTGTTATCATTGCAATTGAAAAGTTTATATTTAATTCATAACTTTTTATTTCATTTTCCTCTCATTCCACAAACCTCAAACAGTTATTAAATTTTTCTACATATTAAAAAGTTACTAAATCTTGTAGATTTCTATCAAAAAAAAAACTAATATTATTATCCTTTAATACAAACATATTTTCCGTAAATATAATTAATAATAAAACTGGAAAGCTCTCCTCATTCCGTTTATTTATATTCAATGTTTAATTAAGTAATAATAAACCATAGAGACGCTTGATAATTTTCAATATAATTCTCATTAACTTTTCGTGTTGAAAAAATCGCATAAGGAGCGCGTAAAATGCTCAATGAAGCAAATTAATATTCATATCAAAGCTCGTGAAACTTCAAAAAAGTTCCTTAACTGCTTAATTCATTATTATTTTATCAAAACAATGTCCGTGCTGTACAGTTATTTCGATAAAATTCGAGAAAAAAATAATTAGCGAGCTGTACATTTTCTTGAGATTGCTTGATAAAAGTTAAACTTTTTTTTATGATTCCATATTGGAATTTATGTTGTAGAATAAGTATTTAGTAATATTTTTTTTATTTATAAGTTTATAATTGCTTCATTAGAAGTGATACGAAGTTTAAATTGGATATTTTACGAAATTATTTAGCAAAAAAATGTGTTCTTAAGAGATGATCGTTTTTATACGAATAAATATATAAAGAAAAGGAATTTAAGATGTAAAAAACCGTTTTTTTTATTGAATATATAAACAGTTAGCACTTATTTCATTAATAAATTATAATATTATTTTACTAGATATTTAAATCTGGATTATAAATGTTGAGATATCGTTTCTTTCTAGGTGATGTATGAATTATTTAAAAGGCACTAACAAAAAATTCCTTGACAAGTTTCATGATTTATAAATATTAAATAGATAAAAGTATATATATATATATATATATATATATATTATTTCTTCTCCTTTAGATTATTGTTTTCTCTTTTTTCTTTAGTATCGTTTTTGCCTATTCAGACATTTTCAGATGGATATTGATTAAATTATAGTTTTTTATGACAGTTTTAGTTTCTACTGTGTGTTTTTATACAGTCCTTATTTTTTCTCTAAGATTCAAAAATATTAAATATATATATATTCAGAAAAAAAGAGAAAAGAGTGACCTAAAGTAAAAAAAAATAATATATATATATATATATTATTTCTTCTCCTTTAGGTCACTGTTTTCTCTTTTTTTCTTTACTATCGGTTGTGTCTATTCAGACATCTTCAGGTGGATATTAGTTGTCAATATAGACTTCTTTTATAACAGTCTTAGGTTATATTGTTTTTTTTACAGTTTTTATGTTTTCTGTACTATTCGTCGGATGTCGAATATAGATCTTAGTTGATTATTTATTTGTTCATTATAGATTTGTTGTTCAATTTATGCTTATATATTTGTAATTTTTTAGCATATTTAGTTCTTTTTACTTTTTATTTAAAATTATCATAGTTTTCTTTAATTGTTCCATATTCGTACCCTGTGTCTATTATGTATTTAGCATAATGTGAATTATTTTTATTTTAATACAATTTGAGTACAATTTATGACCTTAACATATCTAGTAATCGAATACGACTGTTGCCTAAGACTTTGTGTACGATTTAATGTCTTATTTTATCATCAATGTAGTTTAATGTGCCAATCTTTTTAACACATTTTTTCTGGTTATTTAACATTTTGTTTAAAATCAATTTACAAATTTGTGTATAAAAATTCTTAGAATTCAATTCATTCTCATCGAATAATATTGTATTTATTTATACTTTCTTTTTTTTGTTATTTCGTAAAAAAATTGGATATAAGAATTTAAATACTATCTGAAATTTTCTATTATTGATGCACCAGAAAAAAATAATTTATTTTAAGCTGAGATTCACTCAATAACCTTGAATGTTAGAAAAACTCTGGATATTTGTTTGAAATCGATACAAAAATATATTTAAAAATCCAGTTTAAAGGTGTTTATTTGTTATCCAGTATAATCAGTCGAATCGTGTACCAAACAAGAATGACACGACTGAATAAAGATCAGTGTGAACGATGAGAACGAGACGATGACGAGGGACATGCAGACGTTGACAATGAAGTAAATTTGATTTCAGTGTATAAGAGATAATTTCAAAGTTTCTCTCTTGGGCATTTCCTCGTTACAGAAAACAAACGCGGCTACATGCGCATCTATTCTGGATTAATTAACAATATTGAATTAATTTGTCGACTTCGCGGGAATCGCACGATCTTGTTCTGTATGTTATTAAATCACAAAACGGATATCCGAGTGATTATCGTGCACAGTCCGTCTTTTTCATTTTTAATAATATGGTGATTCGGTCGGATATTTTCTCGTAAACTGATTTGCATAAAATATGATTTTCAATGGAAGACGTGTTGTTTTCGAAAATATTATTCTCGGTATTTAATTTGCATACATTTTACAAATATCTACTATCTCTCTCTCTCTATATATATATATACATATATAATAGAAAAATTTAAATATTTAGATTTTGTTAGAAATTACTTCTTACTTTAACAGAAAATACTACTTATTCAATTTATTCAATATGATGAAACAGAAAAATAAGTCCGAAACATATTTATGAATATAAAGTAAAAAAAATCTAAGAAAAAGTAATGAATGTAAGATTTTATCTAATAGAAGACATAGTCAAAAAATGTACATATATATTAACCTGATTCAAGTAAAATATAATTTCACAATACAGTTCTGTCATTATGACTAAATTTACTTTTACAAATGAATTCTTTTATGTCACAATCCACAAAAAACTTTTATCGGGTCAAAAAAATTTAATAAATCATTATTGATCATTTTTGATTGTTACTTATATGAATTTCTATAGAAATTCTATCAATTTGAAACATATAGGTACATATTTTTTTTGTATTTTATTTTTTATGGTGCATAAATAGATGAAGTTAAAAATATCAAATTTTACTCAAATTCTATTTTCAAAAAGAGTTTAAATATTTCAAAATACATTAATCATTCTCAGAGTTAAAGTAAAGAAAACTCTTTTCTATCTTAACTCTCTGATGAAGATGATATCGCCATTAAAATGCTCAAAAACAAAAATAAAAAATAATCAAATATCAATTATTAACCATTTTTAATTGCTGATTTTTGAATCGAACGAATAATTCATTTGTGGAAAAGATATCTGTACTATTAACCCTTTCTTGTTCAAATTCGAGTCAATTCTACATCTATTTTCATTCAACTTATAATATTTTTCTAATTTTTTTAAGTTTATTTCCAAACTTTAACCTCATTTTTAGTCATTTATGTTTTCAACAATTGATTCTTTTTTTATTTCACAAACCATAAAAAAAATTCTGATCAAAATCGTTCAGTAAATTATTATTGATAGTTTTTTTTAATTACAGTTAAATAGCAATTTCATAATTTAGTGTTTTTTTTTAATTTTCCTCTTATTTTGATTCAATTGTATTTATTAATTCTTTATTTCTTCGCTATTTTATTGTTTTGGTAAATAAAACAATTTTTAACATAATTATTCTATTCGCCAGTATATAAAATTTATCTCATATAATCCAGTTTTATGAAAGTATTAAATTCTATTTAAATACTTGAATAGTGTATAAGTGTATTTTATTTATTATATTAGCTGATATATATATATATATATATATATATATATATATATATAAATAAAATGTTATTTATGAAAATAAAGCCGTAAAAAAGTATTTTCGTTTAATACAAAAAATAATCCTCTAATAAATTCTTGCCCGGTTACTCTGTATATCGGATTACAATGTAGCACTAAACGTGTATAGATATATCTCTGTGCAAAGAGTACGAATGAATGTTCCTGTCTAAGCCATTGCCCCTATTTGTAACAGACGCCTTATCGACGGACGTTTGACCTTTACACCGTCGTTTGGCTGCCTAAAATCCGACAGACAAGAAAAGATGAACTAGTGGATACAATCGACAACAATACAAAAATCCATCGAAACTGCGCCATGCAGTAACGAGCGGCAAATCGAAAATCAATAAGGGAAAAACCCAGAGGGCAGATACTGTTGTTGTTGTATTAACCTCAAAATAATACGGCGTCGCAAATGATAAATGCAAATGAGGTGACCAGGACCGTTATGTGATGTAGATTACAATTTAAATATTATCAAAAAGTTTTTATTATCTTATGGCGGCTTTAAGAACGGTAGATGATGTCGGTCGGACGGACGGGCGGTCGACGGACGGGCGGTCGGACGAGCAAAATACCATTTTGAATACATTTTCATAAAAAAATATTAGCACGGAACGGAGGAAATTTAAAAATAACATCGTTTTATTATAACAATTATCAAATACAGAAAGACAACAGTTTTTCGTTTGTTTTGTATTAATCGAGGAATGATTTCGATTCGATTAAAAATCAAATCGAATCGTTATTTCAAATCGATTTTGTATATTTTTTTTATATAGTTTTAAACATATTCGAAATTTACATACATTTTAAACAAATCCGACTCTAACAAAAACAACGCTATTTTTTAAATTGTATTTATGAAACTTGGTCGCTATCTGTAACTGTTCTGTTTTAATTCTTTTTTGGAAATAAAATATCTTAAACAAATTCATGTGATTTTCGATAAACTAACTTAATTGTATGACAGATAAAATAATATATTATCAGAGAAAATAGATATGCTGAAATGTGAAAAACAAACATTTCATTTTTTTAAGAAAGCAGACGATGCGTTTATATAGACTTGAGATAGACAGTAAGTTATCGCAAAGCACATATATCTCTGTACTTTGATATTGCCATTTACAAGCAAACATCTGACAGAGCTTTTATGACGTTAACACAGTCTGCAGATGCTTACCAGCACTTATGTAATTGCTCAGACCGGTTAGTAATCGAATACGAATGTTGACTAGAACTTTCTGTACGATTTAATGTCTTATTTTATCATCAATGTAGTTTAATGTGCCAGTCTTTTACAAATCATTTTCGTTGCTATTTAATGTTTTATTTAGAATGAATTTGCAAACTGGTGTACGGACATTCTTCCATTCTTTGTAGTTAGATAATATTGTAGTTATTTATATTTTCTTCTTTTTGTTATTTTAGAATAAAAATTATAATATTAAACTGTATAAATATCCATTAACAGTAGTAAAAAAATGATCAATGAATAAAATATAGAAATATAGTCACATTGGACTACTAATATTCTATCCCTACTTTTTTAAATAGTTCTCTCGTGTAAAAATGAGTGATAAAAAATAGAAAAATAGTGAAATCTATAGAAAAATAGTAATTTAACATTTTTAAATCTCTTTTATATATTTTTTCAATTCGATTGATCGATACTAATTAAAAATACGGTAAATAAATCAAATTTCAAAATTATTGAATTAATTAAAGTATATATGTTATCTTAATATTACTTAAAAAAATCTCGAGGAGAGTTCCCTTGAAGAAAAAAAGCAATAAAGTTACTTTAACATTTGAAACGGGATATAAAAGACATAAAAGAATGTACATCGAACCCGATAAATGTTTTATCGTACATTCACCGGCTTCATTTATGAACAAACAGAGGAAACAAAAAAAAAAACAAAACCACTTCAAAAGAACATCTTGTTATTCGGTTTACATGCCGAAACTTTTATGTGTCCGGTATTTATTTCCGCGCTTGTTCTTTTGTGGCGTACCTCGTGGTGCTCGACATCAAAAAAAAAAGAGTAAATAAACATGTGAACTCGTTCAGGCGACCAGCCTAGCGAATAAATAAACATCCCTCGCTCACAGACGTTGCATTCCTCCTACTTTTATATGTCGGTCTCTCACTTCGCGAAACTGCCATCCACTGTCTCGGATCACGTCTGCACTGACATAACGACACATTAGACTAGATAGGACTGCGGTCGCAGTGGAGCCAACGTTGTAAACAGAACGTGTCGTGTCGTTCGCCGGGGCGAAACCGTTTTTCACTCTGACGTTGTTTTATCACAACCGTTTTTTTTAATTTCGGTTTAACAAATAAATTCTAATTCTTAGTTTCCTTTCTCATACCAGAGACACGTACGTAGGTTCGATTGTTATTTTTAATTAAAATACCAACAGCACAAAACTATTCAACACCCATTTCTAATCCAACTTTTATACGACAACCAAAAAAAAAAACGTTTTAAAAAAGTTTCATACATTCTCCTACGCATTAAATATACATACAAGCATATCCGTAAATTTTAAATTAGAAAAGTGGTTGGTACAGTGGTTTTAAACGTTTCAAAGTATAAGAATTTTAATCATGAATGTGTAATTTTCTTACCTGTAATCTCATCTATGTGGACATTTTCTCAATATTAATTTTCAGTCATTCTTTTTGTAGATTTCTATGATGAATTTTGATAATTTTCAAACTAGTTCAACCTGGGAAAAGAAAACAAGTATGTAACAGCAGTACTTTAAAAAATTCAGTTAATTAATTTGAAAGTAAAATATTTTATGAATTTGTATAAAAAATGATACAAATCTTTAAGTGTTAATCAAAAAATCATATTATTTAAACTATGAGAGAATATTGGAATAGGATAGGAGGGAATTAAAAATAAACTAACTGATTGTCAATATAAATATTTTTGCCTGTAATACGGACATCTTTTCCGCACAATGAAAAATCTTTCATAGAAGAGGCATTCTTACATAGAAATATTACTTAGAAAAACAAACACATTTTATTACTTCAACCTTATTTCTCACAACAATAACATATCACTTCCTTGATCTACTCTACTAACTGCTCCACTATAAACTCAGCCTAAATCAAAATAGTACACATACTAGTATATCACCAAGATAGTGAAAGTAAATTAAATTTTGACTTAACTAAAACATAACTTAGATATTTCTCAATTATATTAAAAAGAACCTACAAAAATGATTTTTTAACGAAAGAAACGATCACTTTTATACAAATAGACATAATTAGATATATTTAGTTAAAAGAAATGAACTCTTATAATTATCACAGTATAACCATGAAATGACATTTTATTCTAAATTACACTATCCTGTTGTATTTTCAAAAATGTATATATTTTTTCCATGATACACATACAAATATACCCATATATATATATATATATATATATATATATATATATATATATATATATATATATATGAGCCACAATATATCAGATAACTGGAACCAAGATCATTTATCATATTACGATGTTAGTACGCTTTAAATTCGCTATTGTACGTCCGATTTTATAAATAACCAACCTTATATAATAAAAGGTTTCCTGAAAAGTTTGCAATAAATCATTCCGAACGTAATTTCTATGTTGATCCTAAATATATTACATTACGTTTAAACCATCAAATTACGATATATGTACAATGTAAAAAATGAATTATATGCTAAAAAATAATTAAACAAAAATGTATATATATATTATATATAGAGAGAGAGAGAGAGATAAATAGATAGCTAGATAGATAGATAGATAGAGAGAGAGAATTCTTGAATTTTCAAGAGTTTCAATCTTCCTTTTTCGGAATAATAATGAAAATTATAAATTATGTTTCAGTTTAAAATAAATCCTTATTAAAAAATAAAGCAAGATTTTCAGAATCGGAGATATCAATGCATTATTATACAATATATATATATATATATATATATATATATATATATATATATATGTATTTATTCACGTTTAAATTATGACATATTTACATATTATTAAATTCAGTTCTTATCTACAACAATAAATAAATGATATTAAAGTTAAATAGTTAGTTATTTTGGATTTATAAGCCGCGTTGAGACGTGAGATCATTAACACTCGAACTCAAATGTGAAACAAAAACGCCTTGTTTTCGCACACTCATGTTCGAATCACCCCTTAATTTGAATATAAAATCTATAAATACCAAACTTTAAAAACAGATCGTATAACATTCTAATAATCTTAGAGAGAGTCAAAATCTCCACTGATAAAGTACCTGAATCTTGATTGGACAAAGCTTATAAGTAGAATAAAAAAAATAGCTAAAGACTATTCAACACAACAACACATTTAAATACTAAAACGATGTTAGAATGATGAGAATATTTTTTTGAAAAAAATTCATGATTACAGTGTAAAGGTTTCATCTTTAATTTAGGTCGATAAAAATTCATTTTACTCAGAACGAGAATAGTTACTGGTTTTGCAAGTATTCATTCACAAGCTTTTATCTACATTTTTATTTCATAATGAAAAAAATGACATTAAATAAGACTATTTTCATATGTAAATAATATGTGTATCTCTTTGTGTATATATATATATATATATATATATATATGTATGTATATAATATATATATATATATATATATATATATATATATATATATATATATATATATATATATATATATATATAGCATAGAAAACAATCGTGAACATGCAAGATGTCCATCAAATCATAAAATATCATCGCCCATACATATCTATTACATCTATATTGATAATGAAATATGAGAATGAGGGCGTTCGATCTCCGTCCAACTACTTTGGCGAATCTAGTGATGTTTATACATCGGTTTCAATCATTTTGAAAATGCACGATTACATTGTTACTGTTTATATATCTTTTTTTTATTAGTAATCATCATCGGGAAATAACACGTAGAAAACTGGCATTTCTTGTAAAATGTGAATCATGTTGACAGAGGTTACAGACGGGTCGATTTCAGCATAGCCGACCGTAAGTGTCAGTGGGACCAATTTGGTCCCATGTGCGGTGTGTAAGGGTTTCGGCTGCGATCAACGCGTGTCCGCCACAGAGCCGCAACAAACAGACCTTTCGCACTATAATGTCCTGCTGACACGGCACGCATGCTAAATTCTGTAAACATACCACACACCAGCCTATACACACACACACACACATGTACGCCAAGCCACCCACACGTATAGCTCTATACCGTTCCATCATGTCGTATCGGTCGGAAGCGTAAATTTAGTTTCCGGTCATTTTTTTTTCGTACTTTTACTGGTTTTCGTGTTGAATTTAGGACGAAATGTCTCAAGATCTATTGAAATTTTAAGAATGTGCGTAGAATAGATCTATTATTCTTTTATGAAACCGATATCTTACACAATTGAAAATAGTTTATATAGTTTGTTTTAAAGCAATAAATTTTATCAGTCTAAAATTTCATCAGTGTCAGTCAACTCACTTCTGAATAAATAAATACCTTCTAGATTAATGAATCCAAATCATTCCCATATTTAACAGTGTGAATTAATTCACTTACATAAATAAACTTTTCACTCACTCACGAACCATACAAAGTTCTGATCTAAAAAGTTTAATAATTAATTGCTAATCATTTTTTTACTGTAGCTTATGTTCATTCCGATTGCAACGCAATCGTCTGCAGAGCTTTAAGTCTCAGAAAAATACTTTTTGAGGTTTGTGGACTGAGTGAAAAATACATTTATAAAAGAGAATGTAGCTACAATTCTACAACTATTTTATGATACATTTTTTTTTATTACAAACCATAAAAATAATCGTACATTCAGTAGAGGAACATTCATTGACTGGAAAGTATGTCAATTCTAAATACAATATATAAAATTTTACACTTGATAAAAATTT
The DNA here is from genome assembly GCA_034766995.1 of Acanthacorydalis orientalis. NCBI lineage: Eukaryota > Metazoa > Arthropoda > Insecta > Megaloptera > Corydalidae > Acanthacorydalis > Acanthacorydalis orientalis. Next base: position 50,282,056 of record CM068316.1, read on the forward strand.
TGAATTATTTTATTGATCATTTTGATCGTTATTTAAACGCATCATTCTCAAAATGTTTAGATGCAGACCTGTCTATATTTTAATACTATAAGTCTTAGGAAGTCAACATTTTAATTATAAAAAAAATATTTAATATATGAAGAATTTAAATAAAAAAATAAAAAATACAGTATCTGCACAAATATTTTGGAATAGTAAAGAAGCTTGAATGGAAGAATTAAAAATATCGCTTCAAAATCTCAAAGAATAGAATGAAAAACTGATTTTAGAATGTTGATCTTTGTGGAAGTTAAATGAAAGACTTTTCATTGTTACAGGGTTTATAATTAATTATAAGATATGTATTTATTCAAGAGATCCCATAGAATATAAAATCAAATTTCTATATTTTAAACTAGTGTTCATCAAACTGTGTTCCACGAATTCTTGAGGTTCCACGCAACCTCTTCAGGGGTTCCGCAAGTCAAAGTCAAAATTTGAAAGAATTTTCGAAGAAAAAAACCCGAAAGCAAAAAATTCAAAATATTGAATTTATAATAATTTCTTTTATTTCTTTAAATGTCTATTATTGACTATTATTATGTAGTAAAACTGTATTTATTAGTACATATTACGACCCCGCTCAATCAGATATAAATAATTAAATTTTGTCATGTAAGATGGCTGATTTTCAAAATTTTTGGGGTACGCAACTTGAGTTTTCTAAGAATAGTAGGGATTTCGCAAATAATATTATAGTCTTAAGGGTTCCGTGAATCCACAAAGTTTAAAGACTACTGTTTTAAACCGAAAAACAAAAACAATAAAACTAAAATTTACATTTGGTCTCCTGGAAAAATTCTAAAAGCAACGTTTAAAAATAAAAGAATTTCCTTTTAATGTACATATACGATATTTAAAATATATAAATACCGACATCTATTTTAACTATTCTACCTGCACTATTTATTTTTTCTGCCTAACAGCTGTTGGCTATAACGATACACTACATTTTAAAATAATTACAAGTTGTTTTTTTGCACGCAGACTACCGTGTTCTGATAAAATTGATAAAACACATAATCTCATTTCACTATTACAACAGATATCAGCCTGTTCACATTTGTGCTGTGCAATCTCATTTCAGTACATGTCGGTATAACGCTATGATATTAAAAAAAAGTACATAAATATTTATGATACGAGCGTTACATGTTGTCATTCTGTTATGTCTAATTTACTCATGAGCGTTACCTGCTCGCTTGTTCCTGCAACTTAAATATTCGATTTTTTTACTTTTACTACTCGTACACACACACACACACACACATATATATATATATACATATTATATATATATAAGGTGTAAAAATTAATTCGGTACCTTTTTTGTAATGTTTACAGAAAAAATGAATATATATTTCAATCCTCAAAATATCTCCCATTACTTTATATAACTTTGTTCCATCTGTCGGGTAACTGACGAATCGCGATAGTGATATGGAATATGAGGGCGATATAAATATAAATTTCGAAATAAACGATAATGAATTTAGTGAAACAGGTGAAGAAACTGATTACAAAAATGATGTTGAAAGTGAAAATGGATTTGAAATACAAAATACAGTTGAATCTTTGAAAAAAAATGAAGATATCAAAGGATGGGCAGTGATTTAGAAAAAAAATGTTTATTTAATATTTTGGAAATAAATGTTGTTTCCCACTTGAATTATGTTTTTTTTTTATATGTACGACACACATGGTGTCATCAATCTTTCGTAATATAAAAATACTGAAGAGCCAATGACACGCACGATGTGTCGTTATTTGATTTGTACATAAATTTCTATAAGGTTAATTTCCATCTTTCAAACATTTTCTCTTTTCTAAATTTTCAACATAAACAAAAAAAAATTTGGCTCGTGAGGATCGCCTTATAAGAAATATTTCATCTCAAATGGGTTAATATACTGTTTCTTGTACGCTACTGTGTTCACTACTATTTTGTAAGGTTTACCAACTGCTTGGCCAAGACATATAATGTTTTTAAATGTCAAGATTGGTACTCGAAAAGACTAGAACGACGAGAATTTTTTTTAATTTAAAACAAAGTTATGTTCGATTTAATTTAAAGGCAGAGAATTAATTTTTACACCTAATAAACAATTCTTATTTTAATTTAAATCGTCATACATTTTCTCTATTCCAAGAAAAACTATTTTAATGAGAATCATCTATGTTTCTCATGAAAAAAAATATTTAACACCGCTATTTATATTCAAAAAAGTGTATCAGATATATTTTATTCATGAGTGTCACTTCACCACCGTTGTCCCATTACACTAGCACTGATAAAGTGAAAACGAATACATATATGGTGCAAACGACATATGTAAAATAAAATGAGTTCACAAAATAGTCTGTATCGGTCTGCTTTGACGCATCAATGACCAAATGATTACAGTTTACAATATCCAGCTGGCATAATAAATGTTCATCACATGAGTTCAAAAATAGGTCAGGGTTTTTTCAAACAGACACGAAGAAGACACTCTTCAATCACATCAGTTCTAGGCAAAATAAAAATCGTTTATTTGCTAATAACACGTAAATAAATGTATATGTTGTTTAATATAAAAATAAATTACTTTTTTAATAATCGTTTCTATCGTTAATGATATATGTATGTGTATACAAAAATAACGCCTATACAAAATCCCTTGTTTATTTTATAACCTTTATATAAAATACTGTTTTATCTAAAAAAAATAACATCTTTTTAAGTAATTTCAGATGAATCATTGCATTTTTTGATAGAGACTCATTGAATTTTTTGATATTTAATACTAACACTTATTTCAAACAAATTCATATAAAATCCTTAACTAAGATCTATACGTGGTTCGAGAGAGTTTCAATGATGGTCATCCTGCTCAATTGCGTCACTCTGGGCATGTATCAACCGTGTATGGATGAAGATTGCCAGTCGAACAGATGTAAAATATTACAGGTGAGTGTTTTTTCAAGTATTTTTATTAATTATTAAGTAATAAATTATAAAAATACCCCTTTATGATTTTAAATAAATTACGTTTTTCTTCATACATTCTTAGTTTTAATATATATATATATATATATATATATATATATATATAAATATATATATATATATATATAATGATATTAAGCTAATATATGCGATGCGAACGAAGAAAGTCGGAGGAGTAAGAGAAGCAAACGGGGGCAAAGCCCCCCGCAATCGACGAGCGTAGCAACTAGAGTGCACAGCCTCCTAGTATAGCATTAAAAGCTTTTATGAAAAAAAATATTATCTAGAACGTTACACATTGTACAATATTATAATAATAATGTTGAGGACTATTATTATAAAAATAATTATTGTTACAGTAAGTAGTTGTTAAAGCTCTAAACTTGTTGAACTCTGCTAACTTTCTTGTGTAGGCGTGTAAAATTATGATTATGTTATGTTCTTGTTGAAGTTTAGCTGCTTTATTAATGCCACGTTGTCTGCTTGATAAAATACATTGACCTATTCTATAATTATCGTGCGAACCTCGAGTAGTCGTTCGGAATCTCAAGAGAATTACTTGCCTTTCCTGATTTAGTTTAAAGGAATCAAACTTCCACAGATGAAACCGACTTTCTACTATTCTATAATTGTCAGTTGTAGTTGCGGTTTCATGTACAGACATTTTTTCAGAATTCTTTAAAGACTATTTTGGAAATTATTTATTGATTTGTACTCAAATGAAATGGAATTTTCATAATTTAAAAATTATTATCAATATTTAAATATTGTTCTTTTACATTTTAAACAAAATGTCTAAAAAATATTTTAATTTAAAAAAATCGATAAATTCAATTTACTGTAAATTTTAAAGTAATAAAAATCTAAACGGTATTTTTTAATTAACTGCGTTTTTATCATCGTTTTTCAACCTAACTCAAGATTTATAATCTAATAATACTTCAATTATTAACAAAAAAAATAAATAAATAAATCACACAATCGTATCAAAAAAATATAAATCAGAATCCCTAGTTTATCCCATTATTTTTATTTTCATTCGACGTCGCTCTTTTGTGCTTGCACATTGTTTTTTCGTACCGTCGTGTTTACATTCCAAGAGTAAATATTAATTTCTGACAATGATATATAGCGTTCTATCTGGTCTGATGTTTTCATCGATTCCGTTATTGGTTAAATAAACTCGAAACGAAATACAGCAAATTTATTGGTTCCCTTGACCTTTAGAAGACATTAAAAACTTTTTTTCCACGTTGACGCTGAAAGAATCTTCGAGTTTATAAACTCGCTGGAGAATACGTTAAAAGTCGATTTATTATTACGAATATTAAGTTTCTATTCAAATGGTTCCGTTATGAAAGTGAGTCGAGTTACTAGAAAACTTTCGTACTGTGCATCGAATGTTTGTGTGTCACCCTACAGAATAATATTTTGTTTAAATGAAAGAGGGTTGAATGTTTTTTCAAGATTTTGTTTTTTTCTTTCTTGTTAACTTCGTAAGGGGTTATATTAACATATAGTAAAAAGTTATACTAACATATTGTTGTATTATGTTTCTATATACAAAAAATAATTCCATCGTGAAATTTCGATAAGAAAATTTTTTTCCCTATAGACCACCTCCTCGCATCACCGCTACACATTGCAAGTAGCACCTTAACAATTTCCATTCCCGATCCTTTCCGATATTTCACGAATAGTCATGTTCGTCGATTCCAATGAAACAGTATTCGGTCACGGCCAGTTGTACGAGGTGTGGCAATTTAATAACAAGAATTTCTTTACAAATCCTTTATCACAGATCGATTCTTCATCATTTCCACCAATTTCAATAAATCCATTTGGATCATCATGCTTTAACTCATCACCAGTCATATTTCACAATTTATTTTTTCAAGTGTTGTTTTACCATCTTCACTATCAGTTTCTACATTGCTCTTCCAATAATTTTCACTACTATCATATATAATTCTTTTTTTTCAAAATAGGGTAATCACTTTCTTCATCTCTATTTATATTTTGATATGTTGAAGTTCCTGGTTGTGGATTTTTATTTTCTATACACCTTATTGTAAATTTAATTCCTCTAATTGTACGAATTTCCTGATTGTTGTTTGAGAACTAATTGATAATACTGATGTCTGTACATGACTGAGTGATCGGCTATACGAGTGAGATTTTGCAGGACCCACACAGTGCGTCATCTGTCTCGACGGATCAATCAAAAAATAAATTTCATTACACAATATCTTTATTTCGTTTGTCATTTTTCATTTAAAAATTGTCAACACTTAACAAAAGAGAGCGAAGCGAGATGGGGCAGAGCCCTTCGTGAGTTGTCGAACGTAGCGAGTAGTGAGCATAGCCTCCTGGTGTTTAAAAAATATATTCGAACGAACATTCAATTAATTTATACGAGAGAAAAAATAAAATAATTTATATGACAAACTATATGTTTACAAAAATATTTCTTTCCATATATTTACTGATATATTATTTACAATTTATAATTTTGTCCGTGTCGTGTTTATATTAAACTACTTACGAAAACCTATTACGAAATTATGAAACAGACGTACGGACGTATTAAAATATGTATACAACAAAATGTTTCGAATAAGTAATTTCCGTACCTTTTATATTATTTTCATATCCTCTTTACCGCTTTGGAGAAAATATTACCTTTATATTAAATCATAACTTGGGTAAACGCTGTGACATTCAACTATACACAGGTAAATTGTATACACTGTGTTCGTTCAATAACTAGCAATATTTTATATAGTACATGAAATATATTTATATATATATATATATATAAATACAAACATATTTGTATGTTTATATAAAAAGGATTTCGATAAATAAAGACATAAATGCTGTTATCTAAAAAATGGTTTATAAGAGGACCGCTTTTTTTCAATATAAACCTTTTACTATTAAGATTTATAGATCGGCTATTTTTCAATATATTTCTCGTTGAAGTAATAAATAATTCTCGGTTTTAATGCCAGACGTGTCATTTTATATATTAGGTGTAAAAATAATTCTGTACCTTTAAATTGAATCAATTATAACTCTGTTTTAAATTTAAATATTTTCTCGTCTTTTTCATATTATGAAGTACCAAGCTTAACATTTAAAAACACTACATATCTTGGCCAAATATTTGGCATAACCTCACAAAACGATAGTGAATACGATGGCGTTCAAAAAGCAACATATTAAGGATTGCATACTTTTCGCATTCCAGTTGAAAAAATAATACCGAAACCACGAGAACAATTTATGTAGCTTTAGGGAAGGTGTTGTGATGCATAAAACATGCAAAAAAATCCTAAAACAGTGAAGAGATCCAGGAATGTATTCAGATTTCATCAGCTCAAAACCACCATCTTTTTTCGGCGAGCGATTCGTTAGTTACTCGACAGACAGAAAAAAATATACAAAATAATGAAGTATATTTTGAGAATGGAAGTATATTCCATTTTTCCGTTTTTACAAAAAGTTGACCGAATTAATTTGTACTCCTAGTATTTACTGAACAGATTTTGTTGTCATTATTCTTTTTCAGTGTACAGACTGCTCACGAATTTATTCAATAATTTAAAGATGAGAGAAACAAGAGAGAGAAAAACAAATAGCAAGAGAACAAGCTCCATACGTTACGTATAGCTCTCGTTAAATTCAATAACGATGATCTGGCTAATCTCTGATTTAAATCCAGAGCTAACCGTAAATCAGATTGCAGAAAGACTCGGTTCGTATCATAGAACTCCATTTCATCATCTATAGAAAATAAGTAAGGTTTAGAAAATAGGAATCGATTGACCGACAGAATTCAATAACTGACAACGAATAATTATCTATACTTTTCACAATACAACTATGGAATTTTTCTGGATTTTGGGATGAAAGAAAAAATTATTTGTGAACATCTGCACTTCTCTTTAAACCTGCTATGGTTGAAGCAATTTCTTTATTATATCAAGACGGATAATATCAAGAGACACTCTTTTCTAATTTTATAAGAAAAATACATTGCATACAACCAGAAACGAGTGAATTCAGCTAAACAATTTTTAGAAAGTCGGGAAAATAATTGAGACGAGTTTTTGACTGAAACTGAGACCTGTATTTCCTACACAAACATAGAATCAAAGCAGCAGTCAATACAATGGCACCATTTGTCATCCTTGAAGGCAAAGAAATTTAAGCAATCATCTTTGGTCAGGAAAATACTGGTCACCGTTTTCTAGGATAAAAAAGAGTTTTACATCTTGATTTTCTTAAACATGAAAAGACGATTAATGCCGATGCATATTGTAAAACAATGAGGAAACTTTCATTGAGAGATGAGGAGACGTGCCATTCAAAACAGAAGACGTGGGTATCTGTTCAGTGGAACCGTACTTTTGCACGATAATGCACGATCTTATTATACTGCAGCATGAACTGTTTAAATGTTACAAAACTTTAGATAGGAAATTATTGATCACTCACTTTACAGCCACGACCTCGCTCCAAGCGATTACCACCTGTTCTTGTACCTAAAGAAATTGCTCACATTTCAACGCTTTGAAAATGACGAAGTACTGAAAACAGGCGTTACTAATTGGTTCAAATCATAAATGGAAGATTTCTTTAACAGGGGAATGAGAAAGATAGTGCCACGGTACCAAAAATGCTTGGAAGTCAATGATGGCTATGTGGAAAAAGAATGCTTTTATATACATGTATTTTGCCTCTAATCAATCATTTTTATCATTGATGTTTTTTTTCTTATACTGAACGGACCTTGGTTAAAAATGCGCCTTATATATATATATATATATATATATATATATATATATATATATATATATATATATATATATATATATATGTACATACTCGGTTTCTAATGTCTAGTTGTTAACGCGCTATTAAACTCTAAATAACTAACTGAATAACAAATATACAATTAAAAATAATATGTATATTTATTACCTATTAGTAACGAAATGAAAATAATACATAGCACACAGTAAATGAACAGATTTTAATTTGCTATCAATCAATTTACTCAAGGATGAAATTGGAAAAGTTAATGAAATTTGTTGATCGGCTGATTTTACCCTTCAAAATTTGTTACGTTTCTATAAAACTCTATTGAATTCTTTTTTGTTAATTTTTTTGTACGAATAGATCTTGTTCATCGGTTGAAATATTGTACAATTTTTTTTATTATAATTAGGGAGCTACGCTTCCTGTTCGCTATGCTCACCACCCCACAGGACTTTGCCCTCCACTAGCTATCGTTCGCTCTCTCCTAACAAATAATAGAAATTAATAAATTATTCACACAAATAACCCGCTTATAATGTAAGTCGTAAATTTTTTTTTAGAAAAAATTATAAAAAATTTACATAAAAAAATACAATTTTAAAATGTATAACAATTTTTTTTACTCTAAGACTTCAGTGAATACAATATTTTGAATAAATTTCAATAAGTACATTCCTTAACAGTACACACACTGAAAGCATCGTTTAGTTTACGAGCAGTTTCTGCTCCTTTAGTACCCGTTTTGAACTCAGACTGCTTTTAACTACTTCTCATAAATTTTTAATTGAATAGTCCAATTTGAATCAAAATTAATAATAAAACCAAAATCGATTTTATCGAAATACAGACCGATCAATAATTAAAATTACAAACCGAACAATTCATTTTAAAATCATATCAATATGAACACAATGAAATAACACTTCCGTTGAAAAAAGTTAAGGTTAGAATTCAGAAAACAAAAACCGCAATTATTTTCCTACCAACGTAATACATGCTTACTTTTCAATGTAATGGAAATCGTTCTTAATTCGATATAAAAATAATTTATGTTTAATAATTACCATGCTCATAAAAAATAAATAATTAAAATGATTTAATAATAAATCGATTTCAATTTTCATTGATAATTAACATTTTTAAATCTAAAAATTGAATCTAACTGCGTCTAGTTATATTAGAGAGTAATATATTCATATTTGAGTATAAAACATATTCGAACGTGTTAATCAGTTGAGTAATCAAATGAATTAAAAAAATCACAAATTTAAATAATATTTATGTGAATGAAAATTCAATTATTAAATGTTATCCAACATAAACATTTGAATTCTGAAAAAAATATATCTTTTATTTACATAAACATCATGAAAAATGAAAAATAACCACGCAAATATTTATTTCGTACGATAACTGTTAAATTTTCATGTACAATAATGATGTGATGTAAAAGTAATGAGAACAGGACGTGCATTTTCATAAATGATAGAGAGATGAAAAAAAAACTAAAGAAGAAATTATATTCAGGAAACAGTGCGAAGGAAGAGTAATTGCAAACACTGGTAAAAGGCGGGCGTCGGGTCATAAAAACCTGTTGGGTAAATTACATATAATATGAACTCACGAAGTTATTCTTTTGAGTATTCATATTTTTCGAAATGACTTTCTGTTGATTACAGAATACTCCGACGTGTAAAAATGTTAAAATATGTTTCAAAGTAAAAATGAAACGAGATCACACGAAAGCGTTTTAACCATTCGCCATAATACGGATAGTTGTTGATTAGTGACGTGGCGTGGATCTAACGAAATATGTATTAGACGATATTAAAATATAAAGAGAGATGAAATAGTTTGAGTTATATACAAGAATAAAATATACATATGGATTATTTAATGTAGACAGATCCATTAAAAAATATACAGGCGGCTTTATTTTCAAAATTGAAATAAATATCACATGAAGAATGTCGTTTTTATGGAAATGTGTGTGCTTTTTTCAAAAAAAAAAAAATGTACGGATACTAATTCTAAATGTTTGAGACACTTGTAATATATTCTAAAACCAATAAAATAAATGTTTTAGTTATATATTCCACGTCATGTTTACTGCTCAATAAAATTACATTTTATAAAAATATATTTTCTTGTAAAAGTCATGCGAGATAAACAATTGAAATACTTCCGAATAAAAATATTTCATTTTAAATTGAATTTGTAGTGGGAAAGTTGAATGAAACAGTTATGAAGATGAATTTAATATGTGGGTGGATATGATAGATAAATTTATATATATATATATATATATATATATATATATATATATATATAATTGAAATTTATTTTCGTTTAAAATCAAGCATCGTCTTGTATAGCCTAGAACCTTAAAGTGATATTTTCTCTTGAGTAGTTCAATCGTCTCTGTTTTATTCTTTGTCGAATTCCTTTTAATACAATTTATAAATTAAATATTTGCCTTCAGTAAAATATCTTACTCGTTTTAATTGAATTGAAATAAAACACGGGCGGAACATTTTTAAACGTAAGAAGAAGCGACCCGTTCGTAATTAATATAAAGTCGATATACAAGACCATAAGTTTGAATCCTCTGGTATAGTACGTTTGAGTTATGACGTGGGTTAGTAAGCTCTAATGTTTATCATCTGACGGGTGCTGGAGAGAAGTCTCAACGTCAATGATTTATGCTTCGACGCATTTCTTTGGCGCCTCCGCTATGTCTGCTACACTGACATGGATCACAATTAAATTACTTATTCGTGAACAACTTTAAAATGTCACGAACATGATATTTTTTTCGAAACTGTTATCTACACGTACTTGAAATATTACACGTTTATTATAATAAAAAAAAAATTGAAAGTGTAGCGTTTTTTGAATACTCGATCTTGGATATGTAGTTTTAAGTGAAACATATTACGATATTTATAAAAATATATAAATAGATTAAAAAATTAAGTAAATAAAAGACTATTTTATTCATTTGTGTATGCTTTTCTCTCTCTCTCTCTCCATATATATATATATATATATATATATATATATATATATATATATATATATATATATATATATACATACATACAGGTTAGTCTGTAAATTCATGTATATTTTTGTGAAATTTCAAGATTAAAAAGAAATTCAGTCGTACTAAAAATGTTTAGTTCTCTCTTTCCAGCTTGAATCCAGTGAACAATTTAAAAAATAGTGTTGATTAAGCATTACCATTATTTATTGTACCTAAATTTTATTTAAATCTATGAAAAAATTTAAATCAGGGGTTCTCAACCTAGGGCCATATGACCTCCAGTGGATCCCAGTATATTCCAAGGGGGACATAGTTGAAAATCACATAAACGAAGGGCACAATACAAGATTAGGGAGTACATAGAAATAAGAAATGAAGATAACAAAAAAATGACCGAGAAAAGAAAACAGAAAAGAAAAAGAAAGCAGAGAAGCGAAGAAAAAAGAGAACAAGTGAAGTGAACAGAAAAGTAACCATCAATAGAATTTATGAAGCACTCACAGTGCTATAGAGTAACATAGCAGCCAAAATAACTTTGAGTCAAGAAAAACACCATTTTTGGATCAAGAGTACAACATCTAAGAATGTTCTCAGACCTTTAGGATGAAGCAAAATTGTTTTTCATAGCATTTCCTACTTTGTATTTGATAGAATCAGGTTTCAGTCGTGCGAATTATTTACTCAGCCTAACGCGGAATCGCCTTTACATAATGGACAATGATCTTCGGTTATCCTTCACAACAAAGGAACCGGATATAAAAAAGCTTCTTTCTGGTCATCAACCACAAGGGTTACATTGATCAAGAAATACTTAAAGTATAAATTTTTATTTAATTATTGTATTTTGTATAAATTATAAAAAATATAATAAAACATGTTCTATTTACAAACAAATCATTTAAATAACTACCTTTCTACCAATCAGACAAAGGAGCCACAGGAGGAAACAAGGTCGGAAGGGGCCACGGTCGGAAAAACGTTGAGAAATACTGATCTAACTAACTACTGAAAATATTTAAATAATTTTAAATTTTATCAAAAGTATAAAAGAATGGAATATTACAGAAATTCATTAGAAAAAATTATAAAAAAATAATTTTAAAAAGTGCCACATCGAGTTTTGTTTTTTAAAAAAGATTAAATATTGAAAACCACTGTAAACTATATCGCTAACTGTTGAAGTGTTTATTAACGATACACCGCTATGCAGTTTTTGCTCCGCGTTAATTTACATGTGTTTTTCAAGTTTGTGCTGCGTGAAGACGGTGTGGCAAGTTTTTTGTTGTCAACGAAAATCCGGAATTTCATTATGATTAACATCACTTGTTACATCGTCTCTTATACGATATATTCTAGTAAGAAATGTATGCAAGACTGTGTTTATGACTGAATGACAAAATGAGTTTACTATAATAAAACTTGAATTACACATATATTTATACCAACATTATTTTCGTACAATGACTTTGTAATAATAGAATTTGTTCTATACATAAAAGAGCTTTCGGTGAAGAACTCATGAGACCAATAAAACTATCAAGACAATTTGATATACCACTATCACTTTTTATCACTTATGTGTCTGGACGGTATTCTACACTTAAATTCATAAAGTTCAGTCGAAATATTTTTCAAAACATTAGATATTTCTGTTAGTTTATAAGGAAAAAAATGCACCGTAATTTGAAATAATTATTAAGTACTTTTCATCAATGAACAATAAATTCTTTATACAAATGAAATAAAGTATTAATAAATCTATTAAATTGTAAATTAATAGGTATAAAAAATGAATTCTGTACCTTTAAATTGAATCATTCATAACTCTGTTTTAAATTAAAATATTTTCTTGTCGTTTTAGATTTTTGAAGTGCCAACCTTAAAATTAAAAAATGGTATATTTATTGGCCAAAAAATTCGCATAACCTCATAAAACAGTAGCGAACATGAAGGCGTTCGAAAAACAGGATATTAGGCATTGCACACTTTTCATATTTCAGTTGAAAAAAATGCTGCTGGAACGATTGTTCAAATTTGATGGAAGATGTAACGAATAAAAAATTAAAAAAAATCCTAAAACAGTGGAGAAGTGGTTCGAAAATTAATTACGTCTTCAAAGATTCAAAAAAAGTATCTTTTTTTAGACATGCGATTCGTCAGTTATCCTACAGGAGTGGTTATACAAAATGAAAAGGGATCTTTTAAGGATTGAAATGTATTTTTCCATAAACATTCATTTTTTGTAAAAAAGGCACCGATTTAATTTGTACAACTAATATTTAATTTTGATCACCTCTCCTTTTATGCCAATGTGTACACGAAGATATTCTTAAAAATTGAAAATTAAAATAGCTTGTAAGAATTATTTTAATTTTACTTGGAAAAATGCTTCGGTAATTTTCTTACACACGTGAGGGTAAAACTAATTATTTGAAAACCAGTTATCGCGTTCTAAAAAAAAACCTGTCAAAGTGTAGTTTTTTTACAAATCATTTTTGACAACGATTTATATGTTTTAAGATCATCAGTTTGTTCATCAAAGAAATATTATTTTTATCTTATGTTTAATTTGTTGGAGTAAATTATTCTAAACATAACAAATTGTATATAAAAATATAGCAAAAAATATATTTTAGACATTACTTAAAAGATTTCGTATATTTGAAATAAACGATGATTATTTCTCAATTTTAATTTTTGAAAGACTACTTTTATATATTTTTTTAAAAATGGTCTTATTTGGAGTATTGTTTTATTGTATTAATTCAATTCTATTTATCAAAATCTAATTTGAATCAAGTAGACAACCATAAATCAATACATTTTCTTTTCAGTTACTTGACGAACCATAAAAAAATGTGATCGGAAAAACGGAATATATTTCAATTCTCAAAATATCCCTTGCTATTTTATAAATTGGCTCTATCTGTTTGGTAAATAACAAATCCTTTGTCAAAAAAAAAAGATGTCGGCTTAGAGTCAATGAAGTCTTAATACATTTCGGAACTCATCCAATGTTTCAGCATTTTTAACATGTTTTGCGCGTCATAAAATCTTCCCTTAAAGCTGACAAATTATTCCAGCAACATTTTTTTCAGCTGGAATCCGAAAAGTATGCAATGCCTAATATTATGCTTTTCGGACGCCACCATGTTCACAACTGTTTTATGAGCTTATGCCAACTGTCTGGACAAGATATACAACGTTTTTAAATGTTAAGGTTAACACTTCAAAATTCTAAAATCGCTAGAAATTATTTTAATTTAAAATCGAGTTATTATTGATTCAATGTGAAGGCAAAAATTAATTTTTACACCTAAAATTCTTGTTTGTATATTTTTTGATAACGTTTTTATTATCTTCATATTTTTTTCTGTGCATTAACTCTGTAAAGATAATGACATTTCCATTGTAATACAGATAATTAACAATCAAACATGATTAATAACAAATTATTAACCATTTTTGTATAGTTTATGATGTTACTAAAAAATTCATTCGCGAAATTTTATTTTACCAAAAATTGTAGATTTTTCAAAACGCCATTTTCAATTTTAATGAAAATATTAAATTCACGAAACTCATGATTGTTCACAAGACAAAAATCATAAGCCACATCCCTGGAACTATCATTCACGTACTGAGCTAATCAGTGTATATGCTATATTTTATTCACTAATTATCAAAATAAAATATGAAATATGACCAACTGTCTAAATATTATGCCTGGTACTGATCATTCGTCATAAAAATAATAAACGAACCAACCAAAAGAATGAAAAATTGGTTTCCTGTTAAATCAGTTTCCAAGAATTTCTGTCTTGGAATTATTAGAATATAGGTATATGATACTTTATAAAAGTAATAATAAATAATGTCTTAATTAAAAAAAAATACTTCCACGAATTAAAAACATAAGAAATTCTTCATCGTTTGCGTGGAATATATTCAACTCTTTGTTTATTTTATGTATAAAATTTCGTAATTTCGTAATTAGTTGTTAATTTTTATACTGTCTTAAATAATAATATGTAAAGTTATTAAGAGAAACGTTTTATTTATATTTCACACTTATTTGTTTTCTATTTCTATTTGAAAAATATTTATTAATAAATTAGTGAATCAATTTTTATCGATATTTTTTTCCAATTCATGTGAATTGAAATCAAAAAAAAAAGAATATTCTATTACACAAAAAATATGACCAGTATTCTTATTATCAAGATTCAAAGCCCGAACCCAATACTCTCGTATCTAATTTATTCAAACAGTATATGAAAAGATAATAAATACGAACGATAGTAAAATATATGCGATTCTCTTTTCAGATATTTGACGATTTCATCTTTGCATTCTTCTCACTCGAAATGACGATCAAAATGGTGGCGATGGGTGTGTACGGCAAGGGCACATACTTGGCAGACTCGTGGAATCGTCTAGACTTTTTCATCGTGTTGGCCGGCGCGCTCGAGTATTGTTTGAATGTGGAAAATATGAATTTATCAGCGATCCGCACAATCCGAGTATTACGTCCATTAAGAGCTATCAATCGAATACCAAGTGAGTATTTTCGAAACACACAATCCACAAACGTCCGAGAATGAATTTAATTCAGAGACGAATCCATTATATCCATACATATTATATTCATACATATATATATATATATATATACATATACATATATATATATATATATATATATATATATATATATATATCACAATATTGAAATGAATTCATTGTTTACATGTCGTAGGATATTAATTTTATGCCAACATTTACAAAACACACCGCACAACAACAAACAAATCAACATATTATATGCATATTAGAGAAAAATATACTATATGAGGATAGGGCGAAAAGTTTCCAGCCTAGGAAGGAAAACAATAAAATATTGAGTGAAAAATGATTTTATTTTCGTCATAGCCTCCTATCAACTCAATTCATTTATTCCAGCGATATTCATAAGCCTTTATTCCATCTTTATAGGCCGGCTCGTCCAACTTTTTAAAATAGGGGTTTGTGTGACGGCAATCACTTCAAAATTCAGTGTAGTTTTTACCAGCGTGAAACTATTGCAGGCTCGGAAACAAACTAAATTTCAATGAGGTTAAGTTTAGTGAATAGACTGCATGAGACAACAATTTGAATCCCAACTGATGAATTTTATTTGGCAATAGCAAAAAGAGAAAACTTCACATAATATGTGATGTGTTCGCTTTTTTTAATATTCATTACAGCCTTAGTTATCTCAACCAACTTCAATCGTCGATCATTCGATACAATTTTGTGTACATTTTACACATTTTCCCCAGAAATAACCGTTTTCGGTCTGCTCAAATCTGTTCTCAGTGCTCGTAAGGCCTCATTTAAAGTCCGCGACCCATGTTTTACAATTGAAAACGATAGATCAAACTCACCTGAAGTATAATCTAGCTCAATTTTTATTTCAATTGGAGATAAACTATTAATATTAAAGTGTTTTATCACTGACCGTGCTTCAGGTTTCTCCATTTTTTCCAAAACATAAAACTTCTTCACTTAGAAAGATTACTTGACATCACTTTATGAAACTTCAAAGTCAAATTAATGAAAGATGGCACTATACAAAACGACAGATAATTTGTGACAATTTGCGTCACCTGTCTGCTAAACCGGAAACTTTTCATCCCATCCTCGTATGTTATCAAACATTTTTTTTATAAGTTCAAACGTATCTCGCATATTGCAAAAAGGAACGAGTTCTCGAATGAACTCGAATACTTCATTTCGTGTTAAAATCAAAGCCTCAAAACTTCAATAAAATATATATGTACACTTGATCAATATTTCAAAAGGTAACCAAAACATTCTTTTTGATCTCGAATATACTTTTTCTCCTTTTCGGCGAATGCATCTACATCAAATGCTTCGATATGAATCTCTGTATAAATAATATTTATTTTGATGACTGTTCGTTTTTATTCTGAGTTATGAAATGCGTTCCTTTTGTTCGTTTATCTACAAGGAGAGTGTAAACTTTTCTATTGAGAATCTTGTTATTTTCTTTCGTGTGTATATTTTGTTTTTTTTTAATTCAACTTTTATTCTGTTTAAAGATTTATTTTTGAACATCTTCATTGTTTTAAACCATTAATATTTTTTAATACCCAGATAAAATTAATAAAATAAATTTCATAAAAGAATTTTGTCTCGCCTTACAAGCCACAAAAAATATTTCTAATCAAAAAATTTTAATAGTTAATTAATAATCCTTTTTGAGCGTTTCCCATACGGATTTTAATGTCACTTCTATGATTCTTATAGTATTAAAATAAAAAAAAAATAAAAGATATCTTTGAGAATGATGCATCTTCATCAAGACAGTATTACAAAATAATCAAAACTGAACATCTGTGATCAAAAAAATGATTATGATCTACAAGATGAGAGAAAATAAATTTGTAAAAGTAAATTTTCAATTGTCAGTACCATATTTCTTATATAAAAAATATATTCGAATAAATAAGAAACATGTTTAGAGAAATAGAAAAACTTCTATAACTCTAAAAATATGCGAGATTTGAAAACTTTCTAACTTAAACATTCGAGACGCGAACCTTATATCTAACCTCATTTGGAAATATTTACTCGAATCAGCATTACTCTATTTTTTTATCAAATAAAATAAGAAATGAAATATTAAAAGTGTACAAAGTCAATTAAAACATCCTAGATTTTGTACATATATAAATGTTTGAATATTAAAATTGTTTTGAAGTTTGTGAAAAATTGTTTAGTTTGTCTTTAATATTAAATTTCGTTTTTTTTTATTTATTTATTGTATTTATAATATTTAATTTTAAAACTTCTCTGTACAATTTGAGTACTACGACTTTATTCACTTTCATGAGTAAATTATTCAATGGTTTTCAGAAATCACAAAAAAATTGAAACCAAAAATTACCAATAAGTAATTCATAATCATTATTGTTACTATTTATATGCATTTAGATGACGATACCATCATTTTCAGAACTCTGAGGTACAGAAAAAATGTGTAGTCTATGAAATCAGTGGAAAATTCTCTTATAATATTACAAATTATTTTTTTTATTAACTTATTTATTATTTCACTTTTATAAAATGAAATCATTTATGTAAATTGTACACAAATATTTAGAAATCTTATATAAAAAAGTCAACTGCAATTCTATATATATTGCATATCACTTAAAACAAATTACTAGATTCTCGCACCCACAACGAAGTAAAGTCAAAAAAATGTTACGAACCGAAATATTTTATGAACCAGTCCAATTATACATCATTGAAACAGTGTTAATTACTTTGCTGATCAAACAGAATATTTACGATTCTGCTCAGCTTTTATTTCGACTTGATAGCTAATTGTGGTCTCTTTTTCAAATATAAATAAGAGCTCGTTATACAGAGATGAAGGCAGTATTGCGACGCTATTAAACAGTATCGTTTAAAGCCATTACGACACTCGTTCGTTTATATCTTAATCTGCGGCACGGCGTCGTTTTAAAGAGCTGATAAATTGAATCAACTAATTCGAAACCTGTTATTAATACAGCGTGCGGTATCTGTGTACGAGCATTCTCGACTCGTTTCATGTTTTCGTAGTTAATATTGAAATTTTGTTCAGTTGCCGGTATTTATTATTAATAATTAGAACGTTTTCAGTTATTGCAAAATTTATACATTTACATAAAGACACATTCGTGCATATAAATATATTCTAGAGTTAATATGCTGGCACGTTAAGAAATTAATATATAATCCTGTTATTATGGAGTTATGGAACGGAATTTAATTTTATATTCTCTTTTATTAAGAAGTGGTTTTAACCTTTTAATTTCTTAATATCTCTAAATGTACTTCAGTAACTCTGACTATTATATTGAAAACAAATGAAGGTATGTAAAACCATTGTTCATATTTATGAAACAAATCGATTTTTGTAAGTCATACATATAATTCATATCAAATATTTTAACCAATTTTTAATATACGAGGGAGGTCAAAACATTCGCGGAACTGTCGTAATGGAGGGGTTGGGGAACCTCGCATTTGCGAATTTGAAAGTAGGTTCCTTCGTCAATATAGATACCAAATTTCAATTCATTCTGAATAATAGTGTACAACCAATTACTTGAAACGCACGTCGAATCGAAAAAAAGTTCCAAAAATGGCCAACTATGCGTTTTATTAAGTAATATCGATAAAAAAAAAATCCGAAATTTTTCTACAAAAATACAAGGGGATGTTTTCGATTTTTTAAAAAGAAAATAATTTCAGAAAATGCGCCTTTCCGATGATATTAAAATATACGGCAGTTAAAATAGTGTGCTGACGTCAGTTCGGTCATATTACAGACCCAACTCAGTTTCCCTTTGAAGTTGGACGATTCGACGATTCTCGACTTTTTAAATCTACATTTTTTCTAATTTGCGAGCCATAGACTGAATTTTATTCAAAAATGTTAATAATCGATTGAAATACTACGATTGAAATTCCAAATAAAAGAACAAACAGTAAGAAATAAAATATAACATCTGTTTACAAAAACGATAAATTCATTTTCCAACAAATTATCTTTAATCAGAACTCAAAATCAGGTTCTGGTATATTTTATATATAAAAAAAAAAAAACAAACAAATAATAAATAAGCCCTATATTAAACTATCCACTTGCCCGAATTAAAACATAATTAATTATTCACAGTACGAAAACATGTAAATCAAATCAGAATTCTCAAAGAGAATATTTTCTTCTCTTTGCTTACTTTGTACGTATACAACGTAGAAGAATGATAATAATTTATTCTTAAAAGCTCTAATACTCAATCGAGCTTAAAAGTCTTGTATACAAATACGTTATATATATATATATATATATATATATACATATATGGGTGTATGTGTGTGTCCGTATGCATTTATGAGAATGTTTGTATGGCCGTTGTGTACGTATATACGAATCGCCGCAGACGAGCGGAAGGTTCTACTTTCAAAACAGCTTTGTCAAAGAAACGGTTGTGTCACAAACATACGACGAAAATCTCCCAAGCGTACTGATGAAAAAAACAGCGAACACAGATACTGTTTTTATCGAAAATCAGAGCACTATAAAATGTTGACAGAAACGTTGAAATTAGTTTATTTTCTAGTTCATTCGATATGAGATACGAATTATGATATGGGAAAAGTTTCAGATAACGTTTCAGGTCGAGGACGATTTCGTGATACAAGTAGTCGCATTTCCAAGATATATATATATATATATGCTGACACTAAAACGAAACTTGTTCTATTAAAAGTAATATATGTAGAATTTTTAGATAAATCGTTACAGATTTCCGAAAAATTATTTTATCATTTATATACTTGCATATAAATACAGGTTAATTAATTAATTTCATTCGATTTTCATCACAAATTTTCACAACAAATTTAATTTAAGATTAATTACTTGACAAAAATATTGAATCAATTGCAGTTCCTTCAATTAAACAAACGTCATTTTTCAAAAACAAATATTTGTAAATATCAAAAAGCTTTATATATTTATTTATATATTTTTCAATTCATTTCGATTCTTTCTATGATAATTCTTTGTTTCTATAGGAATCTAGTTTGAATTTCTTTGTATATTCTCTACCCGATTTTTATAACTTAACATTTCTTCCACTTTTATGTATGCTTTTGCTGTTTCATGTCTGTTTTATTTGGAAATTTTCAAGTACTGTCAAATATCTAAGCTTTAAAAATCGTTTTCTTACTGAAAAATAACGTATACAAAAAAACTCAGACTTGAGTTCAAATACATTAATCACTAGACAGACGTGTTATAGCCACTCAACTGCGACCATCTATCAAAAAATATATTCTTAACGTACCTAGTCCTCTTTTTATATACACATACATTATATATATATATATATATATATATATTCATATACATAAAAATTTTCAGAATACACCAATGAATAAATAAGATAATGATATCAGAAAATTGATTAAGAATTTATAGAAAAAGAAGGCACTAAATCACCCGAAATGTGAATAATTTAGAGTAAAATTTTGCCCAGAAGTGGATCTTCGGGTGAACAATGATGATACATGAATTAAAACAATCAATGCTTGTAAAAAAATGAAATTCGGAAAAATAATCATTCTTTTCAGATATTATAATTATTTCTAAAATATAAAATTTATTTAATTTTTAATTTACGGGTTTAAAAACGTTTTAAATAAATATTTTCTAAATAAATGATATTTTATGAATCAAAAAGGAAATAAGAAAAGGCGCTTTAATAGTTTTCAAATTCGAAAATGAATTATTATATAAGTGTTTTTCATTGTCTCGTTATATGGTGTTTAAAATATTGTTCGATATTTCTTCCTTATATTTGAAAAATATCTTTCTATTAATAAAAATCAAAACGGTCATCGTGTAACGGATTGTTCGTGTTCTGATTGGTTTTCATCTACTGGTAGCTCAATCAGTTCCATGTACAGTTCTTTAGGTAGCTTGGTGACACAAGATAATGTCTCAAGTTAGGAAGAAGGTTCACATTAAAAAAAATGTGTTCTGTAAAATTTGGATTGAGTTAAAAAGCCGCACTTATGGTCCTAAAAAGCAACATGTGGCCTCAAGGCCACAGGTTCCCCAACCGGTACTCTAAAGTTAAGTATATTTATGTTTTAAAGCGAGAACAGTATAGTTATTTATGAACATCGATAAGTATAAATTACATAAGAATTTTATAAGCGAGCACGGGTATCGGCGTACGAAGCGAGCAAGGGATGAAGTCACTTGTCCAAAATAAATATCAGAAAAGTGTTTTTTTCACTCACCATACAAATAAAAATAGTCCGATCGAATGTTCAATAATTAATTATTGATCATTTTTGATTATTATTTATTAGTATTTTAATAGTGATATCATTATTTGTCAGAAAGGTAAGATGAAGAAAAAATATACCAAACCGTTGTATGTTTCTGTACTTTGGTGCTTTAACAATGATGGCATCGGAATCTAAATGCGTATAACAACAAACAAAAATAATCATTAAGAATTATTAAACACTTTTAATCATAAACATTTTATAATTTGCGGAGTGACTTAAAAAATTATTTGTAAAACTAAAAATTATTTTCATTAAAGCAAAACAATAAATAAAAAGAATGAATCAATACATATGACTTTAAGAAGACCTTTCTTTTCTAAGAAAAGATTACAGATGATTTTTTAACATGGTCTTAAAAATGTATATAAAATCTAACAAAATTTAAGACAAAACAATTATAAATAAAATAAATATAATATAAATTATATTTATTTTATATAAATTATATTTATCTTGTCATATAATATAAATTATATGACAAGAAAAGTCTTGTTTAAAAATTTAATAGTTCTATTTGTATTTTTTAATTTTTCCAAACAACAAAAAAGATTTTCTTCAAATCAATTCATACTTTCACAATTAATAATTCATTTATCATCTCAAAAACCACAGAAATGTTTTAGATTAAAAATCAGATTTTTCTGTGTCTTGACATTCTAAAAATGATGGATTCGACACCAAAATACGCTTAAATAACAATCGAAAATGATCATTAATAATGTATTGGTCATTTTTAACTAGAAAAATATATGGAGTGGAAAAAGAATTCATTTATGAAAGTGAATTTAATCAATGTCACACTTATATTGTGATTAAGTCATACTTTAAAAAAAAAATCACCGTTCGTTTCATTCACAGTTGAGTAAAAATATTTTTTCACTATTCGTGATACAATTTTAAATTATTTAAACGACATATTTCTTTAAAAATCTGGCCACTTGTTCATGTATGTCATTTACATTCGTCGAAAGTAAAAAAAAAAATCGTACACACTATTTTAAAACAAATTTTATAGAAGAAAATGATTAAATCGAATATTTTTTTGTTCAGAGGTCAAAACAGTTATAATATTTTCTTGTCATCGAAAGTTAGACTTTACAAAAACATCTAAATATATTCAAACTCGTCACATGGCGGTGTGGAAAAGTGGTAAGGCGAAATAATTTCAGTCTCAACAATCTAAAGTACACAACGTTAAAATTCAATAGCTATTTTAACTTTGCGGACAAAGTTCGACCTCGCGTCGTATTATAGTGCCTTCGAGTATAAAATAAAATTCTAAGTCATAAGTTTATTTTCTTATGTACATTCACGTGAAGGCGAAAAAGATGGGAATACTTGAAATTGCTTTTACTGACACAAAAGTTTTATCCTCGAGACTTGTGTTTTTACGGTCCACGTACAACGTGAATGCTTTCATAAACTAATGCGTCAATGTACTTCTTATTCTGGTAACAATCGTATCTCCTCTCGAATAATTACGTGCAGACGTCGATTTGACAATTTGCGCTTAATAAATTAAACATTCAACTGCAGTAATTTCTTTTGTTTTCAAATTATCTCTATGTTTGTTTCAAATTAAATTAGATAAATTATCTGTTAAAAAAACAAACAAGTGCAGTTAAATTACTGGCCCGATGAGTTGCTTTATTTTATTCAATATATTCGTATGTTATTGTTTATAAATAATTTAATAAATCAGTTTTAATTTTCTTACAATTTAGTTTCGACTTTTCGTCTAAGTTTCGTTTTAGGATAGAATTTTTCATTCTCTCTACAATTTTCAACCATTCATTAATGTTCAATAATTGATTATTGATCATGTTTAATTATTGTTTAAATGTATTTCGATACAATCATATGAGTGATAGAGAAAAATCTTTATTTAAGATTTTTCTGTACCTTAATCTGTTATTATTGCCATATGAAACTGCATTAATGCATCTGTTAGAAACACATCTAACTTTTTCACTAGCCCAATATTTTATTATTTTTGTCCAATTTTTCATTTTATATATAAAAGTAAAAACCATTCGATAAAATAATAGTCAAACAATTTAATTCTCTGTAGATTAATCAAAACATTTTAAATTTAAAATTATATATATATATATATATATGTATATATATATATATATATATATATATATATATATATATAAATCTGTAAATATATGTATCATACATGAAAAAAGAGAAGAATGATACAATGAAAATGTTTATATTGCAAAGTCGTGTGAAATCACCTCATTTTTTTCCAAAATAGTACAACAAGTTCCCACGGGAACAATTTTCTGTAAAGTGTTGACACAAAAAACGAATGGGTAGTCGTATTTCTTTCTTATCTTTGGGCAATATGTTGTTGTGTAGCGAAATCCTTCCTTTTCCATTAAGTTTAAGTAACAATTAGCGGTTCTGAGAATACAAAAAACATATCTTTTTTTCAATACCTGGTTGAATTCTTCTGTTTCAATTTTAAATATCATTACTGTTGTTTCTAATAATTATGTTATTGCGTATATTTATTTGATTACTTCTAATTTTTTTATATTTTTTAATATTAATATGTTATTAAAACTTTTATATATAAAATAAGTGATATACGTGTCAATCCAGTTCTTGACTTTATCATTTTAAAATTGAACAATTTCTTCTTCGATTTAAACGTTAGTTAGTAAGCAGATGTATTTAATATAATTTAGTCCGGTTTAAATCCTTCTTTAATGTTTCTGTGTATTGAAATTTGCTGATAAATTCGAATATATGTCCCATAATGTAAAATGTATTAAAGAATAAAATGTAATAACAACTAAATTTCTTAAATTGTGAACATACATGGTTTTTCCCGTTCATTAAAAATGCATAAAATGTGTAACTAAGCGAAATCGAATATAATTAACAAAAAATAAAATAATACTGTCTTGAAAAAACTATAAATAGATTTATATAATATACTCCTTCAAGTTAATAATAAACATAAAAGAAGTATATTTTTTATTTCGTATAAACCGTCGCATGTACAACGTTTCTATTTTTAAATCGTACGAAGAAAACATGCCAGTATATCATAAACTTTACAAAAAGGTAAAAGAAAAATTAAATCCGCTTAAATTATCTACAAGTCAGCTGCAAGTCGAGTTCGTTATGAACTGTCATTTGTGCAACGATTGCATATACTATTTTTCATCATTTTTATTCACTAAAACGGTTTATGTTTGTGACTGGTACTGTCAATCAAAGTACCAACAAAATATCATACTGTGCACAAATATTAATGGAATCGTTAAAAATGAAAAAGTGATTATAGTTTTGTCATTTAAACAAACTGAAAATGGTATTTAGACAAAAAACATAAAACTTATTATTTAATCCTCATTCAGTAAAGTAATGAATAGTGAAACAGAGCTTGTTCTTAAATTCAGAAAGTCGTGGTAAAAAAAGAAAAGGATTGAAGAATATTGTTAGTGTTATTCAGATAATATTAAGATATGAGAAATATTCAATAAATGAATATTACATACTCATAGAAAAAAATTTCTCTTATTTGCTTTTTTTCCATTTTTAATCCAATAGCCCAATTAAAATCAAAATTTATTATAAAACTAAAGTCGATGTTACCAAAATACAGACCGAAAAATACACTTTAAAGTGATATTAACATGAACACGATGAAATGACACTTTCATTGAAAAAAAATAAGATTAGAATTCAGAAAACAAAAACCCCAATTATTTTCTTACCAAACCTAATAGAAACGCTACAACACATACACACATACATTTTATCAAATGGCCGAACAATTTTCACATAGTCAACGTAAACGATAAACATTTCAAGTATGAAAAACGAACAACAGAGTCACAAAGAACGACATTTCTTTCTAGTTAAGAATTCGTAAGAGTCGACAACAAAGTCATCATTAAAGCTCAACGTTCGAAACGATTCGTTCGGTTTAAAAAAGTACAGAGCCGTTTCATGAATTTTATATGCTCTCGTAACAATGTTTCATAGAATTTCAAATGAATTACGGCCATCTAAAAGATAAATATCCGTCATAAAATCAAGTAAACTGTATAACCCCGCAATTGCGTTCTGCAACGCGATGCGACGCTCTGGATAGGATACGAGGACCATTCGAATGGTTGATGTGTTGCTATGTGCTGAATTGGATTCCCGGTTTTGAACGCACGACGAGACATTATGTCGACCGCAACTCTTTTAAGCGATTAGTGTCACACTTCGTACATGCACACATACACACACACACACACACATATATATATATATATATATATATATATAATGTTTATGTATGTTTGTAGGTACATTTTCATATTACAGTTGGTAAAAATTTTGAGTAGTAAAACTGCAATTAAAAAAATGAGAATTGCTCAAAGCCATATTTAATTTTTTTGAATATTGAATTATTGTAATTAATTAATTTTATTATTACTCGTCTATTCGTTTTACTGTTTTTTCTTATATTTAAAACTCATATTTAATTCATTTACGTTACAATTAGTTTTCTAATGTAATTTCTGCATAAAAAAATACAACATTCGTGACCCAACAATGAACACTAAAAGAAAAACAACAAGTACAACAAGTATTGCCATGAAAAGAAACAATTTTAATATAAAATGAAGTCATAATAGTATTATCTGTAAAATTCACCAAGACTTTTAAACTAATGGCGTAAAAAATATGTGATTTCATTTTGAAAACCTGGATTAATTTTAGAAAAATTTAACTCGTTTGACTTATTTTCCCTTTCTTTACATATTCGATCTATGAACAAGAAAAGTAAAAAAAATGTATACACAGAGAAGTAATTAACAATAAGTATTTCTCATCTTTCGTTCTACCTTCATCGAATTTAATACTTTTACAAACATTTGTAGGGAATAGAAAATGTTTTTGTTTGATTTATGCTATAGTTTGATAATTAGAACAATTTTTAAGGTGATATGAAAACGACTGGTGGAAATCATTTAAACAAAATGACAAAAAAATCGAATAAAAGTTTTGACAAATTATTAGATGTATAAATTAATTCGGTGCCTTTGTATCGAAAATAAATATTTGTTATAAATGTAATACATTTCAATCCTCAAAAGATGGTCCATTATTTTATATTAGTTTGTTCCATCTATCGGGTAACTGATAAATCCCTTATTAAAGGAAAGCGACTTTGTTTCCATGAAATCATGATCCATTTTCGGACCTTTTCCACCGTTTTAACGTTTTTTGCATGTTTAATGCATCACAACACTTTCCTTGAAACCTGAACAAATCATTCCCGCAGCTTCAGAAGCATTTTTTTTAACTGAAATGTGAAAAATATGCAATGTCTAATAGACTGCTTTTCAGAAACCATCGTGTTCACTACTGTTTTGTGAGGTAATGTTCAAACTCTTAAAAAAAAAACTCTTAAATATTTTAATTTAAAACAAAGTTATGACTAATTCAATTTAAAAGCACCGAATTAATTTTTACTCCTAATATATTGTATAAAGTTATTTTAAGAATTTTCATTAAAATATTATCAGATAACGTTAGATTCTAAAGATCAAAGTAAACCAAAAAAAAGGTTTTTTACATATCTAAAACTAAAGGATATAATTAAAAAAAAAGTTATAAAAAACAACATTTCGAAACGAATTCTTCTTGATAAAAAAAAGGTATTCAGTTATGCACTTTGAAAATAAATCGTGTTTTTAAATGTTGGCATTTCAAAATCCTAAAACGACGAGAAAATATTTTAATTTAAAACTGAGTTATGACTGATTCAATGTAAAAGCACAGAATTAATGTGTACACCTAATACTAAATACTTTAAATTATTAAGTAAGCAAACATTACTGTACTGATTATATAAATCTAAATATTAATGGTTATATTCTCAGTATAAAACAAAACCTCTAGAATAATTTCATTTGATCACCTTATGAAATATTTAAATAAAATATAATGTTATGAACTTATATTATGATTTATATCAGTGTTAACACCGTTCCATAAATCATACACACACACACACACACATAAAAAAATCCGCGAAGTTAAATAATTCAACACATTCGTTTGATATATTGACATTTTATGCTATGATACCAAAAAGAAGGTCTTCACTAAATGGTTGACATCAAGTAAAGATTTGGTTCGTCGGCCGTCGTTCTTCGTTTGACAAATGTTTTTGTGGTGTTAGTTTTAAACGTTTCGAATAAATCATACACTGTGCGTAAAAAGAACACCCACACGAGACGTTTATGTGATGAGAAACACTTGAATGTTTCTTGGCGATGAAATTGTGGGTTTTGATTGCATTTCAATCGTCTTTGAGTTGTTTTTTGACAGATATTTTTTTATGTTTAACGAATTGGAAAGCGCGCCAGTAATAATTTACCGTTATTTTTCAAAAATAAGTGACAAAAAAATATATAAAAAACTTCGACAATTTTTAATGTTATTATAAACAATAAAAATGGAAAAAATTTAAGACAAGTTAAAAAATAAAATTCTCAATTTTTTAATTTTTTATGTAAGTAAATTACAATAAGTAACACATGGCTCCATATCAATAAATATTCAGTAGAAAATATATTTAGTTTAATTTCAGTTTAAAGAATGAGCTTATTTACTGCTACATAATTTTTAAAATCTAAATTTCACAAACGCTACAGTATCTTTCATCCATTTCACAAACATTTTTCTGTGCTTTGAAACCTTCAGAATCACAGCATTGTCATCGAAATGCACATAAAAACAATCAAAAATTACCAATAAATTAATTATTAAACATTTTTGATCAGAATTGTTTTATCGTTTGTGGTGTGAATGAAATATTCACCTGTAAAAATTTCATAGTCGATATAAATTTTCTCATTTAAGGTTAAGCTTTATTCGATTACTCTCGATTTTTTTCTATAAACTAAAATGTTTTTTCAGATTATCTATCTTTTTATTTCTTAAAAATCAACCATATTTAACACAAACTCCACTTTATAACCTCTAGATGATGTCAACTCAAACTTTGAGAAAATTGGACTTGGCACACGGTCCAAACATTAAATTATTGACAAATTCTACATATTATTATTGACAAATTAAATAATACTAAACAACCAAACATTCATTTTTTGACATTCTCAATTTTCATGTCCTAAATAATATCTTTTAATTTTTTTTTGATTTTAATTATTTTTGAACAGGATTTCTATAATTTTCAAGATTGTTGAAAATGTTCATTATCAATAAATTGAACAATAAGAAGTATTCAATAGAGAACATTCTTCATTTCACATTAATTACAATTCTACCTGACCGTGAAGAAATTATGTCATAAAAAAGTATCATTGTTGCGTTAACAATAATAACGTTATTCTAAAATAGCCCATAATAAAGAATAAAAAATGTCATTTGAATGTCAAGATATATTTTTATATAAACTCATTCAGCTTATATGAAAATAAAGACAATAATAGACGTTGACATTTCATGTATAAAGTTCAATGAGGAATAATAGAATCACACACATACACACACGACGAACGGTTTTATTAAAACAACTAACCGTGTATACATTTCATACATTCTTGGACTGTTATGATTTATGAGTTCAATTTTCGAAGAGAAAGCGATAAAACTCAGGTCTCTGACGGTATTTCTAGGAAATATTTTATTATTTTATTATCACCGTTTCGATTTCTGTAGTTTACGAACAGATCAATAAAATATTTTTTGCGGAAAAATATAAATATCGATCTGAATAATCGATATTACTTTTTATACAAAAAAAGGTTTGCACCAAATATTCTCGACTTAATGTGTTTGTGAATACACACGCATGGCATTCTTTCCTATTTAGCCCGAGAATGTTTGGAGCTACCTTCGTAAATTAATACAAACTTTGTACACTATTCATCTAAATTAAAAAAAAAGGATTAAAACTATTCGGCTTTTTCAAAGTAGACTCAAACTACTTGACTCAATTAGCTAAGTCGTACTCAAGTGATTCATCCGAAACTATGTTCGAAAACAAATTTAAACCGTATATCTCATCCATATTTAATGATTTTTATCGAACTTTCTGTCCGCCTTCATTATCATATTATTTGTCTCTTCCACAGGTATGCGCATCCTAGTCATGTTACTGCTCGACACATTACCCATGCTCGGAAATGTTTTGCTACTGTGTTTCTTCGTCTTCTTCATTTTCGGTATCGTTGGGGTTCAACTATGGCAGGGAATACTACGGCAACGCTGTTACTTGCGACCCAGCGAGAACTTCACGTACCCAAAGTGAGTATTCGCTTTCAAATTGATCACAAGTACAGTTTTTCTAACACATTCACACACATACACATATACATAGTTATATACATAGATTGGTTTTCTATTTTATTAGTCACTGGGTTAGTCGACAATGTAAGTATTGATTCGTCTCTCAAGAGATTTTAAATATTTCAAAATAAACACTGAGTTAATGGTTATAGAAATTTAATTCATCCCAATGAAATTTTAATTTTACTTGATACTTAATTATACAAAAAAATGTTCAAGTGTATCAATCTGATAAAAATATTTTCATATAATTAAAACGAAAATTAACAATTTCAAATTGAAGCATACTTCAGTTCAGCTTTTATGTGAAACAATTTTAAATTTTCTACACTGATCAAAAAAATATATTCAACATGAATGATTTTATAATTATAAATACTTTATTAGAACGTTTGATAATCAATCTTTTCACAGATTTTTTACCAACACAAGTGACTAATAAATAGAGAACGAAATTATTTCATAAACACACACGTTTAACACATATGATTTTTTTTGTTCAGTCTTCATTGCACATCTTAGGAGATTACATTACTTTTTTTGAACAGATTGACGGTAAATTAGAATAGTATTATAGATATTTGAGAAAGTCTGTATTTTGAATCATTAATCGCTAATTTTTAATTCAGTAGATTGGTTTTTGTAACAATTATACTAAAGGTTTTTGAACGAATAGATCTAACTATGAATTCTGTTTCCCAAAACAAACAAAATTGTTTTTTCTATCATGTTGACTAGAAAACTTAACAATTAAAAAATAAAAGAAAAAGGAATAGAACGAATTAAAATACATTTAAAATTATCTAATACTCTTCACTACTTAAAAAAATTGTTCAATTTTCAATTTCAACCATTCTTTTATATTTTATAAAAGAATGATTAGTTTGGTATGTTTCTTGTATAATTTATTTTATTATTGTACACATTTATTACTTTAAAGATATTTAAATAATAAACGATCAGACGAACATCCAAACTATCTCCATTTTCAAAAAAAATATATCATGATTGTAAAATAAATTACACAAAAAAAACACCAGAAAAAAAAGTTTACCAGTTTTTTTTGAGAAAAAAGACGAGTGCTTGTAGTCAGTTAAAATATCAATAAATTTTAAAATAAATTTTAAATACTTTCATAATTAATTATTCTATATTATCTTTAAAAGATAACTTAATAATATTTTAAGCAAATTTCGATTAATATAAATGAGAAAATCTGCCTGAAGATATAGCAAGTATTTAAACTGATCATTGAAGATAATAGGAAGCAAATCAGTTAAAAAATGATAATAAAACTATAGTTTAAAACATTGGATATAAACGATTATTCATTTTGTATTATCGACGTATGACAAAAAAGCTTCAAAATAATATCGATTTAATATTGTAACTAAAATTTCGCAGATTGAGATTTTTCTGTTCCTTAACATCCTGGTACCTTTATTATATTCAGAATAGAAACAATAAGAAATTATAAATAACCATTAACAGAAACGTTGTTTAGATTATTTTTGTAATTTTTTGCTAAATAAAAAAAACATTTGAAAAGAAACTCGAGACAATTAAATATGAAAAGACAATCAGAACTCGAAAATAGAATTGAATTAGTTAAATGTGTAACTCAGAAATATGAAAATAAAAGAGTACAAAAAAAAACAACTTAGATCAGTAAAAAGAAACAAATATCTGAAAATAATCCTTATTTATAAAATAGATTTTATTTTATATCATTTAAGACAGAAAATAATATCAATCATGAAATAGTTGGAGTTGTGGCACTGTAAAGAAATTGATACTTAAAAATTAATTTGTCACTCATCCAACAAACCACAGAAAAAATAAGAACCAAAAATGTTCAATAACTGATTATCGAAATTTTTTGAAAATTATTTGTACACATTTCGATGGCGAAACCATCAGCACCTCACCTCAAAACTCTAAGTTAGAGAAAAATGGTACCGCATTGAAAAAGACATGAGTGATAATCAAAAATAATAATTATTGAACATTTTTGATCAAAAAAAAAATAAAAATAACTGTATAGTTTATGGCGTGAAAAATAAATTTTAAAAAACTAGAAATTTTATTTTCAGCCATAATTTCGATTTACAGGTAACTCAAATGTAAAATGAAAAATTAAATCTCAAAATTTTTGTAGTTCAAATTTTTGTTTCTGAAACTTATATAACAGAACTTCATAATTTTGAATTAAGATTACTGATCACAGCTCTTTCCGTAGAATGATCCTGCTAGCTACGCATCAATGTTGGAAAATTTTACAAATTTTTTAGTATCAATTTTTTTCTGTTGAAATGTTCTCAAAATTACCAACATTCACGGACTTCTCTTAATTCATTTGGAAAAAATTGAGCTGAGAGGGGAGGAATTTGATTGGTGGCCCAAGGGCGGCACTTACTGTAAATCCGGCCCTGAGTATAGACATTAATAATATATATACATTTTTAAAATGAATCAATAATCTGTATACAGAACCGTTACAACTGATTTTGTGAATGGGAAACAGAATTCCGTAACAGTTTACATATTAATAATTTGACAGCTTCACACCGAATATTCGCTTATTGTGTAGATAAGTGCTATTTATTTTGCTTTTTGGAATACATATTACGTGCGTATTTTTGAGTTCCGTACCCCGCTTACACACGCCTTTTAGTAAGACTAGATTCATTCCGTCCATAAATACAAATAGCTCAAAACATATCAACGAATCCACTACTTAAAAACAACCCTTAAAATCGAATCATGCATGATTGTCATATTTGCGAATAATGATAATACATTTTTATATAGATTTCGTTTTTTATAGAGATAACTATTGTCAAAACGTATCAATTACGTTCATACAAAACACAGATCTATAAGTACATTTATACTGATGTCAAGTTTGATTCATGTTCGGTAGGTAAAAATGTTTAGCACAGAATATACTTGTATATCACATACATTGTTTCCTGTTCGTGTATTTTGATAGAAATGAATTATTCCTACATCTCAACCTGTTCAAAATGTACAGCAGAGATATTAGTGATTATTTTATTTAAATGATTTATTTTATAAGAAAACACTACGTGAGAAATGCTTGAAGATAAATAAATAGCACAGAGGCACATATTAGAAAGGTGTTAATAAACTTACAATTTTCATTTTTGTAAAAATTGATACAAACACACGTTTCATTATATTCAATTAATCATCAACAAGCTACTAATCGTCGGAAGAAAACAAAACAATTATTAAAATTAAAAATAATTAATGAAGATTTAAAATTAAATACTTTATTTGCTTGGCCTGTGATACTATTATGGCTTTTTAAAACCTTTATTTCTGTTATCTACTACGAATAATTTCAACTTTTCAATCATCTTCTGGTTATCTACTTTGAGACGATTTTTTATTTAAATTTGAAACTTAAATCTGTAATTTCCATTGATATTTTCATTGTAAATAAAAAATCAACTGAAAGTATAATATCTGAAGAAAACTGAAGAATTAAAACTAGTGATAAACAACAGAAATTAAGTTAATGAACATGATGTATTTTAAATAAATCAAAAATATTAAGTACGAAAGAGAAGAAATATTTTCATAGTTAATCAATTTTCTTTTTTCTTCATTTATTTAATTCAACCAAATATTTTAGTTTATCAATTTTAATCGATATGTTAAGTCTTTCAAATTTATCTATCTAAATATATAAAATTTAATTTATACATTATATATATATATATATATATATATATATATATATCATTCTACAAAAAAATAAACTCTCCAAATATACCATCTGAAAAACAATGTCAGTTAAACATGTTCGTTAATACAACACAAATGGTACTCAAACGTTCCAACCCCAGACATAAGGGCAAGCGTATCCCCATCTACATACTTTATACAATTAACATTTATGTACAATTCCACATACTATATTTTATAAACGCTCTTCCTACATTGATTTATCTTCAATGTGCATATCTGAATACTTTTTTATCAAAAAGAATTCGTTTCGAAATGCTGTTTTTTATATCCTCATTTTAATTAAATATATGTAAAACCTTTTGCTGGTTTGTTTTGATCTTTAGAATTATATATTATCTGTCAATATTTTAATAAAAGTTCTTAACGTATCTCTATACAATATATTCGGTTAAAAAATTAATTCGGTGCTTTTAAATTGAATCAATCATAACTTTGCTGTCAATTAAAATATTTCTTCGTCGTTTTAAGAGTTTGAAGTGCTAACCTTAAGATTTAAAAACACTTTATATCTTAGTCAAGCAGTTGGAAAAACCTCACAAAACAGTATTGAAAACGATAGTATCCTCAAAGTGGGATATTAGACATTATAAACATTTTTTTCGCATTCCTTTTGAAAAAAATGCTGCCAAAACTATAGGAATTTGTTCAGCTTTGGAGAAAGGTGTTGTAATCCATAAAACATTCAAAAAGTGATAAAATAATGAAATAGGTCCGAAAATGCATTGATGACTTCATCGACTCAAATCCGCCATCTTTTTTTCGATAAGGGATTCGTCAGTTACCCGACAGAGAACAAAATTGTACAGAATAATAAGTGACATGTTGAGGATTCAAATTTATTCCATTTTTCCGAAAACATTCTATAAAAAAAGTACCGAATTAATTTATAAATCTAGTACAAATTTTGGTGAAGAAATATGGTTTATCCAATCAATTTCATTCCTTGTCTATAGATTGTATTTAATTTTGACAAACAGCTCTTGCCTTTTTAGAAAATAAATAGGTTAAGTAACATTCAGTTAACATTTATATCCTATTATTGTTTTTAGATTCTGAATAGTTTTCTTTTCAGTTCCAATTTGTTAATTATTCGATAAATAGTGTGTATAAAATATACGAACTATAATGAACCTCGGATTAAATTAATTTTCAAAGTAAAAATATAAAATTAATAAATTCTTAGTTAAAACAAAACTACCTCATCCACAATCTTCTGTCAACTTTCATCTCAAATTTTCTTAAATAATTCAAGTACGTCAGTGTTGGTTCCGCGTCAGTATTTTGAAGATTTCAATACGATTTTCTACATTATCGATGTATCAACTATATAAAATATATTAATAGAAAATTAATTGAGTAAATGAACAAAAGCGAAATTCGCGTGGAGAGCAGCATCCATTCACGACTAAATATTATAAACGTTAATATAAACATAGCTCCATAAATATCAAAAGTAAAGAGAATTAATTATGGCACAAAGTACAAAGCTGCTGTGATTTCAAACTGAAAAACTCTAATTAAATTTTAATTATCAGACCCGACTCTAAAATAAGACTTATAATACGTTGCTCGTTGATAGTACAAAGAACGTGTGTAATTAGAAAGATTGCTTTTTCGAATCAGTTTTAGAAAAATATTTGCAGATTTTTCCGCTTTAACTTCAAACGTAGATTTGTTTTAATTGTATTTTAAAAAATACATTCGTGCAATCTCGGTCTAAAAAATGTCTTTTGAATTCACGTACACTGACGTGAATAACTTTTTGTTTATTTACTTGTCTATGTAGATTTTTATACTACAAAATACTGTTTTATTAATTTCAAGCAGTATTCGAACATTTAATAAAAATAACTATGGAAATCATAAATGAAGTAAAAAAAACTTCGCCACATCGTTACATCATCAAATTACATTTTAACATTCTTTTTTAATTATTTATGTAAAAGGCTGTAAAATTCGGTGACAGGGAACACAACATTCAAATTTGTACTGCTACTAGAAATTCAATTTGCATGTAAAAATGCGACGTGTTTGTCGACTGACAAATTAGAAAAGACAACGGCATAGCAGATGTTTCTATGGCGTTCTGGCTCTTGAATTTTTATTTCACTTCATTAAATTACGAGGAAAGATAAATATTCATGATTGTATTTCTGTATGATCTTTTTCTCGTACGTATTTCAAACACAAATGTGAATGATTAATGATGATTTTTTGAAATATTCGAGAATCGTACATTAATCTAACATCATCTGGAAATGTTTGCTCGAATTAGCATTATTCTACATTTTTTAAACTAAATAAATGTAAAAATGAAACATTAAAAGTGTGCAAAGTCAACTGAAATAAAATATTATCTAAGAGTTTGAAAATGTACAAATGTGTATGGAAAAGTTGAAAAAAAATATTTGAAGACAAAAGGTTGATAGTTTTATAACATTTAGTCTTTCAAAAGTACAGTAAATAATATTAGGTGTAAAAATAATTCGTAATCTTCAAATTGGAGCCACTATAGCTCTGTTTGAAATTAAAATATCTTCTCATCGTTTTAGAATTTTCAAGTGCCAACTTTAAAAATTAAAAAAACTATATATCTTGGCCAAACAATTGGCATAATCTCAAAAATAGTAGTGAACACAATGACGTTCGAAAAGGCAACATATCAGGCATTGCATACTTTTCACATTCCAGTTGAAAAAAATAATTCCGAAGCCGCGGGAATGATTTGCTCAGCTTTGGAGGAATGTTTTATCAAGCATAAAACATATAAAAACTGCTAAGACAGTGGAGAAGCTCCAAAAATACATTACAACCTCATCGACTCAAAACTACCTCTTACTCCGTGATTACTTTCTGTTTCGATAAACTAATTACAATTGATTCCAATTCCACCATTTGCAAATTTCTACAAATAATACTTTTTCCAAAGAGTTGAAGACATTTTCGTCAAAATTCTCATCAAATTATCAAAATAAAGAGTCACTTAGTGAATATTTCAATAAAAAAAGTTGTAGATTATATACAAGAATGTCAATATATTTTATTAGTTTAATTTTCAAATATTAATACTCTCGTGTATTTATATATATATATATATATATATATATATATAAATTTCACTCCATTCTTTATAAAAACAAGCTCGCTCGTCCAACTTTAGGAGAATAATTAAAACGTCGATAAAATATGAAACGTGGTGCGTAATCTACTCATCGCAGTATGATTAAATATTCCATCAACAGTTATTGAAATATAACTAATTCGTTATGATATTTTACAATAAACATACAGTAATGACATTTGCATGTTTTATTACTTTATGGTTGATACCATTTTTGAACATTATTAAAATTCACTCTTTGCATATTCCAAACAAAATTAGTATAAACGACAATTTCGTTCAATTTTTCATATGTTTGTTTCCTGTTGTTTCGAAACGCTTATTAAATGTTCATATTTTCCCCGTCAATTCAATAACGAGTGTTTAAACATCTATTTGGCAACCAGTGGACTGTTTTCGAAACGATTTTAGCTATCGTTTATCATATTTATTGGTATTTTTTCTCCGTCAAATTAAATACTTTCCTTGATTTATTTAAATATTATTAATTAGTTATATTTTTTTAATTTTATGAAAATATATTAAACGGTTCACCATTAAATACAATTTTATCCGTTATAAATTAATAATTTATAAATATATAAAAATAGACTACTATAAACGATAAATTCTTATCTTTTACATTAAAGAATATTTCATTTACTAATATAAAACTGCTTAAACAGACATATTGTCCAAATGCGGTTTCTAAAAAAAATATAGAACTGAGAAGAATAATTATTAATCAGTCAATAATCAAAGTTTTATTGAAATATTACGAATGGATTTATTTATAACTTTCTTATATATACATATATATATATATATATATATATATATATATATATATATATGTATGTAAGTACTGATCAAACATAAGCTCATTTTTTCATAAAAGTAATTCTCCAAAAGGTCACTAATCGGCTTTTATTCCTACACTAATAAAATAATAAAAAAACCAGACATTAGTCAACGTTCATTTTCATTTTGTATGAAGAAATATATGACATCTAAGTAAATTAAATTATTTTATTTATAACCACGTTAATATTATATATATATATATATATATATATATAACCAATATTATATATATATAAACAATATTATATATATATATATATATATATATAACAATCACCAAAAAAAAAAAAAAACGAATAAGATGAAATAAGAATGAAATAATATATTTGAAAAGCGACAAAGAAGAAGATATCGGATCATTCAAACCGAAATAAATTAGATGTTTTTGTTCAACATTGGAATATCAAAGAATTAGCACGATATCTCTATCTTTCTCTCTCACTTTATATAAACATTTATATATATATATATATATATATTAGTTCTACAAATTAATTCAGTGCCTTTTTTAATAAATAATTAATG
The DNA here is from genome assembly GCA_034766995.1 of Acanthacorydalis orientalis. NCBI lineage: Eukaryota > Metazoa > Arthropoda > Insecta > Megaloptera > Corydalidae > Acanthacorydalis > Acanthacorydalis orientalis. The sequence continues at coordinate 50,320,492 of CM068316.1, forward strand.
TTTATGGAAAAATGAAATATATTTCATTTCTCAAAACACCCCCAATTATTTTGTATAAGTTTTCTCTGTCTGCCGAGCAACTGACGAATCCCTTGACGAAAAAAATATGGCGACTTTGAGTCGATGAAGTCTTAATGCATTTTCGGACCTCTTTCGCTGTTTTAACATTTTTTGCATGTTTTATGCGTCACTACATCTTCCCCCAAAAGCTGAACAAATCATGCTCGCACCTTTGAAAGTATTTTTTTTTGAACTAAAATACGAAAAGTATGCAATACCAAACATACTGCATTTCAGACGCGATCAAATTCACTACTGTTTTATGAGGTTATACCAACTTCTTGGCCAGGATATATACAATTTTTAAATTTTAAGATTGTCACTTCAAAAACCTAGAACGACGAAAAAATATTTTAACGTAAAACAGAGTTATAATTGAAAAAGTTTAAAAGTGACAAATCAATTTTTACCACCAATATATATATATATATATATATATATATATATATATATATATATATATATATATACAAACAAACAACAGAAAGAAACGAATAAACAGATGAAATAAGGATGTTAGATTATTCAAACCTGAATAAGTTAGAAATTTTCGTCATACAGTTAATTATCAAACGATGAAGATGATATCTCCCTCCCTCCCTCTCTCTCTTTGTATATATATATATATACTCGTATGTACCAAATTGTCAGTTAAGTAAATAAATTAAAAAAGTATTATGGAATCAAACAATCCTACATCATAAAAAAAAGTTTAGCAAATTATTAAATATATTAAAAGAGTATTTCCTAACATATGATAGGAATATATTCGGAGTTTTAGAAAATGCCGCAGTATACTTGTAATTTCGTATATAATTTGCAGAATACCAATTATTTATGTCTAATATATGACAATGGTGTACTGGAAATACCAAAAGAAAAATATACAAACAATTTTATGGTTAGTAAACAATGACATATTTCTTCCTGTTTAAATTCTTTACAAAAAGCAGAAGCTTCGTATAGTCTGCGAGTCTTTTGTAGTTACTAAAGAATTAATAAAACTTCAATTCAAGCAAATCAGACTTCATTTCAAATTATTATCTTGCAGATTAATCGTAAGACTTGAATCGAATTTTTATACTATTTAATAAAATATGTAAATGAATTTAATCAAAATATTAAATTAAGAATTTCATTTAAAAAAATAAAATTTTCAATGAATATTTGGTTGTCAAATTGTTTTGTTTTCTTCTATATACATTCATTACATATTTTCTCATTTTTATAACGATGTAAGATATATTATTTAATCTATGTTTAGAATGAAAACATCACTTTTTTAAAAAAAAGAGTTCTAATAAAACCCTTAAGCAAATTAAAGTAATAATTCCGGTTATAATTATATAACATTAACGTTTTTTTATAGAATTTCTTGCGAAATAGTTTCAAAAGATAAGTCAAAATAAACACTAAAAAATATATAAATTAATTTACAATTATATATATATATATATATATATATATATATATATATATATATATATATATGTTTGTAAATAGTTTGTAATATATATGATTTCATTTTTCCACGTTTACAATAAAATAAAATAAAAAATTTCATTCAATGCACTCGCACTCGTTTCTTCACACACGTACACACACCTTATCAATTTCACTTTACATTGATAAATCATAAGATTTTCATGCACATTTACATTTTAATAAGAATATATTTATATCTGACATCCATAACATTTTATTTATGAACAGAACTAAAACATTGGTTGTTGGGGTCCGGGGGGTTCATTTTTTTCATATGTTCCAGAGACCTTAAACAAGAATACAGTTATCGGACTCGTGTAACGTAAGCCTCTGCCTGTCTCTGTCGTGCTAGAAAATAGTTCATGTACATGTGGCTCGTTCACTATCTTTTACCCTCACTAACACGTTATATATGATTTATGTTTTGATCTCTTGTTTCAGTTTGATTTTCTCGTTATTAACTGGATACGTGCGTGTATGTGTCTTTGTCCTCTTAGCTGCGCATGAGCGGCAATGGGTGTTCAACAATTAGCATCCTGTCCGCATTTCACACAACCTAATTTTCTTCTGATATACTTCTAAGTCATTATTGTATTACACTGTGCATCAATTTAAAATAAAGGTCAATGGTTCGGGAATCAAATTTTACCTCATTTATATACAGATTAATCCTCGTTACTGTTCTCGTGTTCCACTTATTTATATTTATATTTTTCAATTCATATAAAAGCAGAAACATCTCATCTCTCACATTATTTTTATATCGTTCAATATAGCTCTTTGATAGTTATTTTATTATCGATGCATAGTGTGACAATCAGCATTTTCATCTTACAGATATTTACTACTACTCTAACGCTCGTTGATTTCAATGCAGTTCGTATGCTCGTTTATGGTATAGAATAGAATTAACACTAACAACTACAAACACTATAACTTAACAACAATCAGTAGCATAAATCTGAATTATTTTATTTAATAAATCTTAACACAACATACGTTCCATATGAATATTTTTAATTATTTTATGCTACTGAAACTATCACATAGTATACTATATATATATTTCTAAAAATGTATTATCAAAACTATATTAATTGTGTAATAAAAGCAAGCCTTAGACGAATTTCGTACTTCTTAATGTGTTTAATCATTTAACAATACAATCAAGTTCATCTAAGGTTTTGTAAATAATTGTATCTATGTTATCAATGAATATAAATGTTCTAAAGAATCGAATTGTATGTCTCAATACATGTATAATATTTTTTGTACATTTAATATGTTTACTTGTATGTAGAAAAGAATTATTATAACTTAATAGTTCAATAAATATTAAATTTAATCTGATTAAAAACATAATTCTCTCTATAAATATTATACGTTTCTACTGATACATACAAATTCAAATCTATTTTATTAAAAGTACATATTTTGAATTAAATAATATGTAACTGTTGTAAATAATTTTGTATTCGTCAGATCAAATGTTGAACAATAATAGTTCAAAAAGGGTTCTTATGATTTTATTTAAAATAATTTATAACATAATTGGTTCTCCTACTTTGAATGAATATAGAAACGAACTACCTGCTCTTTATTAGTAATCAGTTTTGTGTAAAATAAAATTTAAAGTCGTTTATTTAAAGGTAAGCTTAAAAGAGAATTTTCTATAAAAAAAATCAGGTATGACTGAAGTTGAAAAGAAAAAAATCAATTCCATAATATAGTCTGACAATCATTTCATTTCAGATCATTTAATATATATTTTTTTGCCAAAATAGAAAAAATTGTAGAGATATATACGAGGAAAGTACAAAATATTCGCGAAATGAACAAGAGGGGTAAAAGCAAACCAGTCATTCTTTTTCGATATATTTTCCCTCGACTATAATACACTTTTCAGACCTTTGAATAAGTTTCTATAAATCCTCGTAAAAATATTTTTTGTCTTTCGACCCAAAATAAATCGAAATGTTTCCTTGACCTCTTTATTGTCTACAAATTTTATTTTATGTTTAATGTACCTTGTTAAGGTTACATAAAAATTCAAAAATTCTCGTAGTTCAATCGTAAATAAACTCCTATAAATATTTTGAGAAAAGAAACGAAATAAATAAATAAAATTGTTCGAAAAAGTACCAATGAAGTTATTTATTGTTATTATACTATAGGTTTCTTGATTTTTTCTGCAGATTTTCTTCGTTTCTTTGGATGTATTTATATATACAACAAAGCTCTTTGATGGCAAACGTCATTGTAAAAACATATTGAAATTGAAATACGTCAAACAAGATACAAAGAAAAGTATAAAAGTTTATGTTAACATATACATAAATAACATACATTATATATATATATATATATATATATATATATATATATATATATATATATATATATATATAGTAGATACTTGAACAAATATTTAATAGTGAAAGTATAGAGATTTCCGATAAATTTCTTTTTGTGAATTCGCATTGATTCTATACATACATTTCATGTTTTTTTTTAATACAGAACTTTCTTTTTTATATTTTCCGTGATCCCCAAAATACAAAATTATTTTTATAACGAAACAGAAATCCATGTTTCATCAAATATCAATTATTAATATACTAGAATGATAATCACTGGTTGAAAATAAGTTTAGTAAAAAATATTTGTCCTACGGTTCTTTTCCAAAAATCATATAAATACAAAATAATTTCTTTTGATGATGAAATTTTTCGATTTATAAGTGTAATTTTACGATTAATTTAATTGCTAAATGATTCCGATATTCTATTGTTTTTTTTAAAAAATTTATTACTCATTTTATAAAAATACTCTTTTCAGTATATTTATAACACTATATTAGGTCTAAAATGAATTAGGTGCCATTAAATCGAATCAATCATAATTATGTTTTAAATTAAAATATTTTCTTGTCATTTTAGAATTTTGCAGTACCGTATTTAACATTTAAAACATTATATATCTGATCCAAGCAATTAGATATATAGTCGAGATAATCTCACAGGTTTTAGGGAAGGTTTTGTGATGCACTAATCGTTCAAAAAACGATAAAACAATAAAAGAGGTCCAGAAATGCATTTAAACTCAAAACAAGTATCTTTTTTCAATAAGGGACTACAGTTACCCGACAGATGAAATAAAGTTATATAAAATAATGGGGGATATTTTGAAGATTAACATGTATTCCATTTTTCTGTAAACATTCATTTTCTTTAAAAAAGGCACCGAATTGATAAAGAACAAAAATGATTAGTGAACATTTTTGACTAGAGAAAAAATTTTGTAGTTTATGGCATGAAAAAAAAATTCATTTATGAACAGATTTTAATATTTAATTACAAAAATTAAATAAATATATTCGTGTTCTCGTGGAAGGTACATACTATTTTATTTTAAGCAACCTTACTGAAAACCAATTTCAATAAAAATGCTATCTACTTGTAAACTTATTGAAACTTTAAATTATGTATGAAATGTACTTTTTAATTACACAAAAATATTGATATTATTTGATCTTGATTTTATACAATTTGAATATTCAATCAAATAAATTAGCATATTTATTAATAATTTATTCTCAGTCATTAGTATTTAAAGATTTTTAAAATTAATTTTGGTATTTTTTTTCTAAGACGGAAAAAAATTTTATAAAAGCACCAATATGTATAGATAGAATATCTTTCAATTAGTTATAATTTTCTTTCTTCTTCTTATGATCCGATTTATTCTAATCGGGCGTATTATTTATATTATAAATTACATGTCAAAACCAATTATGTTATAAAACCTAAATGAAATTATAAATATATCAAAATATACATATATAAGTTTGGTTATTGCAACTAAAAGAATGAAACAAATTTTAAATCTCTATAACTCAGTCTGAAAAATATGTCTTGGTAATTGATATTTTTTGCTGATTAATTAATAGTTATTGTTTCATTTTATTGATTATCAAGTCTTAATTCAAAAATTCTATATTCCATACCTTACAAAGTACAGATATAAAAAAGATTTACAAATACAAATCAGCACTTAAATGTAATATTTATCAACGTGTAACTATTTAAAGATTGATAGTGTATTATCCTACAAACTATAGAAATAATTGAATATAATAATCAATACTTTAATATAAATATATTCACAGGCTAATGAGTAAAATTGATCAAAATTTACTGTACTAAAAAATTATAAGTTTTTATTAAAATATTTTTCAAAAATTCTAAAAAAAATCAACGCAAAAAAAACAAACAGAAATGGAAAAAAATATAGTTGACTTTTATATAAAATATCCATGTGAAAGGAATGTTACTTGTCATAATACAGTTTTTACACCGAGGGTAACCCTTACGCTACGAATGAGCTAGACGCAGAGCTTTTCCCGGCTTTTCACTTGTACCAGCTACTGTTTCCTATGATTTTCAGTGCGAAATAAAGAAGGAAACCACTATAGCGGCATTTAGTCCTAAATCATAGTTTAGTGGGAATCTACTATAGTGACGTATAGTATCTAAAGGGTTAATTCACTTTCACGAATAAGTTCTTTTTCATCTTACAAACCATCAAAAAAATTCTGATCAAAAATGTTCGATATATCATTAATGATCATTTCTGATTGCTGCTCATGAGCATTTCAATGACAATACCATCACCTTCAGTGTGTCAAAGTACAGAAAAGATTAACTTAGATTTTTCTCAAATATTTTTCTGTACTTTAACGCTCTGGGTATGACTGCATTGCTATCGAAATGCAAGTAAATTGCAAACTAAAAACCATCAATAATGATTGACTGAATAGATCTGAAAAAATTTTGTAGTTTGTGTGGTGAAAAAAAAAATATTTCTGAAAACGGTACTTGTATTTGTATTTGAAACCATTTAATTGCCAAGACATATTTCAGACATAACAATAATTGTAATGTGTATAACAGCAATCGCAACTCAATTCGGTGTAAAAGATGATAACTAGAATAACTGTTGGCAAATATATATTCTAATAAAACTGTGTGTGTTCGCAGGGATCTGTCGCGTTACTACTCAATCTCGCAAGAACAAGAATACATTTGCACGCGATCGGAAAATTCCGGTATGCACGCTTGCGCGCATTTTCCGCCGACACGAAGCGGTCATCTCGTGTGCAACGCGAGTGCACTACCCGGCATATTGAACGAGCCAACGAATTCGTCTTGTGTCAATTGGAACCAATACTATACGGAATGTGTTGGGAATGGAGATAACCCGTTTCAGGGTACTATAAGCTTCGACAATATCGGTCTCGCATGGGTCGCCATTTTTTTGGTCAGTTGATAAGATGATAATGGAAATATTTTTTTTTTACTTTTAAAGAATAATTTAGCCACTTTTTTAAAAATGAACGTACAGATATGAAATTAGATTTATATGACCTTAACATCTATAAAATTCAGATTTAAATATTTACCAGTAGAAACATTTTAGTTCAAATTTAGAAAAAAAAATCATAGTAAAGAGAAAACGAAGAAACAGTCAATATATTTTTATCGATGATAAACAATGAATCAATATCAGAAATTCTCATTCAAAAATAAAATTAACATTTTACAAAAAAAATCATTATCAAAATGTCCTATAATTTATATATACATATATATATATATATATATATATATATATATATATATATATATATAGCAATACTTCACATTAGTGGAGTGTCAGGACCCCCGTGAAAGTAAAAAAAATGCCAATATCTTTAAGGTTTAAGATCGAGTCGATATCAAATCGAGGCTTGACTGTATGTATATATATATATATATATATATATATATATATACATACATATATATATATATATATATATATATACATATATATATATATATATATAGATTAAATTCGTCTCAGACAGTTCATTCATTCGTTCCTCTTATCTTTTTATTGGTTATACCCGTACTGCTATTTACAATAAACGAAGGTAATTTATTGTTAAAAATTGTGACTAGTATTCTTGTAGTGCTCGAGTTATTTGAAATATTACTTCATTTTTCAATTCTATTAGTTATTTGATGATATTAATATTACATGTCAGTTTAAAAATTTTCCTTATTTTTAAAGCTGGTTTAAAAATTAGAAATCTTTTAAACCATCAATCTTGTTTACTACTATACTTTTTGTAATATTCTATGCTCTCTCTCTCTTTCTATATATATATATATATATATATATATATATATATATATATATGAGTGTGTGTGTGTATCACAAATACTGCAATAAAACTTATCTTACAACTTTATATACATTCACAAACGATTGAAAATGAATTAATTCTTTTTTTTAAATTCATATGAAATTAATAAACAATTGAAAAAATCTTAATTTTTTCTTGTTTTAAATAACATAAACCATTAATTGACGATTCAACTATACATTTCTAATTTTCTGTTATATTTTTTCTTACAACCTTAAATAAAATCTTTCACAAAGTTCTCAAATCATCAATGTATTAATTATTTAAAATCAGTTATGGGAAAACTGAAAAATCATGTTCAATATTAAAAGTCCTCGTTTTTTTCCGATGTAATAATATATGAATATTTTTAAAATTATCTCCTTTTTCACAATTAGTTTTTAGTATTGCGGCTAAATTAACTTTCACAAATTATTATTCACTCACTTCCAAAAGAAAATCTGATCGAAATATTTAATTATTTGCCATTTTGATAATGACGTATGACACAATTAAACAGTGATTTTATTATCATCAGAATATTAAGATATAATAAAAATCTGATTTTTCTGTACCTTCGCACTTTGACACATTGACCGCCCAGAAAATTTTACAAATGTTCAGTACGAGGCCAATATATTTTGTTTGGTAATTTGTACTTTTTTCAACATAAAACAATGTACATAAAAGATATAATTTTGATAGCTATAGCTTGAGTGGTAAAAATACGTAGCTATCATATTTGATAGCCATAGCCCCCAGAGAAACATCACTGGCTATCAGAAATAATATCAATAGCAGTCAATGTGTTAAAAATAACAGAATCGTGATCTAAATGCACATAAACTATTATCAAAATAATTAATAATCATACATTTTAATCAGCTAAAAATATTATTGTATGTGGAAAGTAAGAATTAATTTACTGAAAGAATTTCTTTCACTAAGATATATTCCTTTTTTAGGTAATATCACTGGAAGGATGGACAGATATAATGTATTATGTTCAAGATGCTCACAGTTTTTGGGATTGGATCTATTTTGTATTACTTATTGTGGTAAGAGTTATAAAAAAATCGTACATTTTACAAAGCAAACTTATATTAATTATATTAATATCTTTTCGCACCGTTAATCTTATTCATTTCAACGAACATTTTTTTCACCGTTTTTATCATTTGTATTGAGTTTGATTTCATGATTAAAATTTAACTTAACTATTTAATTTCAATCATGGAATTAAACTTATTTATCTAACTCACTTATTACACATGCTTGTACATTGAAACTGACGCCAGTCGAATGATCAAGATAAGCAGAAATAACATAACATTAAATCATATGACAGAAACATCTACTAGATCGAATTTACAAGTATAGGGAGATTAAACTTAGGCTTCCACACAAAAATATTTAAAAAAAAAACTCAAAAATTAAAAAAGACATGCTATCAGCCATTTAGTATTTTAGTTCAATTCAAATTCAGTATTTAATTGAATTAACTACTAAATAAAAAATAACATAAATTTTCTTAACCCCTGCACCCCTTTTTAATACTTCCGTGCGAAATTATAAATTGAATCATATATATATATATATATATATATATATATATATATATATATATATATATATATATATATATATGTAGTAAGTATGTAAAGATGACGATACAAAAATCTACACAAAGGTGACTGAAACCCTGAAATCTTTTGTTCTTGAAATGAAAAAAAATACACAAGACAAAACATTATGACAAATTCGTAAGTAAAAAAAATACCGTTTTAACCGATTGAGTACCAAGAAGAACTTTTGTCTCATATTAAAAAATTCGTACAAATGGTATAGTTTGGTTGTTTTTGTATCCAAGAAATTTAATTTATAAAAATTAAATATGCTGCTTAATTTATATTGATCTGAGGTTAATCGCTTAATTTATTTTGTAAAGATAAAAAGAGATATATTAACAGTTTAAACAATTTCTGACAGTCACTGCATAATTTTGTCATATAAGTACAAAGTTAACTCTTCATTTGTGGTTCTTCTGCGGTACTAAGTTGTAAATTGATGAACAATTAATTTATATTTCAGCTCTTTTCTGTATTTATAAAATGCACATTCTTATTAAATACAGTTAAATGTAAAAGAAGTTCCGAGATAAAGCAACGATTCAATCCGAAGTACTTTTTTGAGAATATCTAAATAATATTATTATTTTAATCGACAGATTGGGTCTTTCTTCATGATCAACTTGTGCCTGGTCGTAATAGCGACCCAGTTTAGTGAAACGAAGAAAAGGGAAATGGAACGTATGCGTTTAGAACGCGCACGGTTTCAAAGTACGAGTACACTAGCATCGAGTGCAGGGGCCACGGGTAGCGGCGGAAGTGAACCTGCCACGTGCTATGCCGAAATAGTCCGTTACATAGCTCATTTGATACGGAGGGCAAAGCGCCGTATCGCAGCACGATTTCGCGTTTGGCGCCTGCGTCGCCGAGACGCACGAGCTACCGCAAACGCCTCCAACATAAACGCAATGGATGGTAAACGAAAGCATCATCCCAATTGTCCACGATTTGGGAGAAATGTAAGTACGAAAAATCAGTTTGAATTATCGTTATTAAAAATACAAACAACAAACTAATTTATACATTGGGTAATAATTTCAAAAATGTATGTTTTTGTATATCAAATATAAAAAAGATTTTCTCAATCGAGATTAAATTCCATAAGAGAAATCTTAAAAAAAATATTTCAAAATCTTATTACTCACAAAAAACTTATCTGAATTTCTTATTTCTCTTATGGAATTATTTTGAATAATATAGAAAAATAAGAAATTTATTCTATTTTTTTCATTAAATCGTATGTTTAAATATTAGACCAGGTTCATAATTTTTTACTAAATTCTGTAACTAAATTTCATTAGTCAGTAGTGCTTAATATACCACTTAATATAATGGTGCTCTTAATTTTACTATTAATAAATTTAATAAGCATGACTCGATTTAAAAATAGACTAAACACCAGTAACTATTATGATCTAGTTGCAGTATTTACTGAAATATTCCAAGTGTCCCTTATTTACTTTGGAGATCAAAGTAATATTATTAAAGATTTCATTATCTATCGAAAGATTCTAATCCCATGATTTACATCAATTTGCAAATTTCATTTGTTTCATAAATAAAATACTTACAAAAACATAAGTCAATTTTTTGAAAATATGATCAAAAACAGCACAAAACAAAACAAAATAAAAACAACTGAATTAATCAAATGTCAGAAAATCATAATCTGCTGCTTATCCGATCAGAAATGTTAAGATTCGTTGTAATATTAAAGTTGTCCTGTTGGTCTTCCTCCTTTTGTATCAATTAAGTATCTATTCTCCACTATTAGTTTCGACACAATGTTGAAGACTCTCACAGCTCTTCAACATCTACCTGAGGAGGGCACTCGTGATGAAATTAGTAGTGGAAAATAAACACTTAGCTGATTCAAAAGGAATCAGGCCAACGGGACAACGTATTGACCGAATCACAAATATAAAACATAATATTAAAGTTATTAAAATTGCATTAAATATGTATTGTAATTAGTGTTAGTAAGATGTTGAAATATTTTTTAAAAAACTTTTTAAATCTTCAACCACGTTCCATCGATATTTATATCAGTAGAATGCTTAAAATAAGAGACATTCTAGCTCCAATTAATTTTATATATTTAACTGTATTATTTAATATTAAAAATTTTATTTTGTGTCGAATAAATTTCCGACATAGCTGAGATATTTCATACAACGAAGGTAACGTATACAATAAATATGCGAAATTTGTAACTACAAATCGGTATAAACACGTACGAGCATTATTGATTTCAATAAATAGCGTATTTAATAAATCCCTCTCACCAAAGTGACAGAGATATCGTCCGTCCGAATGTTACCGAATGATTAACACAATAGTAAACATGTCTCCAATAATACCTATATGTAATGCTCGACCCAACAGCAGGGGAACAAGTTCAAAACATCTGTCAGTTCTCTTTTGTTGATTTCAGTTTACGGAAATGAACTGAATATTATTTTGTTGTCAAGTATCTTCAAAATGACATTCTGTATAGTGTTTGTATATAAAATCCGCAGGTATTTTATCAATTCCGACACATTTGTGAATATTTTAATATATATATATATATATATATATATATATATATATATATATATATCTTATTTCAAAAATGTCAACTATTTCCGAACACAATCATTTTATCGCATTTTTCTTTAATCAAAAAAATAACCTTAACATATATGTCATTAAAATATAACAAGATCAATTTTTATATCAACTCTCGTTATTTTACTATTAATCTACTTATTTTAATCTACTAGTTTGCACAGTTTCCTAATTTCATCAATCGTTCAGTTTAATTTATTTTAAAATTCCATCTCTCAATTCGCTTAATCTCTCAACCCTCGAAATCTCCCAATACAACCAATCATTACAGTTTCAGTTTAAATATAATTCCGAAAATATAAATAATAATAATTCCATAATTAAAAAAGGATCTTATCTAAATATAATTATTTTTGTACCATTCATTTATTTTTAGAACATTTCATTTTTCGGTTTTTTAATAAATGTAAAGTTCTCTTTGAAAGAATTAATAATAAATTTATCATATACAAAGTCAGCACATAATTGAAAAAAGAATTAAATTTTTACTGATGAAATTCTTTTCAAAAAAATTTTCAACAAAATTAATTTTACATATGAAAATTAAAAATAAAACTCACCTGTGAGCGCGTGTGATGAGCATCACAGATAAACTCCGACGATACAGGTCCTGCTGCAATATTTTTAGAACCACTGTACTGGTACCCAGCGGGATGCAGATTTAGATGTGAAGATGATTTAGGAACTATCGGTATTCGAACGTGTGGGAGGCCACAAAACTGGAGAGCTCCAAATGCGAAAACAAGACTTCTTACTAGTCCAGCTATAATATATAAATACATTTATTTACAATTTATATACTTTTGTATATTAATATTAATTATATAAAACACAATAAATGATTGCAACTTTGATATTTTACATTTATGCAATAAATGTATACAGAGAAACATTTTAGTTTTTGTATTTTAAAAGTCGTATTTATCTAATAATCATTCAAATATGTAAGAGAGAATTTACTCTAAGAAAACAAATTATGATTCGTATTTCGACATTTTTTCTCTCTTTTATAATATCACAACAGATAGCACAGTATACTTTCTCAAATCAAATATTTATTTCAGTTCTCTGTTACTTTATAAATAGTTTTACATATTTTAAACTATATATTAATGAAATAAAAATATCTTATTATAGTTTTTTTATATACTTTGTGACTTTGTTTTTTTTTAGTTTTATACAGATATTAATATTGCAAAAAAGATTTTTGTAAATTCTAAATTATTAAAAATGACAACTCTTAATACACAGATTAATGTTAAGTCATAAAAATACAAATATATTCATATTATATCATTATATAAAAATAGAATAAATATTAAATTATACCTTTTATATGTTATTATCATAAATTCTTACCTTAATTTCATTATATCTGACAAATAGAATCGATTAAAACACTAAATAAACATAATAATATAAGTCTGTGGCATATGAATAACCACAACAAAAATGTATTAAAAAATATATATAAAAACGGAAATCGATAAAATGAACCCACTGATTAGATATTTGATAGATTTTACTAAAAATATTAAAACACTATTTATTTTAGTCTTAAAATATATAAAAAAAGAATCTGTTTTATGCGCCGACAGTTCACAGACAAATCAATCGACTAAAACAATATCAAATCGGAAATCAAAGCACGTGTTTTATTTAATGAATAAAATGTGTATATTAGTTTGATCAAGTTACACAGGATATTTATATATGAACGCACTATCTAATGAAAATATAAATAGATGTAGAGATATCTTTGTTTATTCTCAACGTAAAAAATGTTAGAAATAGAAAAAATAGAAATAATTCTCTTTCATATAAATAATGAATTTTATGTTAAATACGATTTGTTATTACAAATCTAACAAAAAAAAAAGAGAAATTAAATTATTTTTAAATAAAAATGCGATGCAGTTATTAAAATTTTAATGTTTTTTAAAAGTTATGATATTTGGGGTTTAAAGGTGTAGCTTCTGTATTTTTTTAAAAAATAAAGTTGTTATATTTAATGTAATTTATAGGAATAAATCTTGTAAAAATTCAAATTTCAAACATCTACATTTTTTTATATTTAATTAACATTTTTTAGTCTGATGTTTACATAAAAAATTTGGATTATATTTTTTATCAGGACTCATTTTGACCCCAGAAAATTAAATTAGCTCTCTTAATCATTCTAGATTTTACATAAAGTCTGGATATAAAAAGGGAATAATAGGTTCATATATAATAAACGTGATCATATCGTTTATAATAAACGAAATAGAAACAATATGTTTAAATAATTTGAACTATAAAATATTTCCATAAATATTAATACAGAACTTTTAACACCATTTCCACACTCTTTATAGCCTCAACACATGAACGTCCTACAACAACCATCTGACGGTCATGGTCCTACAACAATTTGTAGTAGCATGCAACAGAGTGGAGGTGGTGTTCAAACTGTACCTTCAATTAGCTGCAGTGCAGCTAATAACTTGGATCCAGCACCAGCAGTTAATACGATTACAGCGGTAACATCGCACCATAACAATGCAGAATCGATCAGCACATCTGGAACAGTGGCTACAACGACGACAGCGCAACCGAGAACATTGGAAATCATGGACATATCATCGAGAGGTCCAGGTCTTCTACGTGTACCATCGATATCGACGGCCGATGGTATTATAAACGAGGTACGTGTTTTTCTGAAAATGTTCGCTTTTTATTTGTCGACTTAGCGGAGAAATATTAAAGAACTCTAGGTTTCCGAAATAATATTTACCAGTTTTCAAAATAACATTCGGTGAAGTTTTAATATTAGAATAATAATAATTTGTATAATTCAATAATCTTAAACGGATGTTAAAAGAGACACACAAACAAATTTTACAATACAAAACAAACCTTATTACATTAAGATGGGCGACATACTAAATAGGGCTCTTAGTGTTCCGTAAATCGTAAAAACATATTCTTTATATATATATATATATATATATATATATATATATATATATATATATATATATATAAGAAAATTCAAAAAAATACTACATTCAATTCAAATATAAAACGACTTTACATTATTAAAATATTCTGAACATACAACTGATATTGACTACAAATTATAAAATGGGAAAAAGTAAGTCAAAACTCTAATTTTATTAAAATGTTTTTAGAGACCTTTAGTGCATTGAGAAGGACAAATAAGTTAACAAAAATATTTTACATTTTCTGCAGTAAGAAGGGAGAAAATATAGATAGTGTATAAGAATACTAATAACATAAATCCGGCCCTATATGTAAAAAAATTGAGGTATCCTTTCACATATTACAAATTAATAATACAAAAATAGAACAAATTACGTACGTTCATAAATGTATAAATAATAAAAGTGATATCTACACGCTTTTGCACGAGCTTCCACAAATCAATAACTAATTGCAACACACACAGAACACCCACACACACGTGTATATATATACATAAAAAAAATGATAATAAACAAAGCTTTTATCAACAGTTCTTTGATGTTCTTATTATTTTTGCTATCATTTTCAGCAAATAATTTTTTCCAGTTTAAAATTTTATTGGAAAAAGATTACGTAGTCGAATTACTTCCATTTTGTTGAAGATTTGTTATAAGTTTTCATTTAGACTCAAGTCAAAAATAAAATTATTAATTCAAATATATTTAAATAACTAAAAAGTTATTTTAAAACGAATATTTTCTTTTATAATGCTGACTTTTAAATTACATATATATATATATATATATATATATATATATATATATATATATATATGTATGTATGTATGTATAAAGAGAGAAATAATATTTTATTTAAATGTAATTTTTAATATTCAAAAACCGTCCTGCTTTGTAATACAATTTAAAAACTGTCAACTCAATTATATATCAACATTCTTTCTGATATTTAAAATTTCACAAAAATCATTCAATTTTAAATAATATTAGATATGAAATATGTTATTTGATTTTGAATTAATTTAAAAACGTGAGGTAGTAAAAGGACAATAAAACATGACGGTGCACGTAATATAAAATGAATCAATTGTATTGTAAAGTAGAAATTAAAGGATCACATTTAATAAAACTATAATAAAATCGAACCACTTCATTTAAAAAAAAAACTGTAAATACAAATGGCTTATTTCGGAAACCAAAGAAATATAATTTCTGCTTAGTGAACTTTCTACTGCTTACTTGTGTCAAACATGTTTATTAATTTTTCATCTTTTCACTTCTATCCATTAATTTTATCTTATTTCTGTTCTATTGTAGCTGTTTGCAATATTGATGTTGTTGAAGGTATTTTCAATCACTTATTTCTTAAATGACATCTGCAATATAATTATCTCAGATGTTATATTAAAAAATATATTACATAAATATATTTACCAGGCTTTGAACGTGTTTTTCAAGATTCTAAGTATGTTTTTCAGCAGATACAAATTAAGAAAGTATACCTGGAAGAAAACAAATAAAATGGTCTGATAAAAAATTCTGAGATCATTATTTTGTGTGAATAACTTACTCACATTTTTCATAACATTGCTTAAACTTCATACAAATTTAATTCATAACACTTCTTGCAAAAATAGATATTTGTGAATATTTGATAAAAAAAATAAGATATATAAAATGTATATAGAGTTTGACAAGATAAAAGTTTACTAAAAGTTTAATTATTTCTATTAGACGGACATTATTTGTACTAGAAATATGATTTTTTATTTTTAATTTATTAATTTTCTTCCATACACATTAATAGTAAATAAAATATATATCATTTAAATATGTTTCAAATTAATTATTATTTTTTTATTAAACTTAAACATACATATAAAAACAAAAACTTTCTGCTTCTTTTTAAAGTAAACTGATAAGAAATGAACCTTGATGTTTATAAAATCAGATATTTATCCAATAAACTCCCAATTTTTAAGTTTATTAGAATACAAAACGTTTTTATAAACAATTGATTCAACTTCTTCTTGACATAGTTCTGATAATTCATCATAGAATTTCACTTAAATCCCCAATCAGGAAACTTTTTATGAATTTTAGTTCATTTTGCACCTTTTAAAAAATTAAATATTTTTTAAATCATTTAAAATTAATTAATCTTCTGTATATTTTTATTTTCAATACCTGAAACTTCAAAAAGAAAGAATTATTTTATTACATTCAATACCAAAACAACGATTGTACTTTAAAAATGCCTTTTCAAAGATTTTTAATTTTAGTATATATATATATATATATATATATATAACTGAATGCATAACATTTTTTAGTTATGTGATATTAATTTCAAAAAAATATTGGTAAACTTTTATCTTTATGAATGTTATGAACCACACAAATCATACTCAATACACTAAAACACATTATTTATATCGATTATAAAAACTATCATAATTTAAATATTTATTATTTTTCAAACAACTATTGTTATGCATAGTTAAATATATTATTTATTCACTATATATGTGAATGATATGACTGATATAGTAATTTTAATGTTTTATAAGTCTTATGCATGTGTAAATGTTTCATAATGAACAGATGGTAAACAGTAAACTATTCAGACATATTGGTATGAAATTGTTATTAATTTTGAATGTTGCAGAGTTATAAATATTATTTTCATATGTAAATATTAAGATGGAATGTATAACGATAAGTGTAAAGGTATATTTTCAATATTTATTACAGCACATCTATAAGTTTCTGTCAATTTTAATGAAAATTATAGAAGAACTTTAAAAGTTAACTGTAATGAAGAAGTTCGTTTAATGTCATGAAGTTTATTATCGAATATAGAATTTATATTCTTTTACGATGCACTTCTTATCAAAATTTAAACGTATAGTTTCTAATAGAGAAATCGTGCATAAAAATAAAGTTTGAGTTTTAATTAAAAATGTTACTGCATAGTAAATGTAATGTACTAATATAAGACTAATTAATGTAATTAACTTATTTATATGATAATAGTTATTATCACTGAATTAAAGTTAAAATATTAAATTTATATTCCATATTCATTTTAAAATAAAATTTTTCAAGCACATAACGTCCAAAATAGCTCCATCCAAAAAAAGTTAACATATCATTTTGGTACACAAGTAATGCAGATACCCACACGAAGAAACATTAAAAGAGCACTGCAGCAAAAAGCACATTTTTTTACATCAGTTAAATTATTTTATATCAAAATGTATTTTTTATTGACAATTCAAAAATCAGAATTCACGGATTTAAAATTTTACAATAATTGCACTCAATATCCCAAGAAGTCGTTCAGCTTAGACCTGAAAAAAAAACAATTTTTGAATTAATAATTATTGAATTCATTATTAAAAATGTCTATATAAAGATGTTTCAAAGAAATCATTCAGCTGACCTGAAAAAAAAATAATTTTTTAATTAGTAATTATTGAATTCATTATTAAAAATATCTATATTAAGACGTTTTTTATACGTCCATAACAAATAAAAAATACTTATAAAAATCAAAACAGAAACAGATCAGTGTTAGATAAAAAAATATCTTAATTATTTTATTAAACCCCATTTTTCAAAAAATATGTGTATGTAAATGTAAATATATATATATATATATATATATTTAAATATATATATATATATATATATATATATATATATATACTGTAATTATTGAAAAAAATTAAGTGTTTATCGTTAAATAGAAAATTTTCTTTTTCATACATTCATTCAAATCAGAAATTTACACATCCATTCTAAATGTGCAAAAAAAAATAAAAATAAATCATATAATATCAAAATAGAAAAAGATCTTGTTTAAAAAAAATGTTAACTACAAATCAATACGCCCAAAAAATATTTAAAATATTTTCTTAAAAAATAGACAAATGAAAAAATCGCATATAAAATGTTAAATATTTTAAAATTATTTAATATATATATATATATATATATATATATATATATATATATGTCTATGTATGTATATATATATATATATGTAACATACTGAAAAAACTTATACTTAAATCTAAAAAATCATTTTCAGACCTTTATAAGAAAAAAATATAATTCATCATTTTAAGTTTGTGTAAAAAGTACATATAAAAGTCAAAACATAAACATTTCAATTTTAGAATAAAAAATAATAAACATTTATTAAGATAAAAAAGTTTATAGACTTAACTTTTTGTATATAAAATATATATTAACATCAATAAATATTCTTACATCGAATCAAAAATATTTCAATACAGTTTGTTTACATACATAATATAGAAACATATGGTACTTGCTCATGTTATTAGGAACACTGTTAAATTTCGACATAATATTAAATATACTATCAAGTATTACTTAGAAATAAACATAAATGTAAATTAATACACTTCAATACACAGTATGTAACAATATGAAACAGAATAAATGTATGTTCATAATAATTTGAGCGAGGACATATATGTACATTGATACAAAAAATACATAAACATACAAAAAAAATTGATTAGTATACAAAAAAATTCAATTATCAATCAGTTGTTTATCAACTCATTTTTATCTTCGCAAAAGTTTTAATTAATTTTCCAGCATTGCCATTGTTTTTATATTAAATTCCATTCAAAATAATAAAATTATAACACATTCTTGAGAAATTGTTTTGGTTGAAAAATATTTTTAATAAAATCTAAAAATACTGCAATTCAACACAATAAAATAATTTATTAAATATTATAACAAATAAGGGTAATTTTTTTTATAGAACTGAATTATTGTGATATTAATTAATATTATTCTTCAGTACTTCCAATGTTTCAAACAAGTGTAAAATTTTAAATAGTATTTGTGCTGTTTTTACGATTTTCCTAAAAAGAGAAACAATTAAACTTTTAAAAATACTCACAGAAATAACAGGCATTATTTTAACGACAACAATATTTATTTATAACAACTGATAGCTTTCCACTATTGAATGTTTGTTGAATTCTAACCGAATCTGGTCCAGTCAACTGTTTTGTAAACAAATTTTGTTTATTCGTATAACTAATCACAGCGTCTTTTTTCACACGAAAGCGGAAATTTCAAATACTTAATACCTTACAGAAATATATAATATATAGATGCATATATACTCATGTTATATATATATATATATATATATATATATATATATATATATACCTAACATACTGAAAAGTTCTATTCTTAAATATAAAAAATCATTTTCATACCTTTATAAGAAAAAAATAAAATTCGTCATTTTAAGTTTATGTAAACAGTACATATAAAAATCAAAACATAAACATTTCAATTTTAAAATAAAAAATAAGAAATATTTATTAAGACAAAAAAAATTATAGACTTATTTTTTGTTTATAAAATATGTATTAACATCAAAAAATATTCTTACATCGAATCAAAAATATTTCAATCCAGTTTATTTATTTACATATTATAGAAACACATGGTATTTGCTCATGTTATTAGGAACATTGTTAAATTTCGGCTAGTATTAAATATACTATAAAATATGACTCAGTAATAAACATAATAGTAAATTAATACATTTCAATCCACAGTATGTAAAAATACGAAACGGAATAAATGTGTGTTCATAATATTTTGAGCAAGTGTATGTGTGTGTGTGTATATATATATATATATATATATATACATTTATACAAAAAATTCATAAACATTTCGAGTAATATACAAAAAAAATCAATCAACAATCAATTGTTTATAATCTCATTTTTATTTTCCCAAAATTTTAATTAAATTTCTAACATTGCCATTGTTTTTATATTAAATTCCATTCAAAATAATGAAATTAAAATACATTCTTGAGAAATTGTTTTCGTTGCAAAATATTTTTTATAAAACCTAAAAATACTATATTCAACATAATAAAATAATTTATTAAATATAACAAATAAGGGTAAAATTTTTTATTGAACTGAATTACTTGTGACGTTAATTAATATTATTCTTCAGTACTTCTGTTTCAAACAAATGTAAAATTTTAAATAGTATTTGTGCTATTTTTACGATTTTCCTAAAAAGAGAAACAATTAAACTTTTAAAAATACTCACAGAAATAACAGGCACTATTTTAACGACAATAATATTTATTTATAACCACTGATAACTTTTTACTATTGAATGTTTGTTGATATCAACAGAATCTGCCCAGTCAACTGTTTTGTAAACAAATTTTGTTTATTCGTATAACTAATCTCAGGGTATTTTTTCACACGAAATCGAAAATTTCAAATACTTAATACCTTACAGAAATATATAATATATAGATGCATATATACTCATGTTATATATATATATATATATATATATATATATATATATATATATATATATACCTAACATACTGAAAAGTTCTATTCTTAAATATAAAAAATCATTTTCATACCTTTATAAGAAATAAATATATAACGTCATTTTAAGGATATGTAAACAGTACATATAAAAATCAAAACATAAACATTTCAATTTTAGAATAAAAAATAATAAATATTTATTATTACAAAACAATTTATAGACTTATTTTTTTGTTTATCAAATATGTATTAACATCAAAAAATATTCTTACATCGAATCAAAAACATTTCAATCCAGTTTATTTATATACATATTATAGAAACACATGGTATTTGCTCATGTTATTAGGAACACTGTTAAATTTCGGCATAGTATTAAATATACTATGAAATATAACTTAGTAATAAACATAATAGTAAATTAATACATTTCACTCCACAGTATGTAAAAATACGAAACGGAATAAATGTGTGTTCATAATATTTTGAGCAAGTGTATGTGTATATATATATATATATATATATATATATATACATTTACACAAAAAATTCATAAACATTTCGAGTAATATACAAAAAAAATCAATCAACAATCAATTGTTTATAATCTCATTTTTATTTTCCCAAAATTTTAATTAAATTTCTAACATTGCCATTGTTTTTATATTAAATTCCATTCAAAATAATGAAATTAAAATACATTCTTGAGAAATTGTTTTGGTTGCAAAATATTTTTTATAAAACCTAAAAATACTATATTCAACATAATAAAATAATTTATTAAATATAACAAATAAGGGTAAAATTTTTTATTGAACTGAATTACTTGTGACGTTAATTAATATTATTCTTCAGTACTTCTGTTTCAAACAAATGTAAAATTTTAAAAAGTATTTGTGCTATTTTTACGATTTTCCTAAAAAGAGAAACAATTAAACTTTTAAAAATACTCACAGAAATAACAGGCACTATTTTAACGACAATAATATTTATTTATAACCACTGATAACTTTTTACTATTGAATGTTTGTTGAATTCTAACAGAGTCTGCTCCAGTCAACTGTTTTGTAAACAAATTTTGTTTATTGGCATAACTAATCTCAGGGTGTTTTTTCAGACGAAAGCGGGAATTTCAAATATTTAATACCTTACAGAAAAGATTCTTTTTACTTTCATATATAATAAATAGGTGCATGTATACTCATGTTATACATATATATATATATATATATATATATATATATATAATATACTGAAAAGTTCTATTCTTAAATATAAAAAATCATTTTCATACCTTTATAAGAAAAAAATATAATTCGTCATTTTAAGTTTATGTAAACAGTACATATAAAAATCAAAACATAAACATTTCAATTTTAGAATAAAAAATAATAAATATTTATTAAGACCAAAAAATTTATAGACTTACTTTTTGTTTATAAAATATGTACTAACATCAGAAAATATTCTTATATCGAATTAAAAATATTTCAATCCAGTTCATTTATATACATATTATAGAAACACATGGTATCTGCTCATGTTAGTAGGAACACTGTTAAATTGCGGCATAGTATTAAATATACTAAAATATGACTCAGTAATAAACATAATAGTAAATTAATACATTTCAATGCACAGTATGTAAAAATACGAAACGGAATAAATGTGTGTTCATAATAGTTTGAGCAAGTGTATGTGTGTGTGTATGTATATATATATATATATATATATATATATATATATATATATATATATATATACACACATTTATGCAAAAAATACATAAACAGTTCGAGTAATATACAAAAAAAGTCAAACAACAATCAATTGTTTATCATCTCATTTTTATTTTCCCAAAATTTTAATTAAATTTCCAACTTTGCCGTTGTTTTTATATTAAATTCCATTCAAAATAATACAATTAAAATACAATCTTAAGAAATGGTTTTGATTGCAAAATATTTTTTATAAAATCTAAAAATACTGTAATTCAACGTAATAAAATAATTTATTAAATATTATAACAAATAAGGGTAAAAATTTTTATTGAGCTGAATTACTTGTGACATTAATTAATATTATTCTTCAGTACTTCAAATGTTTCAAACAAATGTAAAATTTTAAATAGCATTTGTGCTATTTCAACGATTTTCCTAAAAGGGGAAACAATTAAACTTTTAAAAATACTCACAGAAATAACAGGCACTCTTTTAACGGCAATAACATTTATTTATAACCACTGAAAACTTTTTACTATTGAATGTTTGTTGAATTCTAACCGAATCTACTCCAGTCAACTGTTTTGTAAACAAATTTTGTTTATAGGTATAACTAATCACAGCGTCTTTTTTATGTGTGTATATATATATATATATATATATATATATATATATATATATATATATATATATATATATATATATATATGTATATATACATTTATACAAAAAATACATAAACAGTTCGAATAATAAACAAGAAAATTCAATCAACAATCAATTGTTTATCATTCAATTTTATCTTTGAAAAAATTTTACTTAAATTTCTAGCATTGCCATTGTTTGTAAGTTAAAATCGATTCAAAATAATAAAATTAAAATACAGTCTTTAGAAGTTATTTTGGTTACAAAATATTTTTTAAAAAATCTATAAGTACTGTAATTTAAACATAATAAAATAATTTATTAAATATTGTAACAAATAAGAGAATATTTTTTTTATAGAACTGAATTACTTATGACATTAATTAATATTATTCTTCAGCACTTCCAATGTTTCAAACATATGTAAAATTTTAAATAGCATCTGTGTTATTTTAACGATTTTCCTAAAAAGAGAAACAATTAAACTTTTAAAAATACTCACAGAAATAACAGGCACTCTTTTAACGACAATAACATTTATTTATAAACACTGATAACTTTTTACTATTGAATGTTTGTTGATATCTAACAGAATCTGCCCAGTCAGCTGTTTTGTAAACAAACTTTGTTTATTGGCATAACTAATTTCAGATTCTTTTTTCACACGAAAGAGGGAATTTCAAATATTTAATACCTTATAGAAATTTTTTTTTTAGTTTGATATATAGTGAATACGTGCATGTATACTTATGTTATATATATATATATATATATATATATATGTATATATATATATATATATATATATATATATATATGTACATGTATATATATATATATATATAAAATATACAGAAAAAGATAGAATACAATATATCCAATTAAAAAAATGTGCTTACTTAATAAACAGAAAATAGATGAGACTTTTTGGACGTTTATTGTTTTTCATTTCTATTCAATCCTTTATAATTAATGAACAAAGTTTAATACACATTTAACTGCGAATAGAAATCGAAGAGCTATATTTTTCGAATATGAATATTTTTATTTACTTTGATATATAATTTCTTAAATGTTTTCAAGTGTTTCGGTAATTAATATTTTTTTTAAAATAAATATCAGCAATTCAAATCTAACCCACAATCATTTATTATAAGAAGTCTTTAATTTGTTTCTAAATTCTAAAAATCAAAAACTTTGCATATTACATGCAATATTTCGAAAAAAAATGCAAATATTATGTTTGTAATTTAAATTCTATAAAGTGATTAGTATGTTTACGAAAAGTAAATAAAGTATATTTTAATATATTTAAATCCATTTCCAGAACACGCTTCAATTACTTAGTCCGCCATCAGCAATTCCTGGAAGACGTCGTTCTTCCGTTATGTTTAGCGATATGGTGTTATTACACGGCGGTAGTAATTTCGGCGGAAACACTAACGGTGTCTCCGGTTCATCAACGAACGGTGCTGGGAGCACGAATGTCGGATCCCCAAGTGGTGATATGACGACGTCTTTAATCAACCAACCGACAATCGTAAACGTAAACATGAATAATGCGGAAAAAAATGTGTGCTCTAGCGAGAAGATGACACAAACGGGTAAAAATCAATTCGTTTATACATTCTGTATTTGTAAGGTGTAGGGATATGAAAACATAATATCAGGGTTCAAATCGTAAACTGATATCTTTTTAAATGATTTGACGACAAATGTTCTGAGAGGAGCATATAAAAAAAATGTATATATTTCAGGTGATGGGAATATATGGAAGATAACTCCGATGACTGCACAGCAACAAATCGCACAGACGCAACAACAAATCGCTAATGAATTTTGCGAACTGAACAACGGGGAAACGATGACATGTCAGGAATTGCTGGCACTGTCCGGAGCGCTCAGTGCTGCATTACCAACCGGCCAAATAGCGCTCGACTCCTTTTTCACATCACTGACAAAAGGCATAGTGAATAATAACCAGAGGAACAAAATACCACAAGACGAAGACATGTATATATCGGCTCAATGGAACGTCGACGAGGATTTCTCCTGCTGTCAAGAATTGATCCAGAGCGAAGCGAACGCTAGAATTAAACACAAGAAACGTTCTAAGTGCTTCGCCCGCATTTGCAGTGTGTACAAAATGATTATGTTGGTTTGCTCGCGTATTAAAAAATATATCAAATTACTCGTAGAACATAAGTATTTCCAGCAAGGAATTTTATTAGCGATTCTAGTCAATACATTGTCGATGGGTATCGAATATCATAACCAGCCGGAAATGTTAACAGTAATCGTAGAAACTAGCAATATTGTATTTTCGGCTATATTCGCTGTAGAAATGTTGTTAAAAGTCATAGCCGAAGGACCTTTTGGATACATATCAAATGGTTTCAATGTTTTCGACGGTGTTATTGTTATTTTAAGGTAAATCGTATACTAAATCTGTTTATTCGTTACCTTAGAAACAATTTTTATACTACTTTATTCATGTAGAGAAACAATAGAAAACAACACAGAATAACAGTCCTTAAAGCTTAAGAAATACGAGATATCAAAATTTAACTTAATGTCACAATGCAGTTCTAAAACTGGTTAAATTCAGTTTCACAAATGAATTCTTTTTTCATCACAAAAAATGTTCCGATCAATAGTGTTCAATAACAGATTATTGATCTTTTCTTCACTGACAAATTCAATTTATTCAAAGCCACCATTTAACTAATCAAGCATTCTTATATCGTCTGTAAGGATTTTTTCATCTGTATTTACAATATAATCAGTACTAAAATCAAGCTTATCTTAACTATTACTTCTGTTATTTACACTCTAGTCGACAAATATACAAGGACTGCATCATTATCAATATTCAGTATTTCTTCGATGTCAGCTTCCTCTAATTTACATACTTATCTTTTATACATCTACTGTACTCATTCAAAAATATATAACGTTCATAACTCATAAAATTAACACAATTATTAATGGACTTTGCGAAAATATACTAAAAAAATATAAAATCAAGAGCCGAATTTCTCTGCAAAACTCGTTCAGGAAATGATAAATTAAACTAGTAATACTAAATATAGAAAAGTTCACTTTTCAAACTTTTTCAGATTTTAAAATTTTGAAAAGTGGCTGTATATGTACATATATATCTAGTTCTTCAATGGCGCTACAACCCAAATCAAGTCTTGGCCTCCTCAATTTTCTGCTTCCAGACATCCCTCTGCCTGGCAGTCCTTGGCCAGTTTCTTACTCCCAACAGTTCCACTGCATCCTTTTCTATATTAAATGCATCATATATATATATATATATATATATATATATATATATATATATATATATATATATATATATATATAAATATTTTATCTATTTTGTTAATGTATTCATTAGTGATTATATGAAATATTCATGCACTGAAACAATAATAAATGTGATCATAATAAAAGGAACGATTTTTATAAAAAAAATTTAATTCAAAACAACAATTATTTACAGTGCGGTCGAATTGTGTCAGCAATTCGTAACCGACGCCCGCGGCGGAAGTTCCGGTCTTTCGGTTTTACGAACATTCCGGCTTCTGCGAATACTGAAACTTGTCCGTTTCATGCCAAATCTACGACGGCAACTTTTCGTCATGCTGCGAACGATGGACAACGTTGCCGTTTTCTTCTCTTTGCTTATACTTTTTATCTTCATCTTCAGGTACGTGTCTAACAATATTTAATTAGTAAAGAAAATAAAAGTACCAGTGATTATACAGAGATTTGAATGAATAAAATGTATACAGTTACAAATATGTATCTCTGGTTAAAATTTAAAGTGTTTAACAGACAAATCTCTCGGAGATATATTCAATAATTGTTATAAACATCAATACTCCATACAAAACAAACAGATATTTTCTAAATGTTCCAATTGTTAAAAACATTATTTTTTCAAACTGACTGTTTGAGCTCTATTGATCGACGATTCGGTCTAATAAGGAGGATTATAGATCAAAAAGGACAGTTTTCATTATATATTTACTAATATTACTTACCAAGTCGATTAAATCAGTGCTAAAATTTTCCAAATTGTCAGAAAAACATAGGATCATGATTCTAAAGGTGGAAAGCTAAATATTAATTTTAATTTTTGCGGAACAATAAAAATTCAATTAAAAAAACACTACAATTAATGTACATATTTATTTATATGTCATAAAATCTCTGAATATTCAACTAGTTACTTATACCAAAAATATATTTATGACATAAATTTATTACAGATATTTTTTATATGATACTCCTTACAACACAAATATAATATATACAAATATATATGTATATATTTATGTATACACATATATACATATATGTATGTATACATGTACATAAATGTGTGTATGTATATATGTATACTTGTATATATGTATGTGTGCATGTATGTATGTATGTATATATTACACAAGAATAAAACTTGCCGGGCTTTTATTTGCAAATAGAGTTTAGATTTTAGATTTTTTTGAAAAGCGTCTCACAATGTCACACTGAGAAACACATTCAACATTAACTAGTATCTTTAAACAAATATTTTAGATATATTGTTTAAGCAAAGAAAATGCGCCGCTATGATAGTGCTACACAGGCACAGAATTAGTCATGTTTTTAACAACTTTCTAACTAGTGTAAATATATAGATTGATTTATATACTTTTAGTACTCGGTCGAAAAACTAACAAAATAAATCAGTTAATTAAATTTCAAATCTAAAAATCACTAACAAATTAATATTTACTGAAACAACTCCGTTTATTGTCAAAATCAGTAAATGTTTCATCGAAAAATTTAAAAACAACCACTATATGCGCAATATTGTTTTTTACAACCATTTTGTATGAAGATTATTGTTCATTATTCTTAACAAAATCGAAAACATGATTGATCATATAATGATAAAAACATCAACTTTATTTCTAGTTCCTCAGCCTAGTACTAAAAAGTATATAAATCATTTTAAAGTAGAAATATTTCATTAATAAAATGTATATATAACCTTCATCTACATACTTGAATATTAAATCTGAAATATTTTATCAACCATGTGACTAAAACACAATCATATAATACTATTTAAAATAATATACTGAACAAAATACATACTGATAACTACAAATTCTGACAAATCATTCATTGCATTTTATAGTTTTTTTTATATATATATTGTTGATAAAAAGATATCAATTTTTTTTCAAAAGCAAAATCAAAAAAAATGTTTTGAAAAATATTCGTACATTTGAATCAAATGTTAATATATGAAAAATCTGATTATATATACATACATATAACATACATTTTATACATAAATACGTCCATTTATATTGTTTAAAAGTATTGTTTAAATATGATACGTTTTTGTTTCAAACATGTCTAGTTGAATTTAGATATGTAATCGGCTGTAATGTTCGTTAGCAGTGTCATATTTTACACCGGTCAAAATAATCAAATAAAGACAACGACTTTTAACACAATCACAGTGGTATAACTTCGATTATCAAGTATATTCATTCCCGTATGGCAGTATATTTGAATATGTTCGTCGTTATACTGCTGACAACTGCAACCTGATCCCATCACAATCGACATATATCCTCACTATCCAATGTACACTTGTATTTTTCAATCTATACTTCAATAGATATACTTTTTCTGCTTTCTTTTAAAAGAAAAATATATAAACACAACAATGGACCGGATCGACAAATACCATTTTACACATGTACTATATATATATAAATATAAATATGCACACTATCACATGCTTTAGCACTATATCTGGGCCATGCAATCCGAAATGGCAACCAGAAACGATGATATGACGCATGCGTGACGCCAGTTAGTGGGGTCACAACTGTTTTTTTATTTTTTTTTATTTGTTTAATTTTTTTACAGACTGTTGTAAATAAATTTAGATTTTTTTACATTGTTATTTCTGAAGGCATTGGTTTTTGATACTCTTAAAAAATTACAGTCTTTTAATAAAATTGTACATAATTTAAAAAACAAACGATAAATTAATCTTCAGTAGTAAATATGACGTTGACATCCTTTTATTCATCTAAATGTAATAATAAAAATAACTTTTTTTACCTTTTTTCACTGTCATACTAATTCAATATGAAACTAATACAACTGTATTTTTTTTTTGTTTTGATTTTTACATCACAAGAAATATTCAACATGAATCTACATCACAGAAAATAATTTTCAAACTACACAAATAAATACTCATTGCCAAATCAATACATTCACATGATATTCCTTACAGAACCGACCTAAGTGTGATGTTCCTTATTTGTAAGCAAATGGTAAATGATTGATATCTAAGTTTATTGTGAGAATCGTTATATTTTTATTTCAATCATCTGTGAAGATGAAATCTATTTTTTTTTAAAAAAAAACACATTTAATTAAATTAAAAATATATTATTGTAGTTTGACAATTGTTGAGTATTTAAATATTTGTTGATTTTTTTTATTTATTTCCTTTTGAGGAACGACTATTACATTTCGGGGAAAACCCTTGTCACAAGTTAAAGACAAAACAAAAATAGAAACATGCACATACACTATAGATTTTTCACTCGAATATGTGAATTTTTCGAATAGAACCACCTGGGAATTAAAATTTTCGTTAGCAATCATCATTTCACTTTTAAAATACAAAATTATTCTATACTAAAATTATGCATTTATCTAAAAGTTTTAAATAATACTTAACTTAAATTTTTATAAATATAATGTTTGGATATCAGACATGATAAAAAAAAATCGGTAAAGGTTCAGTTTAAGAACTTTTATTAAAATGGACTTGAAATAATCGAATTTTTTGCTAAATCGATTGATTCCAATGTAAAAAGTGATTTTAAATATGGGGAGAAAGGAATTTATAATAAAAAAAATGAAATAATCATATAAAGACAACATTTCAACAATAAAATGTGGTTCTATTCCAATTATTCTTATTTTCATACATTTTTAATAGTAAATAG
The DNA here is from genome assembly GCA_034766995.1 of Acanthacorydalis orientalis. Taxonomy (NCBI): domain Eukaryota; kingdom Metazoa; phylum Arthropoda; class Insecta; order Megaloptera; family Corydalidae; genus Acanthacorydalis; species Acanthacorydalis orientalis. Next base: position 50,351,277 of record CM068316.1, read on the forward strand.
CTTAAATGCATTATTCAGAATATAAAAAACGCAACAGAATTAATATTTGAACAATAAAACGTATTTCGTTAAAAATATCTTATTTAAAAATGAATTGTTGTTTAAAGGCAAATACCTTTTAATAAAGAAACTTGTTTCTATACAGATAAAGTTATATATAAAATCATGTTGAAAATAATATTTCAACATAAGAGAACTTTGCACGAAAACAATAGAAAATTCCCGAAAATTAGATAATAAAATATTCTAATTGGTATAAATTTCTGATTACAATCTTTTTAAAATAATCGTTGTTTCAAATCTCTATCCCATTTAATTATGCTTATAATATTATAAAATATAAAATTAACATGAAATTATTTGTACAGAAATATATCAATTTAATGCAATCAATTCAGAATTAATGAAAATAATAATCATTTTGAATGAATTTGTTTATTCTTGATTACAAATTCAAATGTATTCATATTTGAAATAAACCATTTCCTCTCTAAAACATAAATAAATAATTATTTCACTTTATCCGGCATACACTCTTTTAAAAAGTATTCAAGTATTCAGATCACTTTTTTCATTCAAAGACAATTATATGGAAATATTTAATCATTTATTTATAACTTTATCATATTTTCATATGTAAATACAAACGAACTCGTATAGGTTATTTTATTATCGTCACATTTTTTTTATATAATCAAATACTATTTAAGAACAAATAGAAAATAAAGAAAATAAATAAATAATTAATATATATATATATATATATATATATATATATATATATAATGAGTTTCTATAATAAAAAAGTGAGCCATTATAACAACAAATACATTGTATAGTAAAGGAATCATATTTAAGTACATATTTACAAATAGTTTAAACTGACAAAAGTATGATTAAATACCTGTGTATGTTGCTTAATTTATAACCGAACGCAATGATTTTAAAATTTTAAAAATGTAAGACGAAGTTAATTGGCAATAGATAAATATTAAATTGTGTAACATACTGTCTATAATTACTACATGTGCCATCTTAATATTATTATCTTCAAATTCTAAAACAAAAAAAAATATAAATAATTGAAAGTCGAAGGAATAAACTGACCATTTATCTCCAGTTTTTCTTTTCGCAAATGAATTAACAGTCCAAATATTAATTCATTATTAATAAAGTAAAGGTAATTAAAATGATCAATAATTATCTATTTTGATATATAATATGATTATATATCAAAATAGATATAATATTTGATATATAATTATGATTATCTATTTTGATGTGCTAATGCGTATTTCGATGTCAATCCATTATATTCAGAATATATAGTGCATCAAAATTAGAAATAATCAATTACTGGATATTATAATAAAGAAAAATGTGTATTGCCTGGGATATTTGTTCCTTTATGAAAGTGTATCTAGTTATATCATTAAATTATAATTAGGCGCAACTCTTAGTCGATTATTCTCAAAATTTTCAAATAAAAAAAATACATATTTGGCGTTTTAAAAATTGTATACTTGATTTTATGATCATGGTTCATATTTTTATATTTTAAAAATTAGGTGTACAAATTAGTTCAGTGCCTTTTTTATAGAAAATGAATCTTAACAGAAAAATGGAATATATTTCAATCCTCAGAATATCTCCCATTATTTTGTATAACTGTTCCATCTGTTGGATAACTGACGAATCTCTTGTCGAAAAGAAGATGGTAGCTTTGAGTCGATGAAACTTCAATGGATTTTCGAACCTCTTCCACTGTTTCTTCCAGCATTTTTTACATGTTTTAGGCGTCATACCATCGCTCAATGCTGAACAAATCATTTATGCTGCTTTGGCAGCATTTTTTTTTTCAATTGGACTCCGAAAAGAATGCAATACCTAATATACTGCTTTTAAGACGCCATCGTATTCACTGCTGTTTTGTGAAATTATGGCAACTGCTAGGCCAAAATATATATTTTTAAATATTAAATTTGACACTTTAAAATCTTAAGACGATGAGGAAATATTTCAATTTAAGACAGAGTTATGATTGATTCAATTTAAAGGCACAGAACTATTTTATACACCGAATAACTTTGGGCAACTCTAAATCAATTATTCTCAAAACTCCTCGATAAAAAAAATGTATTTCGCTTTTTAAACTTAGTATACTTGATTTCATGCTCATAGTTTACATTTTTATATTTTGAATACATTTAAGCATCCAGATCAATAAGCAAAAATGTTTCTGGTAAATATTTAAAAAAATCCAATCCATTTTTACCCATGAATTTAAATAATATATAATTATTTAAACTATTTTACCCTTTTCATGTCTGTATCCAGAAAGAGTAACTAATTACCTCCAAAACTAAATACTGAAATCTATAACTGTTCATTATAAATAGTAATATAAAATTATAGATTTTTAAATGACAATTATTATTAATTGTCATTCCGTAACACAACTAGTTTCATTCTCAACTTCTTCAATTTACGATTAATTTATAAACACTGCAACCAAATATCATTTTACAAATGGAACTCTATTTCAAGATCATAAAATTTTTGATATTTATTCCTTTTATGTTAATACACTTTTTCTAAATTGAGGTCATTGTTAAGCTTAAATATTTGGACTCGAGCTCGATATAAAATTTCCTAGAGATTTCATGAACCAAAATTTTCATTAAGAAAATTTAGTGGAAGCCATAACAGAGCCATTTAACTCAATTTAACTAGCAGAGCTCTAGAATACAAACAAAGGCACTCTTTTACTGGCTGATAATTCAATAATATATCAAAGAATATTTTTTAGTGTTTGAGGTTGTGATTCATTTGCGAAAACAAACAATTTTCTAATTGCATTGCTTGTTAAAAAAATTACATTCCGACTACCATTGAACACAGTTTCTTTTTTTTTCACTTTTTTCAATCAGATTCTACAACATAAAGAAGATTTATATTTTAATATTAGTACAAGTATCTGCATTTTACATAAAAAGATTTTACATGAACATGTAATTATTTTTTTTCAAAATCATATTCGCTAAAAAAAATTAAAACATTTTCACAGATGAATTATTTCTTTTTCATCCCACATACCACAAAAAAATGTTTTTTTTACCTTGGTACTCTGAGGATTGTGGGATTGGCACCCGAATGCGCATAAGCAACAATCAATAATGATTTATTGAACATTTCTGATCAGAGAAAGTATTATTTGTGAGATGAAAGAAATAATTAATTTCTGAAAATGAATTTAGATGCAGAATCAGAACTGTATTGTGAATACATATAATGTTACTATATATAATTTAAAAAAATATACTAATATAAAAATAATAGTAGAGAAAAATAACAGTTTTTGAAGTTCTACTACACTCAAGAACAAATATTATAAAGATCGATATATAAAATTATTTTTTCAATGTAATCAATATTTTTATACTTACATATATATATATATATATATATATATATATATATATATATATATATATATAATTGTATTTTAATTAAAGATAATTATTTAATATATTCAATCCTGAAAAATAAGTATGAAGGATATTATAACATAGACTATACAAAGACAGTATTCTATACAATTTAATTGAATAAATATCAAATTGTAGACAGCAGTAAATATACATTAATTCTGTCTAAAGAGTAAATACCGAAACACAAATAGACACACAGTACCACAAAATCAACACATGTAACACATAGATTCAATATTTGCATTAATAGTGCACGAAATCCAATATAAATAATTTAGACTCACAATTGTTGTACACACAGAAACCGTTCAACATTTGACTTCGTCCACACGTTTCAGTTCAACTGAAATTTTGAATACTGCGTGTTTCTTTCCGTTCCGTCCAAACTAACATTATAGCTTTAACTAGTGACGAGGGTTGTATTTATCATTTTTGTTCTTGTTATGATTGTCCCGCAGTATCCTCGGTATGAATCTATTCGGTTGCAAATTCTGTGAAGGGACGCCCGAGTCAGCTGATGGCGAGTGCGATAGAAAAAACTTTGATACTCTTCTTTGGGCACTCGTCACTGTCTTTCAGGTGACCAAAATCATCATTGCATCTCAGCCAAACGTTGATTTTATCTCACTAATTTGTTAAAGTTAGGACATTCGGCCAAAAAGAAGCCTTTCGCAAACGTTCTGACAATGTGTATGCGTGCGTTTGTGTTTTATTTCATTCAAAACAAAACATCGACTGTTTATGGCTGTAGATCTTTTGTTTTGTGCACCGATGATACTAAAGCAAATGAGATGCGCGAACGGCTTCTTGAATTCAATGTAGTACACATTTATTTTTTGCTCGTTTCATTCGTAATCGGGAAGTTTTTTGCATTAAATGCTCTTTGTGAACGGTTATGATCAGAGTTTGTGTCGCGGTACCGAAAGCAGCGGTTGCATTTCGATCACACCGGAACGGTAAACAAGTCCAGCACAAACGATGATTTTGACCACATATTTTTAATTAAAGACTAACGCTTCTTATTGTATACTTAATAATTTTTTTCAATTATTATTTCGTTTATGTTAATGCCAACAAAAGTTCTCAAATATTCGTCAAAAATCAATTATCGGTTGATGTTTTAAAATATTCGAATCTTTCTTTTTCCAAAAACTAAATTAGAAAAAAAAATAATATAAACAAACATATTTCATACACAACAATTAGATAATAACCGATCATACATTCGAATCAATAATAGTAGTATTGATACAGAATGAAATAGTGACCGGAATGTCACTTACCATGTACATGCTTTTTAAACATCAACTCATAAGTTTATCGACGAAATCATACTTCATTAAAAAGGTAGGTACGAATATATAAATCAGACATTTAATTATTAAAGAAAAAAGAAAGAATGACACGACACAATTTAAGTAACGGCACCCGCACACATTACTTCTGATTTAACAGATCAATATGATAAGAAATCGAATTATATTAGGTTACTTTTTTTATTTACTTCTTTTTCTTTCAAATAGCGTGTTGTCTATAATTCTTTAGCGACATATTGTTTTATCTTCTTAATCGATAGTTGAAAATGCAGTCTTGGAATCCATTATTCTCAAATGTATATATGAGATAATCATGAAGTAAAATTTCATTTTTAATCACCGTATAGATACACTTCTACAGTTCATTAAAAATCATTACAAGATTACCTGTTTTAGAAATTTATATTTTTTTCTAGAATGTTTGACATTTAATTAATTATTCGCATAAAATTTTATATAATAAATAAGTAGATTAACCGTACAAGAGACGAATAGACTGATCAATATGAGTGCCCAAATCTTGTTGTATCAAATCATTAAAAAATATTTAATTACTTTACTATATGGACAGGCTTATAAAAAAATACCTGAGCTGAATTCATCGTCTGTCCATCTTTGGTATCAAAATTTTATATCAAAAAATATTCATACAAAAATCCAAAAAAATAAAAAAGTCAGATAAAATCATGTCTGTACAAAAAATAACTTAATTTGTACGATTTTTTATTCGTTTCATTACTTAAACTTTCTATAACCTCTTTCTCTAATAAATTCAAAAAGAGCAAGTATTTTGAGACTTAAATAAATAGGATTAAAGATTTTTCTCCAAAAAGGTTTTATTACAATATTGCACTTACAAAATATTGAAATCAAAGTGTTTCAATTAAAAAAAAAAACATGTTAACCCTTTCATTACTAACGGGATACATATGTCCGAGCGATTTTCAAAAATTCCTGCCGGGGAAATACTTTACATAGTGAACCCACTATAAAATATTGATGGGACAAAACTACCTAGGACTATATCTTCTATCCAACATGTCAGAAAATTCTTGGACAATAATTTTGGCCAATTTTAACTACCCCTTAATGCAATTAATTACTATTTACCGAAGTAATCAAAATAAAAAATGTCGTATTGAAAGGGTTAAAAAACTAATAATGAAAAAAATGTATGTAATTAAGTGAAATGTTTGAGTAAATTATACTTTTATTATTAAAATGAGTAAAATATTAAAGTAAAATATATTTTATCACCCAATTATCAAGCAAAAATTTGTAAACGAATTCAATTTCTAAAATATCTTTCATAATTATTTTAAAGACTTTGTAAACGTTTCATCTCCAATAACTCAGTTTCTGTTTTATAATATTTATTAATATGTCCTTCGAAATATATTTTCAATTGCATATTTAATTAGTTTTTCCTTTCAAACATGAATCTTCACTACAATCAATAAATCTGTAAAGAAAAACATATTTTATAAGAAAAATTCTATAATTTAAAGCTTTCAATATTATTTTTTTAGTATTTATAATAATTTTTTGCATATAGAAACTCTTTTTCTAAAACAAGCACAAAATGAATCATCAAAATTTGCAAAAACAGATATTAAACCTTTTACACCTATTTTCTGTTAATATTAAAAGCTTAAATTACAACAGAAAATTAAAGCATACTATAATCACTCTTTAGAATTCATTATCAATTAGCTGGTGTTAAAAAAACAACTATTTATTATTATTTTATTTTTAATAAAAGTTAATCAAAAACATTTGTTAAATTAAACGAAAATATTTTGTGACTCTGAAATTTCCATATTACTTCATTAAATTTTAATGAATGACTTTAGTTCTGTTTACTTCGAAACAATGTTTCTAATTTTATTTTAAACAATGCATGAGTTCATCATTTCTATTATTAAGATCAAAGTCTCAAACGGAACAACTATTAATAACCTGTTACAGAAAACCAATACATTAAAATATAGGAAAGTTAATGTTATACACACTGAAAATGAAATTTTACTTCAATAAGGCCTAATTATTCATTTTTCAGATAAAATTCATGTTTTACGCCATCTTATATTTCATTTACAAATAGATTTTTCCAAAATTGTGTACAACTAAACATCATTTTTAAACTGTAAAATAATTCCATAAACATTTCATTTATCTTCATTGATAAAATAGTAATCTGTCGAATCGTTTAATGCGTTTTTATGCAGTTTTATGCATTTGTATACTATTGTATTCCGCGACGAGGGAGAACACCTGTCAGTTTTAATTACCATATAATTATCGAGGTTCGATTGTTCGAAACAATGTTACAAAATCAATACACTATTTATTGGTACAATAAGCAATGTGATACACTGAAATGTTTTTGAATAATTATTTTAATACTGAATCATTTTCACTGTATTGATTTTAATTAAATGTACAATTTGTGAATAATTCCTATTAGAAAAGCATTGATAATTTCATATTATTTTTTTCAATAAATACATTCTCTGCTCATTAAAACGCTTGAAAATGTTGAATGAATCATTCAATTAAGTTTTAATTTATGTAAATATAACATTTTTAAGTAGCAATATTAATTAATTTTACCTCGTCCATCATTTAAAAACGACAAATTGAAATAATGAATAAATTCGCCATTTTTTCAGAATATAAAATGAATCTTTGTTATTTTTCTGCAAACAATAATTTATTTTTATCATATAATAGACATATATATATATGTATATATATATATATATATATATATATATATATATATATATATATATATGTGTGTGTGTGTGTGTGTGTGTGTGTGTACATATATTTAAATACAAATACTTTTTTCACATAATCTACAAACTAAATATGTCACAAAACAAATACAAATTATATATATATATATATGAGATTGTACCAAATACAAATTCGGAAAGAAATATTCAATCGATTCCAAGACTGTGTACCATCTATAGAAAGAAAACAAACTGCTTGCTTACAAAAATGTGCACTCACTGCATCATAGTTATTTTAGAGCTTTTTGAGCATTGTGCGAGTAGTAGACTCATATTTACACTGCGCTGTTACAATGATGATGCTGATGATGATAACTTTTAATAATTAGAAGCACATTCACTATCTTTCTCTTTCGCACTCGATAGCCAGAATTTTTGAATGGAATGTATATTTCATAGATGCTATTATATTGCTCTCACTCTCACTCATGTCACTTCTCCTTATTTTCTTCTTCTCTTGACTCATTTTTTTACTAACATCCTAGTTCCGAAACGATCCTGTTTTATCATTCCCTCCAGATGTATTAAAAGCTCAAAGTAAAATTATTAGAACATAAAACAAGAATGGACATTAAAACGTTGGATAAACTATATGACTAAATTATATTTTCTAAATCTCGTTCTCAAATAATTATACACATTCATATATATATATATATATATATATATATATATATATATATATATATATATATATATATATATATAAATGTTGATGTAATTGTTGTGAAAACACTATTTAAACTAAAACATATCGACAATTAAAACGATACATAATAAAAAAAAAAAAGAAACGCAGTCTCCAGGAATAACTCAGATTAACCGATTGTTGTCCATCCTTGTAATATAGTAAAATGTACTATCACAGTAAATAATGGTTATGTTAAATAACACTGTATTATTAAAAATATGTATTAAAACTTATTTGTAAAACCACCGTAGATAGTTTTGTACTATTTAGATTGATGATGCGATGTTCGTTGAAAGTTTATTATTTGTCGAAATAGAAAACGTCATGACATATAAAATGTTATAAATACTTCAAAAGTATTATACGTTTATCGAGGAAGAATTATATATACGTACGTGTTTAATGCTGACATTGTTTGTTTTCTATCAATATGTGAACAAAATTAAATTAATAATTGTCACTTATTCAGTAGATTGAATTGAGTTATAATGAAAAAAAATGACTATCAGATAATAACAACAATGTTTTTGTTTGTTAATTTCCAGAAATATATTTAAAATTACAAACAGTAATTCTTTAAAAAAATCTTACAAAATATTATTGACTTACATAGATTTGAAATTTACAATTGACCTTTATTGTCGAAATAGAATGAATAAACAAAAATAAGAGCTCTATTTAGCTAATTGTATTGAAGTTTTCCCATATAAGTTGATTTAAAAAATCAGTAAAGTAATTTATTACTAGTTTATTCTTACAAATTCTACAATCGAAACTTTAAACAGTTTATTTATTAATTTGTATTAAAAACATTTATAAAAAAAATGGTTAATATACGAATTCATTTGTTTGAAAATACAAAAATGGCGTTGTTTATTGAAGTTACTTGAATTAAACTATATATATAAAAATTACTGTCAGATAAAACATTTATTTAATTTCCATCAATGTATTTACAATTATAATGCAGTCATTTTTTGAACAAATGTTACAAAAAAATATTGATATGCATTGATTTGAAATATACTAGTCCTCATTGTCAAAATAGAATGAATAAATAAATATAAATCCATTTAGCTAATTGTATTCAAACCGCCCGCCCATATGTAAGTTGATTTAAAAAATCAATAAAGTAATAAGAAGAAAACGCTTATTATCTATGTATAATAAATCTTTATAAAAAAATTATTAATAAAATTCATTTGTTTTAAAATACAAAAAAGTCTAACCTAAATTGAACAATAATTAAAAAAATGACTGTCAAATAAAAAAACTTTTTTTTAATTTCCAGGAGTATATTTCTAATTCAAAACAATAATTTTAAAAAAAAATCTTTGGCTTACAGAGATTTGCAGTTTATTACTAACCTTGATTTTCAGAACAGAATGAACAAACAAATATAAATTGTATTTATACAATTGTATTTAAACTCGCCATATAAGTTAATTGGAAAATAAATAAATGAATAAGAAACGAAGTAGTTCATTTTGAAAAGTTCTATAATCGAAACTTAAGAAACCAATTATTATTAATTTGTGTTGCAAACTGTTATAAGAAAACTTGTCAAACAATTCGATTCGTTTGTTTCAAAATACAAAAATGGCGTACAATACAATAATTACTTCAACTTTAATATTTTTAATATGCAGTATAACTATTATCATTTAAATTTCAATATGTTATATTTCATAAGATGAAAACCTGATTAGTGTCTGTTATTAAAATCGATACACATTTAATTTTACTGATTGTTCCTCTGTTTAAATTGAATTATATTCAACAATTAATCTGTACAAAAAAGGTTTCTTGACTTATTATAAACCAAACGTGTTACTCTATCCTAACTTTTAATATAACCACATGAAATTATTTTTCTTGTCTAATAACTTAATATTATATGCTTCTAAAAAACAAGAAGTACATCAAATTTTAAATCTTGTTTCCAACTTACATGCTCATATTATTCTTTATAATATGTAGAATATATTACTGAAAAATGAAAATAACTGATTTAATTAATATCTATTTGTATGAATATTTCACGGAAGTAAAACTGAATTTAGTTACAATATCTATTTATAACTACGGTCAAATCTATTTTTATATTACTGTCTTTATTTTCCTATAAAGAATATTATTTGTTTATTATTGAAAAATAACTATTTTTTTAAAAAAGTGTTTCACAAATACTTCTTTAGATAATTAGTCGGAATAACATTCATTTTTATAACTATTTAAGGGATAATTTTTTAAAAAAAAATGGCACAATACGGCAAAAAATCTGTACCTAACCTATTAAAATACTTGTACATGCAAAAGATATTTAAATTATAGACACTGAGACTAAATAATTAATTCTAACCTTATATATCAATTATTCATTAAATTAAAACAAGATTAAGCAATGAAATGGTTTACTGATATGTGTGTCACAATATATTTTGACTTAATAATTGTAAACTTTCATTTTTTTCATTAATTCAAGAATATGTTAATAATTAAGTATATTTTTATTTCATTTTTTTACTTTGGTAATTCTTTTGATTTTTATAACAATCGATACAAGCAAATATATTTCATTTTGATTTTTTCTAACCCGATCAGTCACTATTAAAATTCAGTGTGAATTTTCACTCCTTCCACAAACTATTTAAACTTTTTCTGATCAAAAATGTTCTATAATTGATTACTAGACCATTTGTTTGTTGCCTATTCGTATTTCAATGGCGATGCTTCATCCTCAGTGACGCATATAAGCAACAATCAAAATAAACAGTAAACAATTACAAAAAAAATGTATCAGAAAAATTCTGTAGAGTTTATGGAGGAATGAAAATTATTTATTTTCATTCATTCATTTAATAAAAGACATTAATACTAAGGTTACTGATTTTATGAAGAAAATAATAACAAATATGTATTTTTTAAGTATAATATTCGATCTCGATTCTATTAATAACATTTATGCTCATTATTTAATTAATAATCTATTAAAAAATATATAATAAATAAGTGGTTTTATAAAAATGACTGTCATATTACAAAAAGTTGATATTTAAATAATAATTGTGTTCAAATTTCAGAAAATTTATTTTCAAGTACATAAAAGTTTTCTAAATTTATTTTCAATTCTCTAAATAAGTACATATAAAATATTTCCATTGATCAAAGCCATCGAAAATTCGAACTTCTTGATTCTGGTAGTTTTCCTGTCTCTTCTTATTTTTTTCCGGTGTACGAAACAACTTTTCTTGTCTTTCTCTTTTTCTCTTAATATTATCTAGCATGTATATCTTGAGAAAATAAACTATCGAAAATCATTTATTTATTAAGCACTGAGTTTACATCATGATTTCAAATATCTGAAAAAATCTATAACTATTTTTAGCATTTGACACTTGTTACTTGACTTTTTAGATTTTAATTTATTCTTATTGGTACATAGTAAATATTTATATCCATTTATTATACACACACGCCGTTCAAAAATTTTAAAAAGGACTTATTATGAAATAACAAAGTGATAAAAAGTTAATTTCAAGGAAATGTATTATCTGCTAGTACGTTTTTTTTTCAATAATACTGCATTTCAGCTAATTTGATCTAGGAATGGGTATACAGTTCGAAACATTATCTAAAAATGCCTAAATTCATAAATTATTTATTAAAATATTATTATATAATTATTATATAAAATATTATTATATATTATTATTAAAATATTAAAATATTTTGTTTTATTGTATAAATTATCAACTTCTCTGATACTCATTTATTTAAAAAAATACTTTTTTTTATATAAAATATTTAATTTTGTTCAAATAATGATATTAAACATATATTTATTACCATTTTACAGCAATGTAGTCGGTTGTGAGCAATATATAATTTTTTCTCAAAAATTCACATTAAAAATCGTTATATATATATATATATATATATATATATATATATATATATATATATATATATTAATAAGTAGCCGCACATCGCAACATGAATATTATCAAATATAAAAAGCAGCCTAGTATTGATAGTAACAAATCTGTTACAATGCAGTAATTTTTGAACACATTTTCAACAAAATAATAAGTACTCGCACTAATTTTAGACTCGCAAAAATAACGAGTATCGGTCTTAATTAGAAAAGGGTTAAGAGTATTGTATAGTTGATTGTTATGAGATTTTTCAAATCGTATCAAAGTCTAAATGTCTCGTCACTTTAATTAAATGAAATAGAATCTATATGGGCATAGAGAAAATGTATATCTGGTAGAATATTCGAAATGAAATAAACAATAGTTGACGTCTGACTTCGAAGTGAATAAATCAAAAATATTTGACATGTGCACGGATAACAAAAGAAATGTTACCTTGTTTTGTTTATTGAGTAACAAACATTTTTTTTATTCAAACGTTTCATTGACATTTTTTTATAATTTATTATCATAGACCTAATTCTACTTATATTTTATTATTATTGTTGACTGTTTTAACAATGGAAAAATCAATATTTAAAAATCATCAAAAAAATTGCATTCCATTGAACTCTAATAACTTTTTTATAATATGTTTGATTCATTGAAAAATAAAGATATATGACAATTTAAGAAAGCATGTTAAGAAGGCTTAGCAATTTATAAATAAAAACACTTTCGTTTAAATCAACAATTGTATCCACTGTCAAATATTTAGTCTATTCGACGTCGCCAAGTGTTTGAATTCTATCTAAACAAAATAATATTTTTAAAATTTAATGCACCAACTCTAAGATATATTTGTCATCAATCTAAGATATATCATATTTAATATTACCTCTCAATTCCCTTTCACAGATGAATTTTTCATTCGCTCTACAAATCACAGAAAAATTTCTTATAAAAAATGTTCAATATTTGATCATTTCTGACTGTTACTTGTGTGCATTTCTATAACAGTGCCTTCATCCTTAAAGTACTCTAGTGTTTTGATAATGAAGCCACTACCGCCAAAATGCAAAAAAGTAACAATCGAAAATAACCAATAAACAAATATAAAACATTTTTGATCAGAAAAAATGTGATTTGTAGAATGAGTGAAAAATTCATTTGTAAAATTGAATTCAGCCACGGTACTAAAAAATACTGTCAATTCCCAGTTTTATTTTTCCATTAATTTAGTGCGTGCAAAATATTGTATTCGTGGAATAAAATTGAAAATTCTATAAAATTTTATACATTTGAAAACAAATTGAATGAGGAAATAAGATGTAGCAAAAATTCATATTCTATCCCTCTCAGTTTAGTAGCAGTTATTTCTTTAGAATGTTGAGTAGAATCGTGAAAGAGTAAAGTTCCATATCAATTAATCAGTTCCACCTTTTTTCTCTTAAATTTTTAACGAGTTTTCTTGATCTCGACATTATTTTTCGAAGATAATTGTGTTACAAGTGAAAAAAAATTAATAATAATTCAATACACTACCTAAGTCCATCAAAATGTAATGTCTTCTACGTTATTAATGTAAATTCTAAGATCTAAAGAACGAATCTAGAATGGAATTGAATCCTAGAGCATTGTCATTGAACACGTCGTGCTTTATTATTATATAAAACATATTTTTAATCTCAGATTACTATTTGGTCCAGAAAATAGCTTCTTTAAATGAGTAAGAAAGAACCTATCAATTGTTTTTCATAAAATGTTTTGTTTCGAAATAATTATAAAAATTAGTTGATAGCTTATCACTTTAGCTTGCTGTTATTTACATTAGTATTAAAAATGAGATATCATCATACCATAAAAATCTCTCATGCTTTTGTCGAAAACTCGAAAAAAGTACAGGAACTTCTCTCCCCGCAATCATTTACTAATACGATTGATAGTATCGATAATAATCATTTTCTTTTAATACTGTTATTGCATTAGTTAAAAATAAGAGATACTCTTAACCCTTTTTGCATTAGTAACAATTCCCTCTCCCGAAGCTGAGGCGTGTGTGCACATATTGCTTTCCATTCCACATCCGCCGCACGCTACATCAAGGCAAATCCACGATCATGTATAACTGACAGTAGTGTCATGTTGTGATCGTCAGTATTCTCGGCATGATACTCTTCGGGGGTAAGTTTTGCAAGTACTTAGACGACGAGGAGGACAAGCCGCAGCGCGAGTGTACATGCGCGGAGATCGTGAACGACACCGCGCACTGCGAGTGCGACCGAAAGCATTTCAACAACTTCCTCTGGGCAACGGTCACCGTGTTTCAAGTGAGATACGCATAAACGATCTATACGTGTTTAATAATCATACGGTCACACTTTTGTACGCACACGAAATCACTGTTCGGGTATGCAGAGAGATTCGAAAACGGTGGATGCACTGCCGAAACGAGAAACAAAAATAAAACTTTAATCGGACTGTGTTTGAGACGAATGGATTCTGATTGTCTCTCTCGGATGTTTTTACCATACGAAAATCAAGTTTCATTAAACTCTGAAGCAATCATTTTTTAATTAAAAAAAATCATAGGATACTATTCGAACTAGTTATATTAAATCTTTTTCTATTTTGTTACACATGGTCTTGTAAAGCATCAACATTTAGGTAACAAAGATACTAGTCAAAGATGCACACAAATCAAAGAACTGATTATATTCTTAATTGTTTGGTATAAAAATACAGTTAACAACACTCTGCTTCACTTATAACACATCAAACCAAAGAAAAAACACTTGGGAAACTATTCAGAATATAAATAAGAATTCACAAATATAAAGATGACTTCGGATGTTGAAATTGAAATATTTGCAAATTTATAAATTCGATTCAGCTTATTTCTAATGACAGAATACTTTCTATCATGCATCCACTTTAATCCTAAAACAGAAAGTCAACAACAAAACGTTATTTACTACATTCCTTTGTTAATTTACAATTTTTACATAAGCTGGAATCACCCTATATATCTACAACTAACCGCAAATATATTAATCATTTGATTAAAACAGCTCTATATCTTCATTCTGTTGAAAATAATTGCAATTACACTTTTCTCAAAACCGTCGGTTAAAAAACACGGATTTATGATAATTTTTTTCTGTACAATCGAAATACTTTTCAATAAGTTGAACACTCTAAACCCTATATGGAGTCTCACAGATTTAGTCCAGATTTCGTCAGAGTCTCAAACACTTCTGATTTCAATCTCCCGCGTAAACTCTTCCAGAACATCATTTTGTAAAATTTTCTTATCTGAATTAGACATATATTTTTCCTTCTTTAAAATTCTGATTTCAGTATTACAATATGTGATTCATTTCATAATTTATTAATGTTTAAATAGAGATATTTTAATAATCAAACATCAAAATTTAGTAATTAGTAATTTAGTGTGTTTTTTTAGTAATTAGTAATTGAGTAATTTCTATATAATTTTTAATCATTTTATAGGATTTTTTCTAATTAAATTATTTAGGGAGGATATCTCTTAACACTGACTTTCTACTAAGAAATCAAATGTGTATGAGAAGGAAAAAAGGGTATGAGTAGGCCAAATACAAGAATAATTCAAAGAATACATTTAATTAAATAACGCATCATAAACAGATAATAATAAGACGTTGAGGGTCAAATTCATAGAAAATAAATGAGTTGTCTTCATTCTCATCTTAACTCTAATATTGCATTCCATTGAACTCTAATAATTTTTTTTATAATATGTTTGATGTATTAAGAAAATAAAATTTTAGTTATATGACAATTTAAAAAAGCATATCAAGAAGTCTTAGCAATTTATACATAATAACATTTTTGTTTAAATCAACAATTATATCCACTGTCAAATATTTTTTCGATTCAGTTTCGCTTTAGAAGTATTGTCAAAATTTTCAAATCCCAAACACAAAATCTGTTATTTAATAATCAATTATTCACCTCACAAGACTTCTATGTCCAAAATAAAAAGCCGGTTCTAAAATTTATACTTTTTTCGTTTTTAATTTATTTAATTTTTTTAATAAGAAAAATTAGATCGTTTCATTTTTAGATTTTGAACAGTTGGTACAATTCAACTAAATTTATAACTCATGAAAGCATCACATTTTCACACGTTTCTCACAAATGAATCGAACATGAATTTAATATGCATGGATGAAAGATAAAGTGGATGAGATGCTAACTAATGCACCACTCAGTTGTCACGAAAATATCAATTAAGATAACGAAATTGTTATTAATTCTAAAACTAACTCCGAATCTTACACATACTCAAATAATCATGAGTCGAAGTAGAGTAATGTATATGAATTTAACACTTATTTATTATTCTTTCACACATGAATTTTCATTCAACCACAACCAGATAACATTGTTCAGATCAAAATCTTCACTGATTGATTGTTGATCATTTGAATATAAAGGCTTATGGGCATTTTAATAAAAAAAATAATATATATATATATATATGGAGAGTAAAAAATCATTTATAAAAGTGAATTTAGCCACAGTGTCAAATACTATTATTAGGGTCTTATTTTTTGTTTTTAATTATGATTCAACGTCTGATCAATTGACATCATAGAAATATATATTTAAATGATTGATATAAAGTAATTTTTTTAATTATTGTATTAGAAATTCGCTTTTTTTATAAGTCTATTTTCATGAAATAACATTTTAAATACACAAATATTTTATTCTGCATTCCAACACAATCATTTGTTCGGTAGAATCAGAATTAAAAAATACATTCGAACAGTTATAAAAATCTAGAGGCCAACGAAATTAAATACAGTTTGTTAAACACACAGAACGGAAAAATTATCTCTGAGCATCGAATCGAATCACCCTTAGACGAAAATTCAGTAGAGACAATGAACAAACTGTTCGCAACAAACACAATACACATTTTATTGGATTTCAATCAATTTTGTTTGCGTACAAAGTCCGTTGCAACAATTAATCGTAATTTCCAGAGTAAACCATTTGAATTGTAAATGTGCTGCTTTTTACTGTTCATATGTTATAACGTAGTCCTTACAAATCGTTGTTCTTGCCTGATCAAACGTTCGTATTAGTACATTTTTTCCTGTGTTCTGTAATTTCGAAATTTCTCGATCGAGGTTCTCAGACATCTTAGTGGTTTTGTTTTCTTTTGATCTGTTCGATTACTTAATACGATAGAGTTTTTCGTTTCGCCGTAGAATAAATCTTTTTTTTTAGTAAGTATGAGTTTCAAATTACCGATAAATTAATAATTTAATTGGTTGAATCGCATTAACGATTAATATATTAATCGAAACTAACTCGATTTGGGTTAAATTCCCGAACAAATAAATTAACAAGCTACCTTTTTCACTACAATTATAACTGAAAATGTGTCAACGTTTTGAAAAATCCGTTTTACTTTTCAATATATTTGTTTGTTATCCGTTATTATGTATTTATTTTAACGCACTTTACATCTGATTCTCTTGAAGAACAAAATAAATGTTCAGTTAAAATCATTACTGGATCTGATGAAAAAAACTACAAATTGCATTTTTACAAATGAATACTTTTTTCATTCCACAAACTAGAAAAGAAATGTTCAGTAGATCATTATTGATCATTTTAGATTGTTTTTATGTGCATTACGATGACGATTTCGTCATCATCAGGGCGCTAACTTACAGAAAAATCTGAAAAAAAGATTGTTCTGTGTCTTGATGCTCAAAACGATAGCATCGCCATCGAAATACTCATAAGCAACAATCAAAAATGATCAAAAATCAATTAATCGATATTTCTAATCGGATTTTTTCTGTAGTTTGCGAGATAAGTAAAAAAATCGTTTATAAAAATGAATTTAGCTACATTGGAACTCATCAGAGAGATTCTCAAATTAAAAAAGAAATATTAAACTCTGAAGCTACTAGATTTATTTTAAAACGTTCTAGTTTCTTCATTTGTTTTAAAACATTTTCTCTTGAATCTCTTTTTTCTGAAGATCACTCTACACCAGTGTCTCTCAACCTTTTTTGACCTGTGGACCCCTTTCGAGTTTAATATTTTTCTGTGCGCCCCTAGCCATAATAGTTGCTCTAGTCAAAAAGAAATGAAAATCTATTATTGCACGGTTTATTTCAAATTACAAAATGGATTCTTAATCAAATAATTATAACGTATTTCTTATGAACTACATATGTACGTATATATTCGATTATACAGCAAAGTAAGTGATAAATTGACGTTTACTTTATTTAGTGTGATCCTTGCGACTGATGAAAACTTTGCGTACTCGCGCAAGACTCGACATGTCTTTGTTTACGACAGAGAAATGTATATTCTGTCTGATGACAAAGAAGACATTTTAGGTTCAAAATTTCCATTGAACATTTCCTGTTTTATTTTATTTAAATAAAATATTTATATTTTTTATGAATTTATATTTCTTTAATAATTCACTTATTGAATTTTAATTGTTTTGATACCATTTTAATATTTTATTCTAACCGTGGTCCGCTTAGAGTTTTCTCTGGCTCTCTAGAAGCTAATTTTTGGCCTGTGGCTCTCTTGAAATATTCTCTGGTCCCAAAGTGGCCACATGGATCCTGGTTGAGAAACACTACTCTATACCATAAAACCCTTATTGCAACTTCAAAATAATAACTCTCTTTATTACTTTTTATTCAATCACAAATAAAAATTTTGCAGTCCTATAAAGAAACCCTAAATTAAAGTTAACCTCCGATCTAAAAAAAATCTAAACAAGTCCGATTTAAAAATAAAACTAAAGAGATTTCAAAATTCTTCCAGACAGAAAAAATCTGAGCAGAATACAAAAAACTAGTTTTTATTCTAATTCTTGTATTCATAATCCAAGAGATTACTGTAAAAAATAACATAATCTGAATGACTGAGAAAAATAAATTTCTATATTCAAGTTTCTTTCGAATTATTTTACATCCAATTAAATGGAAAATATTTTAAATTTACTTGTAAGTACACTTTTAAAAAGATCCATCCACAAAGTACATTATTCAAGTTTTATCAATAAATTTTGATTAAGAAAATATATCTGAGTTTCGATAAACTGATCAATAAATTATTTTCAAACATTTTAATTGGCATTTAAATATCAGTGCAATGAAATACGCAATCTACAAGTTGTTCACAGGTTGATAATCGTGACAATAAAACCAGTAGAAAATTATAAATAAATAAAACGGATAATCTGTTTATTTCTTAATCATCTATTACTCTTTTATCCAAAATATCTCCATTTATTTATCTATTGAACATGATTTTTTTCGATAAAGAATCGATACAATGAAATCGGAAAACGAATACGTATTCGATGCATAATTTCCTTCGACGATTTTTCAAAACGTTGATGTATCTAAATCTGAATATGAATCGAAAACAATAATAAAATGAACCGCGTGTGCGTAAACAGATCCTAACGCAAGAAGACTGGAATATGGTATTATCGAACGGTATGGCTAAAACAAGCCACTGGGCAGCTTTGTATTTTGTTGCACTTATGACATTCGGCAACTACGTGCTGTTCAACCTCCTCGTTGCCATCCTGGTCGAAGGATTTAGCTCGGAGCGGAACGAGCGACGCGAGCGAGAACAGCGCGAGCTGGCGAAACTGACCCATCAGGCGCAACAGGAAGCGGCTGCTGTCGCGAATATGAGCTACACGGACGACTCGTCGTCTCGGTCTTATTGCAGTGAGGACAGTGATAGTTTTCCACAGGTGAGGCCAAGTTCAATGCTTGATAATAAGAGTGTCTCTTTTTCAAATCGGTTCGCTAAGTTATATCGAGATTCGTTCGTTGTTTCATTCTATTTCATTAATCAGTTCAGGACTTGCAGGACTTCGTCCTATTCACACATCAATAATATTAGTTTCGGTATACTTTTTGATCACAATCTGCATCGTTGAATGTTGAGATTTCAACGCACGATTTATGTAAATCATTTATTCAATAACTGTTAAAAGTTGTATAACTCTAAAAAGCAGCTTCCTTTTTGACAAATGAATTTTCGCAGAAACTACTTGGTTGATGCAAAAATAATTACGGTTTTTATCATTTTAACAAATTGTCGACCGGGAACGAGAATTCTCGTTCTCATATGACATACGTTGTCGACCGGTTTTAGGTAATGTGCATGATTTCTTGATTGTTTTTCATATAACGATATTTTTTTGCTTTCAAATATTATCAAACCTGTTACTGGAGATATTTTCAGTTTGGTTTTTCACTTCGGAGGGACCGGTAAACACATAAAAGTGTTCAAATAATTATAGTAAAAATTGTTTCAAAATTTCGTACCTCCATAATGGATAAAAAAAGTTTCAAAGATCCTAAATAAAAATAGGTTTATTCAAATATATATTAATTTCAAAAAAATATCGCAGTTTTATGTGTATGTCTAAATTCGCGGGTCCATTGTCGACATCAACTGTCGACAATGTGTTAAGTTTGGTGCCGATTTTTCTAGTTAGCATTATCTTTTCTTACAGTCATGTGTTACATCATTATAAACGATTAAATTAGCACTACCGATTTCATCTTATGTCTATTGTTTTCATCCTTTAGTATTGTGGAATATAACTTCTTAAATTAGTCATAGAAAAAAGGAAATTCGCACGATTTTGTTGCATGAGTTTAAATTTGGACGTAAAGCAACAGAAGCTGCTCGAAATATCAGATTTGTTTTTGGCAAAGAGTCAATTAGTGGATGTACAGTTTAACACTGGTTCCAAAAATTTCGTAATGGAGACGAAAGCCTTGATTATGAGGAGGATCGTGGACGTTCTTCAGCTATAGACAATTATGATATAAGAACCATTATCGAAGCGAACCCAGGTAAAACAACTCGAGAGGTGGCAGAAGAACTCAGTGTTGATCATTCAACAGGTGTTCGACATTCGAGCCTAATTGGAAAAACAAAAACGATGGATAAATGGGTGGCGTATGAACTAAACGAACATCGAGCAATTCGACGATACGAAATCTGCTCTGCGCTTCCTGTAACAAAAATGATTCCTTTCTTGATCACATTGACACATGTA
Source organism: Acanthacorydalis orientalis (assembly GCA_034766995.1). NCBI lineage: Eukaryota > Metazoa > Arthropoda > Insecta > Megaloptera > Corydalidae > Acanthacorydalis > Acanthacorydalis orientalis. The sequence goes on from CM068316.1 coordinate 50,372,620, forward strand.
ATGAAAAGTGGATTCTCTACAACAGTTGAAAACGTTCATCACAGTGGCTAGACCGAGGAGATGCATCGAAACAGTTTCCAAAACCGAAGCTTCATGAAAAGAAGATTATGGTCACTGTTTGGTGATCGGCAAGTGACATCATTCACTACAACTTCTTAAATCCTGGTGAAACAATAACAGCAGAAAAATCTTGCCAAGAAATTGAAAAACTGCATGAGAAGTTGCATCGTTTACTGACAGCATTAGTCAATCGAAGAGGACCAATTCTTCTTCATGACAACGCCCGACCACACGTCTCACAAATGACTTTAAAAAAATCAAATGCGTTATGAAACCGTACCACATCCACCTTATTCTCCGTACCTGTCTCCGACTGATCATCATTTTTTTAAACATTCGATTAATTTCCTACGAGAGAAGGTTTTCAAAGATCAAGCATCAACTCGAAACGCTTTCGATGAATTCGTTAATTCCAGGACTCCATAATTCTATCTTGTAGGAATAAACAAACTTGTTTCCCGTTGGGAGAAGTGTGTGCAGGCCACTGGTCTTTATTTTGATTAATAAATATAATTTTTAACTGATATATGCGTCTTTATACTCGATACATAAAAACCGCAATTATTTTTGCACCGACCTAATACGAAAAATTCCCAATTCTCATTGATAAATATTTGTTTGTTATTTGTGAAACGAATTTAAGATGTATATAAATCGACACTTATCTGGATTTGATTTAAATTAATACACATCACTCTATTACTTTCTCAGATCTATAACTTTTCTGTTTTGAACTCGTTTTAAGGGTATTAAAAATACATGGCGGTCGGCTGAAGAATTAAGACGCAACGTGAAGAATGGACAGCGAGCGTGCAGCGCGTGTGCCGATAAATGCAATATACAGAAAGAGAGTAAAATGTTACACCAACGGCAATCGTCTGTAGACAAAACCGTAAGATTTTTTTATGTATCTTAATTAATGAAACATTAATCCTCAGAGTGCTGTGTCTTGAATTTAGGCTGCAACACATTTTATAACAATAAAAATATCATGATAAAAAGTTGATTAGGATAACTGAGATTTTTTTAAAAAGCCCATTTAGTAATAAATCTTAAAATCACCCTGAATGAACCAATACTGGTCTCTAAAGAATACAGTGAATTCGCATACTGGGTATCGAATGGCCTACAGCTCATGCTTCAATAGGAAATCTTGTGTGTATTTTAGACTTATTGTTGAATATCAGAAATGTAAGAAGTGAGGTGAGATGAAACATGTGATACCACTGTACTGAAAATCTCTAAGCCTGAAAACGTGGTCTCGTACCAGTCCAGCTTTCTCCAGGTTCATCAAACTCAGCAACTCATAAATTGTATCAGAACTATTTTAAAAATCAAATATATAAAATGCATATCCACCTTTTTCATAAATTTATTCAGTTTTAATATTTTATTGAAACTGAATACGTTTATTTACATTATGAAGTATTTTTATTAATTGAAATTAACAACGTGAAGATTTAAAACGAATCAATTGATTCAAGCTTCTTATTCAAGAAAAGTCCCTTCATTCAACGCTATTAAAAAAGAAAAATACTTAGAAACGTTTATACATTTTTGATTTTATTTCCAGTTAGGTTTTGTGCTTTTTTACCTGATTTACGACATCTTTTTTAAAACATATGCTAATATAAATTACGGGTTTACTGAAATTATTGCATTATTGATATTTGATAATATTTCTATAATTGTAACTGTAGCCTATTCATATAATTTTGAGTATATATATATATATATATATATATATATATATATATATATATATATATATATGTATATGTATATTATTTACACAGACAGCAGAATATCACACAGGAGCAGCACGACCTCCTATAATCACACATACAGCTGCAACTCCGCAAGATTCCCCTAGTACAACTCTTGAGCCCGGATCTACATTCACTGGCTTCTGTTATTCATTCGCTGATAGTCTTGATTCTATTGATAGAAGTTCGGTAAGTTTTAACTGAACAGAACGTGGATGGGATAAAACGTTTCCGGTTTAAGAAAAAAAACAATCAAATGTTGTATGAAAAATGATTCTATTTTTCGACATAATCTCCTTTTAACGCTGTACAGTGCTTCCTGTCGTACCGCAAACTGCGGTAGTACAAACGATGTCTTTTCCCTCTTCTACGCTTTTACTCTATATGGCTGACTGTAATTAAGGGGCACCGAATAATGAATGCAGGAGCACTTTAAATGGGTGTTTCTATTCTACAAATCTTTTCCTCTCGTTACCGCAACAGGGTTTCCGAGGTGTTGTGATACGACAGGGAACACTTATTCCGGATATATTCAGGAGAGTTAAAAACGATGAAGCAGATTTGTCTAAAACAGAATCCAGCTAAGCTTTTATGTCGGTTGGAAATAAACCTTTAATATCGAAATATTTTATCATTTATCGCGTACTTCGGTTTTCTTTATTATTTACAACACGCAAAACTTCTTCACTTTAATAGAGGGTCAAACCCAAACTACTTTATGAAACTTCCAAATCAAACTAATGAAGAATAACACTGAACAAAACCATAGACAATTCGTGAGTTATAGCCATCTATCGGCTACGCCGGAAACTATCCATCTCATCTTATGAAATATGTAATCTTTTGAAAAAATATTATATTGAAAAAACAATCAGTAAAAATGAAATAATAATTATATTTTATAATTCCTTTATCTGCCATATTATTATACTTAATCTTACTTTATTCGTACGGATTGGTGTTCTTGTTAACTGCTACCCCAATTGACTTCTACATATCCATCGTTTTCAATTAGATTTTGTCAAGTATAGTTTCCTAATTGAAATTTAACTTTTTCGTAATTAAAAATAAATTGAATTTCAATTGTGAAATTATATTTACCACAAACTATTTAAACATAATTGATGTAAAGAACATGGTTGTTAAACAAATCAAACAAGAACATCAGTCCTAATAAACATAATAAGAATGTTAAATACTTCTTTCCTTATCATTAATCAAATTTATTTGATCATTTTTCGATATGTTACATAAAATAGATGAATACAATGAAAACTAATTGTATTAATATTTAACAGTGCAACAGTATTCCGGGTTTACTTAAACCACCTGCACTTAATGGAAGATCAGCAAGTTTAACAACACCTACATTAGGTGTAACAGCAAATAAACAGTTATTATCAGAACAGCTTCCATCTAAACTTACAACTCTTGAATCGAATATGGTCCCTAAACTGATTACACACAATGAAAAAATTGGTTCGAAAACAACGACATTTAGTGAAAAAGTCAATTGTTCTCTCTCCACATCTCCACAGAATATAACGCCCGTACTGAATGATAAAAATGTTGAAAAAATTGATAAACCTTTAGAAAAAAATGAAGAAAAACCAACAACGAACGAAAAATGTAAAATCCAGAGAGGGTACTCGTGGAAAATGTCTCGTCCGAGCCTGAGACGAAAAAATTCTCAGAAAAATAGATCAGGATCGGATTCTGACGCCGTGATGATACTTAACAATGGAAGAGATAACTCACAATGCAATAAAAATCAAATCTTACTACAAGCAAATTTAAGGAATAATGATAATTTAGGAGCGGCAGCGATCAGAATACAAAATGATACACAAGGTGATACACCCAATAACAAAAGTTCTAAAGGACTTAGCCCGCAAAATTCTATACGAAGTAGATCTTCTACATATTGTGCTGTTCCGCAGGTAAGAACTGTTCTTATTTAAAAAAGAAGTTTTCAAGATAATAAATATATTATTGAATTACTTGTAAGCATTTTATCTCTTGCTGTTTTCATTCTTTTCTGTCCAATAGATAAAACAGAGAATACCAAGTGTTAAATGTCTTAAAAAAATAAAATTAGACGTAATTTGCTCTAAACAGCAAAAGATCTGAAATGAAAAATTATCTCAACACTTTCACATATACATCTTCTTCTTTTCTAGGTTGTATGGAAACATCAATTACACAGACACAATTCCTTAACAACACCTCCTCAAGTAGTGCCACACGGTGCTCAAATGTTGCCTCATTATCACATTCAACAACCGTTTGCAAGAAATGCAGGTTTAATACGTAGGATGTCACTTGCACCTGATATAACCCATAGTGGAAAGCACATAAACAATTTACCTTGTGTTTCTGATGGGGATATCATTACTGCTAGTAGTGCAGCGAGTGAAAACCTAGGAGCAGTTGTTACAGAAGCCGACTGTAATGGGAACGGTATGAACAATAATAATGGGACTGATAAAACTGCTCGGTCACAACTTCGTGAACTGTTCAGTTGTCTCGAACCGCGAGGATGTCTAAAAGAACGAGAAGATTTCTCTTTATATTTGTTCCCAAGCCATAATAGGTAAATAAATTGATATCTTTAATAAACAATTCAATAATTCTACAATAAAATTATATATTATCATATATATATATATATATAATGATATTCACTGAATTACTTTGATTTGGAAACATTTTAATCTAAATTTTTACTTAAAAGGATCCAGAAATTTTATAATAAAGAAAACTTACATCATCAATATTACGTATCTGATTTTAGATTTAGGCACGTATGTACATGGTTAGTGGAACAAAAATGGTTCGATAATGTAGTTCTTCTATTCATTGCTTTAAACTGTATCACACTTGCAATGGAACGTCCTAATATTCCACCATCCTCGACGGAACGAATGTTTTTATCGACTGCCAATTATGTATTCACTGGTGTGTTTGCCATCGAAATGTTTATTAAGGTGAGAAAATAGAGTTCTTTTTTAGTAAATCAGTTATCTAAGATTCATTGTTCTTTCATGGTTTAAAATATACAAAAGTTATTTTTTGATATAAAATGAATTAATTGTATATACATACATATATATATATATATATATAATCAATTTGATATAAATATCACAGGTAGTAGCAACTGGAATGTGTTACGGATCAGACGCATACTTTACATCCGGATGGAACATAATGGATGGTTCTTTAGTTATCATCTCAATAATTGATCTTCTAATGTCGCTTATCAGTGAAAGTAGTCCGCGAATTTTTGGAATATTAAGAGTAAGAAAATTTATAATGAAAAATTATTCAGTGTTGAAATCATAAATATTCAAATTGATTATTGTCTATAGGTATTTCGACTATTGCGTTCACTGAGACCATTAAGAGTAATCAATCGTGCACCTGGTCTTAAACTTGTAGTACAAACATTACTATCGTCTCTCAGACCCATAGGAAACATTGTACTCATTTGCTGTACGTTTTTTATCATATTTGGTATTCTTGGTGTTCAGGTAATTACTGTATTATTTATAAACAATTTTATGTATCGATATATATTTTTTCTAAAGCTTCGAATTCCAATGTACGTATATATTATTATTTTTAAAATAATAATCTTATTTATTTTATCAACAGTTATTCAAAGGAACATTCTTCTATTGTAAAGGTGATTTTTCTAAAGGAGTTCAAAATAAAAGTGATTGTTTAACGAAAGGCTACGAATGGGTCAATCAGAAATATAATTTCGATGATTTGGGTAAAGCATTAATGTCACTGTTTGTACTTAGTTCACGTGACGGATGGGTCAATATAATGTATACGGGATTAGATGCTGTTGGAGTCGATCAGCAGGTAAAACTGTTTGATATTCTGTTTTAATAAAAATATTGTAAACGTTTTTTTTTCAAGCCTGTTGTTAATTACTCTGAATGGAGATTATTGTATTTCATCTCTTTTATACTACTTGTTGGATTTTTCGTATTAAACATGTTTGTGGGTGTCGTCGTTGAAAACTTTCATCGATGTAGAGAAGAACAAGAAAAGGAAGAGCGAGTTCGGAGAGCAGCTAAAAGGGCTTTACAAATGGAAAAAAGACGACGAAGTAAGTTACTTTTGATAAAAATTAAAAATAGGAAATGTGATCTGTTTTAATATTAATCCCTTCTACAAACATCATTTTAAACACGTTTGTAAATATTTGTTTTTTAGAAATGAACGAACCTCCGTACTACACGGATTATTCAAAGTGGCGACTATTCATTCACAACGTAGTGACATCCAAATATTTCGACCTTGCCATCGCAGCTGTTATCGGTCTTAATGTTGTCACTATGGCAATGGAATGTTATATGATGCCTGATGCATTAGAATACGCATTGAAAATATTTAATTACTTCTTTACAGCGGTGTTTATCTTAGAGTCGTTGATGAAACTTCTCGCACTAGGAGTAATATTATATCTAAAAGACAAATGGAATCAGTTAGACGTTATCATTGTTATCTTATCAGTCGTTGGAATTGTTCTAGAAGAATTAAAATCAAAAATTATTCCCATAAATCCAACTGTGTTGAGAGTTATGAGAGTGTTACGTATTGCTAGGGTTTTGAAATTGTTAAAAATGGCAAAAGGTATCCGTGCTCTGTTAGATACAGTGATGCAAGCGTTGCCACAAGTCGGAAACTTAGGGCTCTTGTTTTTTCTCCTGTTTTTCATTTTTGCCGCATTGGGCGTCGAACTGTTTGGAAGATTAGAATGTTCAGATGAGATACCGTGTCAAGGTACATAATTTTTAAATTCTTTACTGAAATAAATCATGTAATAAATCTTCGATATCCTCTGTAATTACAAAAAAATCCTCGACAGGTTTGGGAGAACATGCACATTTCTCTAATTTTGGAATGGCATTTTTAACACTATTCCGTGTTGCGACCGGTGATAACTGGAATGGAATAATGAAAGACACTCTTAGAGATGAATGTGACGATTCTGCCGATTGCGTTCGAAACTGCTGTGTGTCTACTATCATCGCTCCTATATTTTTTGTTATTTTTGTATTAATGGCCCAGTTTGTATTGGTCAACGTAGTAGTAGCGGTAAGAAAATTGTTTTTAAAATTCGTAATTGATCCATTACAAATTATGAATTAATAAAACAATCAGTCATATTAATATTACTTTATTTTAAACCATCAGGTGTTAATGAAACATTTAGAAGAATCACACAAACATCTTGAAGATGAAATGGATATGGATACACAACTTGAACGGGAAATGCAGGAACAACAAGAACAACAAGAAGAAAGAGAGCTTTGTTTAGCTCTACAGATGGAAGTTGATTCTGCTGAAATAAATGAACCGACACCGTCGAAAAAGCCTTTAACAAAGGTAATATTATGATCATAATTACAAATTTTATAAAAGAAAATAATTATCATTTTTTTATCAAATAATTTATTATGCAAACACTAATTCGTATATATTATTAATTATATTAATTTAATACTAAATAAAAAATAATCAATTCAAGTAACTATTTATGCACATTTTACATTACATATAAATAATTAAATTATTATCTTTAAAATATCAAACTAAGTAATCATTATTTTTATTTCAGTACTCAGAGTCATATGGAAATGAATTAATGCCCTTAGTTTAAAAGAAGATAATCTATATTACTTATTAATCCATTACATAAACATCTTTAACACAAAAATGAATTAAATTTAACATTTCAAAAGTAAAAGAAAAATTAAAAATTAATGTAACTTAATAAATGATTTATTTGTTTTGAAATGTTGAATTCAATTTATAAATTACATTTGAAGATTATTAGCATGAAAAATAATTTTTTAACATAATTACTTTAAAATATTGAAGAAAACATAAGTTTCAATTTATTTCCTTGCTATAATGTGAAACAAAATAGTAATTTGTGAAAATCTACTTTGTTAATTACAAACAATTTAAAAACCTAAACTTGAAATACTAAAAAAATTTTTTTTCGAAATATTTAATGATCCAAGTAATAAAAAGGTACTCTAACTAAAAAATATTTAATATGCATTTGTAATGCTTTGTAAAATCCACATTTTTCACACGCTTTATTAGTTTATAAAAACAACACAAAATACACATACAAATATGTATATATTTACATACATATATACATGAAAAATCATACAAAAAACACTACATTCATAAAGTGCACTCATTATTTTATTACATAGTATATTTATCACAAATAATTACTAGGTACATAAAGTACCAATTAAATGTTTCAAATTCTGTAAAAATTCTTGTATTTATTGAAAATCACTTTTTAAAGCCACAGATTGCGCACTTTTAATAATTAATCATAAAAATTAAAACATCACCTTTGCAAGCCTTTATTATTAATCGTAACAGAGCAATTGTACATACACTGAACAAAGCTATTCATCGATAAACATTGTACGAATACTATTTGATTGTTTTTCTTATTTATCAGGTGCTTTCGTTGCCATCGAATTTCACATACAGTCCTCCGGATGGATCTTGCTATACCAAAAGTAATCATCAACAAACTACAAATATACCTCCAGCTCATAGGCGACGACAAACTGTGCATTCACAACAAGCACTGTTTCCGAATATTGCTAGAGCAAAGACGATATCTTATCCTCATAAATATGAAAACCAAGAATTTAATTTAAACGATGAAATTTTATATGAAAAACCCATAAAAGAAATATCAAATCATACCGAATTACTACATGTTCAAACGGATTTCCACGAGTCCGTAAGTCCAGCGAATGTCAAAAAAGATAAAACGGACAATTCTTCACTTATGTTTACATCAAACAGCAATGAATTACTTAAAGTTCATACGGATACTTGCAATGATCACAATGGATACGGACTAAAGAACGTGAACGAGACTAAAAATTACGAAGAAAAATCCTTATTGACCGTACCAGTTAATCATAAACCTATGCATAAATTATACGGAAGCACGAAGCAATTATGTAAACAAAAAGCCATCGACAGGGACAATTTAGACGAATCACTAGTCGTTCCTGTAGAGTATCACAGAAAAAAACATGCCGATGAAGGATTACTTGTACCTTCTCTTATGATTTCAGGAAAAAATAAAAGAAATGATAATTCTCAATCATTGTTAACAGCAAAAAAATCATGTAGTGACACACTGCTCACTATAACAGCAGAAACCATTCCTCCAAAAAAACCAGCTAGTGACTCATTATTGTCGACGACTCTAAACAAAAATAAGAACACCGCTGATTTACAAATAGAGAACGAAAGTAGTAGTTGCATACAGCTATTTATTCCAACAACAGACACAACTACAAACGTATCGACTGATAAAAAAGCTGACGTGAAAATAAATCTTGTCAAGGAAGAAGAAAAACCAGCAAACGAGACGAATAAAAAGGATTCTTCGCAGGAAGATATACAGAAAATAATAGCCGAAAGAAGAAAAATGGACGAGAATTTCAAAGAAGTAGATCATTTCGATATTTTTGAATCCGTGTCAAGTTCGAGTAAAGAAACAGCCGAATCAACTAATATCGAACCACGACAAACCAAAATCGTTTTAGAAAGTAATAAAGAAGATGAAAGTGAATCGCAAGAACCTTTAAAAAGTTGTGCAGTCATTGATTTTGATAATTGTGACACAAACACAGAATTAATTAATAACAAGTATAAAAATACAGACGAGTGTTAGTTATAAGACAATTGTATAATACAGATAACATATTTTTTAAAATAATAGAACTATAAAACATTTATTGAATTAGATCTCTGCAGAAATGAAAAGTCAACTACATGTCGATTTTACAAATAATTTACGGAACACCTGTCTTGCGTTATTCGACTCTCCAAAAAATCATATACGTTATTTTACGCAAAACAAATACCACACTTTCTGTTAGAATTTGATATGCATATTTTAATCGAACATTAAAATATGCAATTATAAATGTTATTTTACTAGAATAGTTAGTTAAATACTTTTAAATAAAAAGCCATCCATTTTAGTTTTTAGAATGTGTAAGGTAATTACAAATAAATGAAGTTGATAGAAAATCATTTAAAAAATACTACTAACTTGAGGAAATTTATCATAGACCCATCCTCTTATTGAAAAAATATATTTCAAATTATTTGAAATTTAAATCTGAAAACATTTCCTGAACATTAATGACAATCTTAATTACGCCTTTCCTCAAAAATAATATGTAAGGTCTTAAAACAATAAAAAGAATGGAAATCATACATAAAACTTCATTAGATTTAGGTCTTCCTTTTATAAATTATATTGTGAACTGTTACTCAATATACACACTGGTACATGTACACACTAAGTATAGAAGAATATATATTCATTTTTGTCTATCCATACACAGCAATAAATTTTGTGTTCCTTGTACTGCCGGTATTCAAGTATTAACAAACAGGCAGAGTTCTTGCGATCAGAATAACGTTTAAAAAATTCGGCGCATAATTAAAACCAAATTAATAAATCGGTATGTGTATGCATGTGTGTGTATATACATACGTACATACACACACACACACTTAAAAGCAAATTATGTAAGTAATGTAAATATGTAAATAGTATTATAATTTATAAGCATGAAATAATACAATGTACAGTAAATGTATAATCACATGATTATCATTGGTATGAAAAATAATTACCATGAGGAAAACAATAAATGCAAGTAAAAAGAATAAAGTACACAAGGATAAACACATTTACAAATTGTATTCATTTACATAAACAAATATTTTAATACAACCAATACATACACCTATATTTGAAAATATAACAGAAAAAATACTTATTACATAAAATAATTGAAAAGGAACGATTCAAACCATTTACCTCTTCTTAAATGGAAAATTTTTAGAAATTCACCTGTATAAAATAATAATTATAATGAAATTTACGATTTCTTTATCTGTAAAATAAGATTTAATATTGTACTTGGTTATAAAAAATCAATAAATTTCATAACACATATTTAAAAATATTCATGATTAATTTAATTACATTATTATAACATATTTTTCAAAATTACTTCAATTAAAACCTTATAATAAATTTAATGAAACATTCTAATTTAAAAACTTCTAAAATAACATTTTCTAACATGTTTTTATATTAAGTAAATATTACAATACCGGCAATACAATAAATTTATTAAATTGACAAAATTTTGAAAATGACAAAATAAAAGATGGCAGTTCACAGTGGAGTTAAAAATTAATTCTTGTAGATATGAGAAGGGCAGTCTGTGATATTATAAGCCCCAGTAACTTATTCCTAAAATTAAAGTACCGAATTATCAAAAAAATAAATAAATAAATAACAAATAATGTAATGAACTCAAATAAAATGAAGTGTATGTGAAATAGCAACATTAGACCAATATCTTCTTCTTAGAATTGTTAAGTAGATATTTCTACCTGTGCCTTTTATAACCCTATGTAGTCTTTCTTTCTTAATGTAACTCTTAAGATATTTTTCACAACATGTGAAAAAATACTTTTACTAGAACTGTTAATTATATTTAAACAAATTTAGGATAAAAATTTCAAATATACGTCAAAATAAACATTAAAGTTTTTTTTGTATATAATCCTGACTTTCCTTTCATTCGTGTGATACAGAAATTAAATTTTAAGTACAATATAAAGAAAATACACACATACATATACACACTTTATCTACATTCAAAACATGTGAATAAATTAAATACTACATATATTAAACACCATACAGTATATAAAAAACATAATACTAATTACAACAAAATATAACAATTTGAAATATAAGGAATTATTTACAATTAAGTACATAATGCAAGAAACAATACTCAGGTCAATGATCAATGTTTATTATTTATTAGGAAATTGTATAATACAATGTTTTACATGATTCACAAAAATGTATACTTTCATTTTTTACAAACACTGAACTTATATTGTACTACTATAAATTTCAAAATACTCTTAATATTTATATGTATGAACAGTAAATATAGATAATTTAATTGAACATATACAAATTCATAAAATGTATCTTTACTTAATAGTTAGAAACATCGATGCATGATTAGTTCACATTCGTAACAGAAGAAATATAAAAAACTTAATTTGCTAATGTGAACTAAAAGAAACATTTTATGAACCCGTAAGGTTTCACCTTGATATCTTGATAATTGCTCCCAATTTCAGTTCGTTGGTTGATTAAGGAATGTCCTGACTGCAAGACCGTCTTTGATATTCAGAAGGCAAGCATCGTTGAAGTTTTTGATTACTTGAGTTTGGCTCACCTGTTTTTCGCAGCTGGAAAGAGCCCAAGGAAATAATTCTCCATTCCTGTGCTATCTGTGCGCGGGTGGGTCAGTACAGAGATTATTTGCAAGTATTTTTTCTTTGGCAAATTCAGACGTAAAAATTAATTAAACCGGCAATTTCGACTATACAACTTTTACAAATCAGTACAAAAATTACCAATATATTCGACTGATTAATAATAAAATTACTACACGATGTAAAGCGTCCTTAAAAAAATACAATGCAAACAATTTGTAAAATTATAAATACCTCGCAAATGTCGAATGGTCAATACACACTGACCGACAGCGTATGCTGCCAGCCGTAAACAGAAAACGTTAGACAATAAATGAATACATGATACCGGTAGAGAGTACCGTCCATATGTGTATAGATATATAAATACCTCAAAATACTGAGTGACTGACAAACTGAGATCGGCCAAAATATTTGTATCGTCAGTCGGCGGAAAGTGGCGGTGATAATAACAAAACAAAGCGTTGCGTCGCTCAGCTGAAATCCGTAAACTCGACCTAATTTTAGTACCAGTGTTTTACATAACAACAGAATCTAACATGTGGCGATTGTGTCTATGCGGTCAGAAGAAAGTTTAACTTAAGATACGAAATCGGTACAGAGATGGAATATTTACTTTTCGATTACAGTCATTATATGTTGTGATACACAATTGTTGAAAAACAAAATAATAATAATAAAATATCGAATATGTGTATTAAATCAGTTCCATTAGCAAAATAAAAACACAACTTTCTTCTGTTGCATTTATTTTGTTTATATAACAGTCACCTAATACAACTGACCCATACTTTTATAAATTTTATCAAAACAAGCAAAGTATTTTTTAAACATTTATGTATTATAAAATTGTATATTATAATTTTATACATATATATATATATATGTATACATATATATATATAAATCATTTAAATATCGGAGTATGAAACATCAGTGCATAATGAAGAATAAATGTAAGCTAATTGTATTATAAACATAATTACTTCTGACACTATATTTAATCCATGACAATATACAGAAAGTATGTATAATTTCTATAAGAAATCATACTTGATAGTATTCTAAATTAACAATAATTATAAGCAATTTGAAATGTAAATTTGCCAATATATTAACAAAATAAAATCATAAAGTTAAATATACATTTTTTCAAAAATGTGTAATACAGAAAAGATTGCAAATTTTAAAAACTTTAAGAAACAATAACAGTCTAATAAATTATTCAAAATTAAACACAAACAACACCTTTAAAATTAGCAAAAAATAAACTCAATTTTTACTACAACAAAATTACAGAAATCAAATTAAAATCTTTTAATTCATTCATAACAAATAAAAGTGTTATGTACGATCAGTATATAAATTAAAATACTTTCTTATCTTGATAAAATGTACAAACTTTATGGTCATTTTTATAAGGAGACTAATACATTTATACATAAATCCTTTTAAAATAAACTGAAAACACATGGGAACCTATATGTATATACATATAATTATTAGATGAATTTAAAATTGATACTCTCACTACTTCTGATTAAATCAAATCGATATTATCAGACAAAAAAATACAATATTGAGAATATGTAGTCATATACATATACAACTGAATATCTGATCTAGCACCTGAAGTGTCTAGTCAAGATTTGTATATGTTTTGTGTTACTAACCTGTTGACGACCTGTAATAAAATCACAAAATTGTGTGTTTGGTTGTAGTTAATCTATATGTTGTGTATGCATGAACGTTTACAGTATATGTGTACTCTGTATGTAATATGTGTATACATGTCATTAAGAATCAAACATACCTGTTTGGATATTCTCTTACTGGTCAAATTTGAATTGGGTCGGATGAACTAGCGACGGGAATGATTTCGAGATGAACTCCGGTGACTACCGTGATAGTAATGATCTAGAAGTAAAATTGATAGATTATACATTCACATTTGATTCTAATATCAAACGATTGCACATAAACTATTAAAACAAAAACAATTAACTAACCATTATCCCTTTCACGATGTCGCCTATCTTCTCGAGGTCCGCTATCTCGCCTATGATGCCGATCCCTACTTCTTTCTCTTTTTTCTTTTCGTTCACGATCTCGATCTCTTCTTTCCTTATCACGTTCTTGTCTTTCACGCTCCCTTCTGTCTCTGTATTCCCTCTCCCGCTCTCGATCTCGACGTCTTTCGTCTGAACCTAATCCACCACTGTTTCCGGAACCAAGTCCCCCGGATCGAGGATTTCGACGCTCTTCACGCCATTTTTCGATCTCTGTAGATATTTCTTCCACGGCAACTTTTAGTCGAGCATATCTATAAAAAAAAAACACTTTTACATATAACCACGCATAAGCCTATGTGTGTATATGCATAGGTATTTTACTTATGTAAACAATATAAAATTAGTAAAAAAACATTTAAAAACTTGACATACCCCATATGTTGTTTTCCCATTAAATGATCATCTATACGTTGTTGTGCATCTCCTACAATTAAAAATGCTCCACATACTTCACACACTTCCATTTGTTTTTCCTGTGCTGCTGCTAATTCTGCAGTTGCTGTCCAATGACTAAAAAATAATTCAGAACTTTTGTTTTTAAAAAAATTGTTAAAAATTACTTTTTTATAGAATATGAATCACTATAATCCTTCTGCTTTTTATAATACTTAAACAGAAACATACATTTATTAACTGTTTTATATATATATATATATGTAGACATGTATATATACATATATATATATATAGATATACATGTATGTACTTATGTATATAATTATATATATGCATAACGTTTACAACTATCTTACCTATTTTCATTTTGCTTTCTTAATTGTTCACGTTCCTCTTTTAACTGGTCACATAACTTCATAAGTCCTTGTGCTTGTTCTACACTGCCTTCTGTACCTGCTTTTTCAGCTTCGGCAACAAGGCCATTTATCCTTTCTGATAATAACTGAATTTGCTCATTATTACGTTGCGTTTGTGCAGGAGTCATAGCAGCAGTGTTATTTTCACCAGTAGCACCATTTACACCCTTACCAGACAAGGCAAGTCGTTGTTTACCCTTCGCTATTTTACCTTTTTATTTAAACATAATCAGTGAAATAATTGTCTCAAAAAAAAAAAAAAAACCAGATACAATTACAGAAAAACTTACGTTCAACTTCACTAACCATTGTAGAACAAAATCGAACAAATTCTTCCATGTACATAAGTTTTCGTGTGTTTCTAGCTTCACCAAACAATTTTTTAACTTCATCATCATGTACTTTTGGACACGCTCCTAAATCTGCTCTTGTATTAACAAAAAGATCGTGTGGACAAAATTTCACCATAAAATATTTACAATACTACAATAAAAATGTTTTCGTTCATTTTGAAGAACATATTAAAAAATATATAGTTATATAAATAATACACCTAGTTTACGTTTATTACATCAATGACATATCTAAAAATAAACCGACACTCAAATTAAAAATTTGACAATTATTCAAACATCGTGAGTGTGTAAATTAATAACCTAAACTACCAGCAAGATAATAATACAAACTATATTTATTGGAAACAACAATACCTCTGGATCTTCCCAATTTAATTCTTTTGCTTTCTCATTGGGAGCTATATTGCGATTTCTTCCCATCAACTCATCCAAAAGTTGAGCTGCTGCTAGTACAGCCATTTTACCGTGATTGATAAGCAGGAATACCACAGAATATTTTCCACGCACCTCTTGATTGTTAGCTAGGGTAAAAAATAAATAATTAAACAAACACCAGTTCCGCCACCGACACAAAAATCAAGTAATTGTCACTTAAATACCATTTGACAAGTTGAATAGTGGAGTTCAAGATGGAATTAACGTAAGTCAAGTTAATACGATTGTCTGATGAGAATAAACACGTTAATTTATTAAGAGCATTCAACCTGTGCAGACAATTTATAACAAAATATGATATATTCTTATTAGTATCGTTTGTTGTGTGTTTAGTATTTTCAACTTTTTTTGAAAGTACAATCTGATTGTTCATCAAATAACTTTCAATCATATGGGAATATCTTTCCATATTGTTGTTAGTTAAATAAATTAGTATGAAACACTACAATTCAAGCCAACGGAATATAAAAGCAAAAAATAGAAGTAAATAATTCGTACTTAGAAGACATGAAGTTGGAAACTTAACCTTTCAATGAAAAATAAAGAAGATAAATATTATCCTAAAGAAATGGTTATTTCCATCAAAGATTGGCGTCAAGCCCTTCGTACTCCACCGTCTTATAGGGTAGGAAACAGCACATTACGTGTTCAAACAAAATTCGTATCCTTAATTGCCATGGCAGGCCTCTTTTTTTTACTAATTATATACATATTTCCTGTTTCTGAAAAAAGTACTGACTTAAAATTTCTCAGTACACAAAGCACAAATTTATGTAATAAAAATAGACAGTATAACAATACATATCCATTGACGACACCATTAATATTCAATGGAATGATATCGTATCGAATAGGAATCATAGCAGATTTAGATACTAACTCAAAAAGTAAATCAGAACAGTACACATGGTATTCATATTTACGTAAAGGATATTTAAGTTATAGTAAATCTAATCAGAAAGTAATTGTCAGTTGGGATAAACAACCAGATATTTTGCTGAAATCGACTTTTTCATCAAAAGATCGTGGTATGGAATTATCAGAACTCTTAGTATTTGACGGCCGTTTATTAGCATTTGATGATCGATCCGGTATAATATATGAAATATTGAAAGATACAGTAATTCCTTGGATTATATTAACAGATGGAAATGGATAGTAAGTACCTGTGTAATAATAAATTAATTGAATTTTTTCATACAATATATATGTGTATATATATATATATATATACACACACATACATACATACACACACATACACAACATATTTACAGTACATATATCTACACGTCAGTATTTTTGATGTAATAATTACTTATTTCCAATTGTAGTTCATCGAAAGGGTTTAAATCAGAATGGGCTACAGTTAAAGATAATACTTTATATGTGGGTTCTATGGGAAAAGAATGGACAACAGATTCAGGAGCATTTGTAAATAACAACCCACAATATATCAAGGTTGTGTCAGCTGCTGGTGAGGTATTGTATTGATATGAATTTGATATAATTTATTCACAGTTTAATATTTTAAATATATTTTTACAGACAAAACATGTAAATTGGATAAAGCAATATAAAGCAATAAGAAATGTATTAGGCATCAACTGGCCGGGCTACATGATTCATGAAAGTGGTGCTTGGTCAGAAGACCATAACAAATGGTTCTTTTTACCCCGAAGATGTTCAACAGAAAAATACAATGAAACACTTGATGAATTAAGAGGCTGTAATGTTCTTATTACAGCGGATACAGACTTTGAAAATATTAAAGTCAATAAGGTATTATCAGTGTTTATTCCAGTTTGATTTATTTATCAATTAGGAATATAAATTGAATATCTGCTTTATTAGATTAGTTTATCTATATTTAAAATTAATTTGATTAAATAAAATTTGATTGAAATTTAAACTTGTAAAGTACTAGCAAATTTAAATAATGACAACTATACAATTCATTATGAATATTAGATTTAGGTGGTAAAATATAAAACTTAAGTTTTTTTTTCTAAATATTAGTCTAAAATTACAAAAAAATAATATCAACATTAAAGAAATCAAATTTTATATGCATTTTAGGTGGGTGAACAAAAACCGACACATGGATTTTCAAGTTTTAAATTTATTCCAGGCACATATGATCAAGCAATTGTTGCTTTAAAAACTGAAGAATATAATGGCTCAACAGCAACTTACATTACTGCCTTTACAATAGATGGAAAAGAGTTAATGCCAGAAACAAAAATATCTGACCAAAAATTCGAAGGAATTGAATTTATATAAAATTTCAAATACCTTTTTTTAATATTTCATTCCAAACGAGTAATTTATTACTGTATAACTGTTGAAATTGTAAAATAAATTTTTTTATTTAATCTAGATTTTATTTATTACAACCTCAATTACAATCATTTTAAAATAATAATGTTCTAACAATTATGATTTATATATTAAATTTTGTATATAACATGTATATAAAAAGCTTTATTATTTCTATTGAAAAGGAATATGTAAACATAATATAATGATCAGAAGAATCTTAAACTATGAAAATAAATTTAACTTACTAGTAAATTCAATTTAAGTAAATGTCTAATGATTTTCAATCATTAAGTATTTATCAAAACAAAAATGTATTACTAAAACAAAGCTGAAATAAAATATTAAATATGAAGAATATTTATTTATTATAATTAAACTTCTCCATTGAGATTAAAATAAATAATAAACCAAACAAAATAATCTTCATGAAAAATAAATGCATGCATATAAACTTAAAAAATATTTTTTAAAAATGAAATTCATATGTATAATATAATAAATACAAATGGAACTAATCTAGTATATAAATTAAAAGGTTTTTGTCTCTAAAAAAGGGTTTATCGATAGTTATAACAATTTAAAGTATTTAAAAAAAAATGAATTGGTAGTCTAGAACAAGTTTTAAATCCTTCATGTAAACAATATTTTTATTGACCATGCTCAATGCTTTCCTTTGAAGGAAAATCAATAGTTGAATGTTATATCATGGCTTGATTAACAGAAGTGTCAAATTATGTATGAAGACAAAATTCTTAGTTTTATTTTAATAAAAGTACAACCTAGATAATTTTCTATATAAATTATTTTCAATTCAACCGACAGTTTATTCTAATGTAGTGAAAATACAAATTACAAGAATTTACATTTTGTGTATTACAAAACAAATATTAACAAATAAATAACATAATGGAACAAAAAACATGCAACAATGTCAACACCGATACAGAAGATTGGGTACTTGCAAAAGAAGGTATCGATTTATTAATTAATAATAAAGCATGGGAAGCTGAAGAATTATTCAAAACACATACTGATAACATACAAATGGCAGCAGGATATGCATTTGTTACATTCATGGTGAGATTCACATATTCTCATAAAAAATCAATAGTTTTATTATTTATTAACTTGTGAATCCATTGTAATTAATTTTACTATATTCGTTTCGACTATTGTCTTATATAACATTAAATATCTTTTAGAATGCACTTATGTCTTATGAAGAAGATAAATTAACATTAGCATTAAATACTTTAAAAAATACAGAGCGTCGATGTGCAAACGATATGGGATGGTTAAAAAGTGTAAAATCTAGAGTCTTTGGAATAGATAATTCTCAAAATTTAGCAGATTCATTAGAAAAACAAATAATATTAGCAGATACACAGGTAAGCGATCACATTATCAAATATGTAAGTAATAAAATTATTAATAGCAATAAAATGTCCATCTGTAGTTATTGTGAAATGTTTAATATTATTAATCATATAAACTCTATATTTTCAATAAGGTTTATAAGTTTAATATGATTTTTAATTAAAATTATCTTAGGTGTGTGTTGCTATTTTGACTTTTCTTCAACAAGAATTTTCTGGTTATCTTAAAGGTGGTTGGGTATTAAGGAAAGCTTGGAAAATATATCAACACGTCTATAATCAAATTTTAGATTTGTATAAAAAAACTTTTTCTGACTTAGATGATGCAGGTGTAGTATAATAATTTATTTTAAAGAATTCAATTACATGTCCTAATATAAAAAAATAATTGTTTTTAAATAGCTATTTGTTCATAAAATGAATGATTGATTTTAGGGCCTTACCAACCTAATTCATCCAACAATCATGTATCATCTACAAGCGGTTCATTAAATTCTTCTACTGACGGTTTATCTGCAAGTTCTTCCTGTGAATGGTCTATACCTAACACACCGAATAATGAGAATCAACCTGTTGACCAAAATGTTTCCGAATTGTACAAAAACACAAGTTCTTCTGACAATAATATAAATGATTATCATAATAGTAACGGATATATTCATCATTTTGATATTCCTATTTCCAAATCGAATTCTAAATTACACATGCCTCATAGTGCAAGTAGACCAACATTTAGCTTATCTACTCTAACTCATTCGATTTCATACCCGCTTGGATTCATCACGAGCATGTTACATTCGACAACCCACACGTAAGAACAATGGAAAATTATTATATTTTTTATCGCATTCTAACAAGAACAAACAATTAAAATATACTTCTAGAAGTCAAAAAGGTGAGAATTTCTTAGAACGGGATGAATCTATCACTCCTAAACAGATTGCTCGATTAATGAGTGCAGCTAGTTTTGGATACGGTGTATTTCAATTAAGTGTATCTCTTTTACCACCGACTATGTTAAAGCTTACACAATTGTTTGGCTTTAGTGCCAATCGAAAAGTAGGGTTGAATTGTTTAATGTATGCTAGAAAAGGAAATGACATGAGGGCTCCTCTTGCTACGTAAGTTAAATATATATATATATATATATATACATATAAATACAAATACACATCGATATGCATTTACACACATATAAATATATCAATTTTCCTTACTGACAAATATTTTATTTTCCTATGTTATTATTAGACTTTGTTTAAAATCACATTTATACAAAATCATTAATGTACTTTATCTATAATTAACTTAAATTTGAATATTACAGTCAATGAAAGATTAAACTGTAGTAAAAAATGATTAAGAACATTTAATTAAAATAATGAATGATAAATAATATGTACATTTGTTTCAGACTTGGTTTATTATGGTATCACACAATTGTAAGACCATTCTTTGCTTTGGATGGTTGTCATGTAACTGCAGGTATTGAATCTGCGATACAGCTTATGAATGAATCTCAAGAACAATATGGACAATCAGCATTATTTTTATTTTTTCATGGCCGAATTAATAGATTAATGGTATTCAGTTTTAAAATTTCTCATATAAATTTATATCTTTAATTGACTCTGAATTTTTAATACTTCAATTGTAAATTAACTAAAATTAATAGAATTTTATTCTGAGATTAAACCGTAATAGAATTAATTTTTCAGTCACGTATTCCAGCAGCATTAAGCTGTTATCAACAAGCTGTAGAAAATGCTTCACAGCGTGAAGTTAAACTCTTATGTCTCCACGAAGTAGGATGGTGTTACCTTATTCAACTTGATTACACGGAAGCACGGAATACATTTATTTTATTAAAACAGCGCAGTCGATGGTCGAGAAGCTTTTATACATACTTGGCTGTTATCTGTGCTGGTGCATCTGAAGCACTCTGTGATATTACACTCATTCAGGATATTATTAATATGCTTGAAGCTTCTACTCAAAAAGGAACACAATTAGAATTATATTTAAGTAGGCGGTTGAAACATTTTCCTCGGCATAATGAGGAATTACAGCAATATGATAGTATATATTGGAAACTGTTCATTTATGAACTTCTTTATTTATGGAATGCACTTCCTAGTTGCCATCTTGGCTATATTGAAAAGATAATAGGAGGTAATTATATTCTTTTTTGTTTTTTAGAAGTTATTTCATAAATCAAGTTTATATTAATGCTTAATTCTTGTATTATACAGATTGTAAAAATTCAAACCGTGAGCCTATGATTGGGCTTTCAAAACTTGTAGCTGGATCATGTTATTATATATTAGGAGATTACATTTCTTCTATTGAATGCTATCGTAGTTGTTTACTACAGAGATCACAAGTATCAGCGGTTGAAGATATCCATATATCTGCTTTTGCTCAATATGAACTGGCAATGATGCTCATTAAAAACGTCGAAGTACATAATATTTTTTTAATATTTGTTTACAAAATTTGAAAGTAAGAAAATTCATTTAAATTTCTTTTTTATAGTCACATGAAGAAGGAAAAGCACTGCTTCAAAAAGTACAGACTCAGTACAAGGATTATGATTTTGACCATCGCTTAAACATTCGCGTACATGCAATGTTAAAAACTTATACTTAAGAATTAAAGTATAAATATTTTTTTCGTTTTTGTACTTTATTATATTGTGTACAGTTATAAAAGTTTAAATTCCACACAGTTTATATAATATACAATAAGTTATAATTTTTTTAAAAAAAATATTTAATCACATAAATGTAAGTAAAAGAAAATTAAGATGTGATGTATAAGAAATTACAAATGTATGCTGAAAGCAGATTTTATATATTTTACAGTAATTTATTATTGTAATGTAAATTATTGTTTTATTAATTTTTTTTTAAAATTTAAAACCAATCTAGTGGAATAAGTTTTATTTAGTGTAATGATGTTAATTCTCCAAAGATTAATATATATTAGAATCTCATATATAAATATATATATATATATATATATATATTTATATATATATATATATATATATATATATATATATAAATTTAATTTATTATGTACTTAAATAAGCACAATACGGTTTGCATGTAAATCATGTGATTCAAAATCCAAATATTTTATAAATGTAAAAAAGTTAAAAAAATATTTTTAATTGAATTTAATAAGTGATAATCTCTAATCACAACATTGCTAAAATATATGAAAATAAATGCCTTAGAATATCTACATCTAGATATGAAAAATTCTGATACAAAATGTTCTAGGGAGGTTTATTATTAAATCGAGATGGAATTTATATTATTAAATTTTAATATTGAGTAAGATCGTAGAACAACATTCAGTATAAAACTGTGGATGTTCTATTATGTATGCCAATATAGTAAATATAGACATTTTATAACATTTCATTATTTCATAAAATATATTAATACTTACGGTACAGTATAGCTTTTTAGCTATAACCGTCCACGTATAAGAACTGTATGCAATTTTTTTAGCTTTTACTTATTATAAAGTTGTTACTCAAAAATAAAGACATTTAAATAAATAATTCCGTCCCAATAACAATTATTTTCATTATATATAAAATTCCTTATATATGGTAGTAAAATATCATAAAAAACATTAAATAAATTTGTTTCTTTTACAGAATTTTCATTTTTTATTATTTTTTTATAGTATCTACTAATTATGTAAAAAATAATAAAACTTTAGAATATAAAAATACCATTTTTCAAAATTTATTGTAATTTTATAACTAAGAATACATCTTTACACATTCAAAATGAATCCATTAATTAAATATTCTTTCTTATTAAATTCTCTGTATTAATTAATTAAATCATTCTTAATACAATTCAGCTATGTTTCTATATTAAAAATACAGAGTAATAATCATTTTTTTTTAAGTTAACAATAAGGTTTATATAACAATCTTATTGTTAACATATAATTATATATGTAAAAAATATATAATATTAGTTTCTATTAAAACGTAGTACTTAAGAAATACTTTCGAAAAAATATTGTTTTTATATGCGTTAAAAAATTATTTGCAATAAATCTGTCACATTTTATTTCATTTTTACCTCATTTAATTCTTAAATACCGCTAAATTTAAAATAAATATACACAATATCCGGTTAACACTTACCAAACTATAGCTAAGTTCATACAAGAACTCTTATTAAGTTTCTCCCTGTGGCATTAAAGACGTAAGTGGGCTTTCTTTTTCATGCTTATTTTATTTACACAATCTGGCTGTATTGTAATTTATATTCATTTTAATTTAATAAATAATGTTGCCTTCTAATATAATCAAGTTATATTTTCTTATATTTAATTGAATCAGCAAACATTTTATACATTTTGAACATGTTCTGAACGTGTTTGATAAAAACCGCCTCTAAAATCGTATTCGTCAAGTACCCCAATTTTTATGGAAGAATATGATTAAGAATTGGTTAAATCTTGAATAGTCGAGATATTAATATCGTTATGTAAAAACGAAGTTAATGTGTTTACAATTTTAGGTTACGTCGTAGCTCTTTGCTAACGTTACAATGTCGGGAGCGTTAGAAGTGTTAAGTCTTAAGGAGGAGGATGTTACTAAGATGTTAGCGGCTTTCACCCATTTGGGTACTGACAATGTCAATTTCCAAATGGAACAGTAAGTTTTTTAATAATATATGTCTATTGCCTACATCGTTATACATTACTTCAATTTATAAGCTATGTATTCCAGTTAGGCAAATATTAAATGGATTTTTTCACATTTGAAGTTCTAAAATAACTTCATTTGCAGCCCAATATTCCAAACATTTATTACTTTTACATTACTCACTTTTTTAAAAAAAAAAAAGCTAAGCGGCTGTATTTTTTTAGATATGTATATAAAAGACGTGCTGATGGAGTTCATATAATTAACTTAAGACGAACGTGGGAAAAGTTACTGTTAGCGGCCCGAGCAATTGTAGCTATTGAACATCCATCTGAAGTTTTTGTCATTTCATCTCGGTCAAACGGACAACGTGCAGTGCTTAAATTTGCAAGTTACACAAGTGCAACACCAATTGCTGGCAGGTTTACACCAGGTATGCATTATTTTAAATATTTATATTGTATTATATGTGTGGTTATTTTATTTCATAGGATTGTTTTAAAAATAATGCCTTCTCTTGATATATGGAGTGTGTTTCAAATACATAATAAAAGCTTGTCTATTTTCACAGGTGCTTTTACCAATCAGATTCAAGCTGCTTTCCGTGAACCCCGTCTTTTAATTGTAACTGATCCAGCGAATGATCATCAACCTATTACAGAGGCATCATATGTTAATATTCCTGTCATAGCATTTTGCAACACAGAAAGTCCATTGCGTTTTGTTGACATTGCAATTCCTTGCAATAATAAGTCGTCTCATTCTATTGGTCTTATGTGGTGGCTTCTTGCTCGAGAGGTTAATATATAAATTTTAATTTTAAATTAATAAAGTATATTTTCTTGCAGGGATGAGCTTGTTCCCTTTGAAATTCTATGATTTATTTAAATTTTTCCATCTGAGCAAGTTTAAATTATTTTTTTTAAGTATATTTTATCTTTATTTTTGAATTTTACTGGTACTATTGTCATTATTTCATAAATATTTTAGGTTTTACGGTTACGTGGGTCCATTCCCCGAGAAACAAAATGGGATGTTGTTGTCGATATGTTCTTTTATCGTGATCCTGATGAGGCAGAAAAGGAAGAACCTACTAAAGAAATGGTTACATTGAAAACAGAAGTGGGAGTAAGTGTTTTTCTTATAAAGTTAATATAATTTTGAATGTAATTTGTTATTAATTTTTTATGATGACTTATCTAAGGAACCACTGATTGCTAGTGATTTTCGCATGTATTATCTGAAGTGAAATATTTTTCAAAAAAGTAGTTTGATGGTCTTGATCAAATTTGTAACAAATAATATAAATTTAACAGGTGACGCATGATACTGTTCCTGAATCATGGCCTGGTGAAAATGAAACAGCTTTGCCACCTTGGCAAGAAGAAGGCATAGCATCTACCACAGTCAGCAATGTTATTAAAGGACCAGCTACAACAGGTACTACTGGTGATTGGGCTGCTTTACAGGATGAATGGACTGCAAAGGCATCAACTCAAGATACCACCCAACAGAACTGGGGCTCTTCTACTGACCATAATTGGTAGATAAATAAAATGTTCTGTATGGATGATGTTGATAATAAAAAACATTAAAACAATTTTTATTTTGATTTATCCTTATATTTTAATCAGTAATAAATTAACTAAATAACAACTGAAACTGATTTTTATGAATTAAAAAACTTTATTTCTTGGGATAAAATATTTTTTAATTATTAACATAAACTATTATGAAATCACAATTTTCCCAAAGGTTCTCCATGAACTCTAAATCGATACAAACACGTATAAAATTTGTTTCCGTAATTACTGTGAATCTGTAACTGAATCTTCCCGTGGGGATATTTGGCACCTTCTGTATTTACTTCAAAAGTTTGTTGTGAAGAACCAGGTATTTTGTAAGTGTATATACCTAGACTTATTAAACTGTTTTCTGTTAAAGCCTAGAAATTAAAAAAAAAATTTAAGATGTAAAAGATAATGAAGTTCTATTTACAAGAAAGTTATTTTTAATGTAGACAATATTACAAAATTAATATGTATATTCTTTTTAAAACTAATAACTTTTATCAATAAAATAAGTAGCTAGTTTAAGATAATCTACATTTTTTTTTAATTTGGCTGTATAAAATCATTAATATACCAAGACTGAAAAATCCTTTGGAGCTGTAGAAATATCTATAGCAATATTTGATGGAATGTGTTCCATAGTAAATGCAGAAATAAAAATAGTTGTAACAAGTTGAATATTGAACTTTGCTGAATATCCTTCAAATGCAAAACAATTTCCAGGTTCTACATTGCTTTGTAAAATCACTCTTGGACTAGGCTGTAAAGTCCATAATTGAAATCCTAAAAAAGTTAATACAGGTGCACCTACAGAGCTAGGTTTTGCTTCTGTAGAAATAATAGATCCACCAGATGATTCCAATGCATAATCTGAAAATGTTAATAAATGTGATAAATTGATTAATTTATTGAATAATCATACCTGTAAGTCCTAATTTATCTATATCATACTCCATCAGAATGTCTTCCATTATTGCTTTTAATTCCATCCTATCAGAATTCATACATCTTTCTGTTTGAATATATGCTGTACTTCTTAATTCATTTATTATTTTTTCCAAGTCTTTATTTTTTAACTCAGCTTCATTAATTTTATTTTGTAATGTTTTAGAATAATTAATTAATAGAGTTAGTTTCTGGAAAATGTCTTTCAACAAAAGATCAGTTTTTTGAATGTCACGGGAGTTACTTAAACTTGATTTTGATGTATTCAATTTATAATATGACAAATCTTCAAACAACCATGGTAAATTATTTTGTTTTGTTTGAATTAAATTATTTAATTGCCATACTATTAAGAACAAAATTATTTTTTGTATAAATGAATTTTTTAGAGAAAGCTAGCAAAAAAATAATTTACTTACTGTGAATTATGTAACAACTTATTATTAATAAAAATATCGTCAAATACGAATACTTCTGATAATAAAAATTGTTTCGAACACCTACAATTTAATATATATATATATATATATATATATATATATATATATGTTTGTACATATTATAAATCTTCAAATTAATATAAAAGTATAATAAGTTATTATTTATATAATTGACTCTTAATTTTTAAATGTATACCGTATGTATTTCTTAAAAGAGCTTCTAATAATGAGGCCCTTCTGATATTATTTTCGTCTGCTTTAATGAAATTTTGTAATTGTGGAAAACTTTCGTAGCGTTCAGAATTTTCAAAATTTATATTTGGGGATGATGAAGTTAATGTAAATCCTGAATTGAGTAATATTAGATTTAATTTAATTTTATTTGTGTAATTTTAAATGAAAATACCTGGAGTTAATCTTGTTTTATATCTTTTTTGTGTAATATTTAAAGATCGCATTTTAATACTGATTTAATAAAAAAAAATGTATATTTTACATTGAATAATACTAATTCCACAATAATATTACATTTATTTATATGTCGTTATTATTTTGTCTTGTTTTGATTGTGTGTTGTTATTTTTTTTTTCTAATTATTACAAATGATCAATTAACTAGAATTTAAAATTGCCGCTACATTTTTTCAGTCGAATATAGATAAAACACAATATTCCTAAATGTGAAATTTGACATTTATTATTATTGTATATTTAAGATTAAATATTGTACGTATAATACAGCACAAATGTTTGTTTGAGACGTAATAATTATTAGTGTATATGAGATTTTTATGAAATAAATCGACAAGTGCCATATTATAACCAATAAGTCTATATTCGTTTATTACCAGAAATTTAATTGACCTTGCATAATAAATTTACTATTTTTGTGAAGTATTAGTAAGTAGGACAAAATAATGAAAACAAATCAGCTGGTGTTTTCTTAGGCGTGGACTGAAAAATGTATTAAAATTAATATTCATTTCAAAAAATTATTGTGGTTCTATTGTATTATGATAGAATTTATTTTATTGTTCTGTCATTAAAGTGGAATTATTTTTCATTATATCCATCTATATATTTATTAAAGAAATTACATTTTTCATTGAACAGTAAAAAAAAATCGTTTACTAGCTATGGTGAATAATGTAACAAATATTTATTCACGATGGCAGGAGATTGTGGGCGGTCTACAGCCCAGAAACAGTATGATTATTTGTTGAAGTTTTTATTAGTCGGAGATAGTGATGTAGGCAAACAAGAAATATTATCAGGACTCGAAGATGGTTCTGCAGAGTCACCATTCTGTAGTGGAAGCGGTATGTTTTGAATTTAATTTAAAAAATTATAGTGATTTAGTTTGTATAGAAAATATGAAAAATATAACAATAAAACAGTTTTTAAAAATATTTACAAGTAGGATTATTAAGTATTTAGTGAAAGATTAAAATATGTGATATTTCAAATATAAAATCTGATTTAAAAATATGTATTTATACAAATATTTGAAATCAAAATTTTAGTTAGTAAAAGTAATTCTAGGTAAACCAAATATAATACTTTATTATTTTATTTCAGCTTTCATAATAAGCTTTAATAATAAATTTCTAATAATATCAAAATATAAAAGTATATAAAATATTACTTTTGAGTTTATTTAGTAAAATGTTTGTTTATATATAGAATATTATTTTTATAATTATAAATTATGTAACTGTTGATAAATTTTGACAAAATATTTTTTTTTGTATACATATAAAATAATTCTTAAACATATTTTAATTTATAATTATAATTTTTTTATTATTGTTCTCTTTAGCATATAAAACAACGACAATACTTCTTGATGGTAAACGAGTGAAGTTACAATTATGGGATACTTCTGGACAGGGTCGTTTTTGTACAATTATTCGATCGTATTCAAGA
Source organism: Acanthacorydalis orientalis (assembly GCA_034766995.1). Classification (NCBI taxonomy): domain Eukaryota; kingdom Metazoa; phylum Arthropoda; class Insecta; order Megaloptera; family Corydalidae; genus Acanthacorydalis; species Acanthacorydalis orientalis. The sequence goes on from CM068316.1 coordinate 50,401,791, forward strand.
GGTGCACAAGGTGTTCTTCTAGTATATGATATTACTAGTAAATGGTCATTTGCTGGTCTAGATCGTTGGTTAAAAGAAGTTGAAGAGGCATGTTATTTTTATTTATTAAAAAATAAACTATTTTCAATACTTAAAAAGAAGTATTTTTTTATTTCTGTAAAACCTTCAATTTGCATGTTATAATTATATATTAATAGATACATGTGACAGTATGTGTTTATAATTGTTTACATATATTCAATATAATATTTTTAATTATGAAATAAAGTTCAAAAAATAGTATTTCTTTTTGTTTTAACAGCATGCTCCAGGTGTTCCTAAAGTTCTAGTTGGTAATCGATTACATTTAGCATTCAAACGTCAAGTAGCTGAACGTGATGCAGAACTTTATGCAGCCAAGCACCGAATGGCATTTTTTGAAGTAAGCCCATTGTGTGATTTTAACATACGAGAAAGTTTTAGTGAATTGTCTCGTATGGCACTTACGCGTAATGGTATGGAAAGATTGTGGCGGTCAAATAAAGGTAAATGTAAATTAGAAAAAAAACAATGGTTTTTAAGTAAAATTAGTATTGAATAATGAACATTTTATTATCAAATAACTTGTTTATTAACATGATCAATCATGTACATTTTTATTTTAGTGTTAAGTTTACAAGAGTTATGTTGTCGAGCAATTGTAGCTCGTACAACAGTGTATGGTATCGAACAGTTGCCTTTGCCTGCGTCCATTAAGTCGCACCTTAAATCTTACGCTCTGACAGGCGGATCAGCGACGTTGCTGCGTTACTCACACAGTCATCGTGGTATAGGAGGCAATCACAAAAAAGGAACAAGACTGCCAGGTAGTGGTATAGGTAGTCCGTCCGGCACACACATTTTAGGTATAGGTGACTCGAGGACTAGTTGTACAGGTCGGAACTCATGTGTGTTATCGTGACAAAACACTATATTGTGAAAGTTTACTGAAAGCAATATTTTTTATTATCATTTATGGAAACTATGTGTCAGTGAAATTAGAAGCTATATGTGATTTTAGTGGATTGGCTGTGGTGTCAAAAAATACATTAATTAGAGAGAGTAAATGCTGCGGCAGCTAAAAAGATAATTTTATACTGTAAAGTATGTCTTAATAGTTTTTTTAACATTTGTAATATGATTATAATCATAGTCATTAATGGCATTTCTCTTTAATATTATTTTTTTACTAAACTTTGAGTCTATGCAATAAAATGCACAAATTCATTTACTACAATAAATTTTCACAATTTTTATGTTTTTTTTTTATTTATTTCTTTATTAATTAAAAAAGAAGTGTTGCTGTTTTTGATGCTGTTTAAAAATCACTGTGATACTGTTAGGTGTGTATAAAACATAGATTTATACATTTTTCAAGCTACATCTTCACAATATGTCATTGTATTGTGCGAATTAATTATTTTTTATTTATATATGAATGAAAAATCAATAATTTTGGAGAAGTTAGAAAACTTTTTAGCATTATGGAATTGATTCGTGTATTGAGCTTTAACACATTTACATTAATAGATAAAATAAATGTTACAATATTCTTAATACTTAAATTTGGTTGTTAATTTTTATTTGTTAATAATTTATTTTTTAATGATTATTTTCAGGTAGCAAATTAAAAATGTATATTAATCATAATAAATATGATATTTTTAAATGTAATGAATCAAGTAGTGTTATTATGAACATACAAAATTATGATCCTAGTACAGCAGCGATCATAAATGGACGTGCCTGCTTTTTATTGATTTGTTTGTTCGAACTTAATTTTTTCAATGGTATCTATTTTATTTACTGATATTGTGCATATGTACAGTGAAAGGTTTTGTTGAACATTTTGATTACTTTGTAATTATTTATGTTAAATGGAGTACATCAGTTGTGCTTTCATTAAATTATAATACTTATGTAAGAAATGGTATCAAAAATAAGTGACAATTCATTTATTAAAAAATATTGTTAAAAATACAGTCAAAGCAAAAATGTAATTTATGTTGTAGATCGCTGTAAACATTTAATAATTAACCAAACTAAAATAAAAATGTGATTTTTATTTTTTTATATATTTATTTTAAATAAGTCAGTATGTAATTAAATCAAAATTCATTTAAATGCTAAGCATTTATTAAAACTAAGATATGTGAAATGTAAAAGTTAATTATAGCACAATTTTGTTTTTATTCCATAAATTTTTGTATAAATGTTGTGTTCTAGAAATGAACATTAATTTTTACCATTTTTGAATTTGTTAACAAATTCTAATATCAAATTTAAGTAAATTTCGATTTTAGCTCTATTAATTGTATATATACACAAATTTCTTACTATTTTCTAATAGTTCAAACTAAGTGTACAAATATGTTAATATTTAATCACACACCCGTACACATGGCTGCAATTATTTTTAATTAATCTACACATTAGTTAATAAACATATTTAATTTTTTATATGTACAGTACTGTAAATTCCTAAATCCAACATTATTTTGTGTCTATTTTTATTTTGACTTGCAATGTGAAAAAGCATAAAAATAAATGTATTTAAAAATCTACTTCTTTATTTAAATTACCTCTAATCTGTTTACATAAAATATTATTTGCTTTATTTTTATTGATTTGAATTATTGGGTATATTATGTTAATTGTATTTTAATAAAAAATATTTTTTAAATTATTTAAAAGTAATTGTTTTTTTAATACAATATATGTATGCATATATATATATTATATACATAGGAATATTACACATTTGCCATACGATTTTTCATAATACTGATAGTTAAAAATCTTATCAGAAGATGGCGCACAGGTGATATTTTTGTTGTAGTTTTCAAACAATTTCAATAATCGTCATTTGTTGTTAAGTAGTACCGATGGTGAATATGTGAATTGTGATAAAAGGGTAAGAATTATTTTTATTTCATTTAATAAATCTTTTAATTCAAGTAGTATTTAATAAAATAATGAAGTCAAATGTTATCTGCCAAAACTATTGTTTAGAACTTGTTGTATGGAGTGTCTTTAGTTTTGAAATTCATATATCATAATTTCAGATTTACACAAAAATTGAAATTAAGTTCACCTTAAAGTAATTAAAACTTTGTTTACTAGTATATGAACAAATATTTGCCCAAATTGAAATTTGATTCAAGTATATACATTAATTGATGTTTTGATAATTTAAATTTGTAAATATTTCAATTTTCACATCAGAAAATATATAAAATTATTTAAAAAGTGTGTATTTGATTTATATAACCTTACTATATATGTATATATAATCTTTTAAATATTTAGGATGAATTTAATATTAAATAATTTAAGTATTGTAATTAAAGTAAGTGTAAATTAATATTTATGTATCTTTCACTTATTTTTATTAACATTTATTTTATTTTATCTGTGTATGAATGTAATTTTAAAAATCAAAGATTATCGAAAGTAATGTATATCTATTTATATTTTTGAGAAGTTTAAATTAGATTACAAACTAATCGTTGCTAAAAGTGCATAGGTTAAGGTTTTAAAAAGTTATAAAGAAAAAAAATGGCATCTATCCTAAAATGTCAGAAAGTAAGAAGCATTTGTAAATTAGTGTTTTGGTTTTGTATTTTATTTTATAAATTAAATATAAAATTCTCATTTATTTTGTATTGTATGACTTACTAGGATCAAAAAATAAATATCTATTTTTACTGCTTTATTTTTGAAAAGAATTTATTAAAGTTAGAAATCAATGTTAGTTTTAGAAATAAATTAACGTAATATGTATGTAACTGTCTTTATTACTTTAAAGAAGTTTGGAAAAGCATTTTTACATATCTAAAAATAACAATTTGTTAAATTATATGTGAAATAGTGTGTTTTACCGTATTGATAATATTCGTTTCTATTTTTTTTTTAAAAGAAGCATTTTTTGGTAACAAATATTTTTTTTTATTCATGATTTTTTTAACATGTCACTTTCAATAAAACTTAAAAAACACATACGAATATACACATACCATATCAGCATTAATAAAATGAACATTCAATAAAAAAAAGCTTTTAGTTTCAATAAACATTTTTTTTCATAGATCAAAATAAAATACATTTTTATAATGCTAATTACACATCAAATTTATTTTTATACATTAGTATACACATAGATACAGAAACATTTAAACACAAATTCAAATATTTATAATAATCAACAAAAAAAATACTTATTTATTTTCATCTCAAGTAAACACAAAAGTATTCTTTATAAATTGAAATTTTAGCTAATTTACACTAGACATATAAATATACACAATACAAATTCTATTATCAGTCATTTATAATAAATATAGAATTTGTTAATAGCCTTTTGTGACCTTTCTCTAAGATTAGAAAATATTTTTGGTGTATAACATTTAATTTAACAAATTCATATATATGTGTATATATATATACACATATATATAAAAAAATGAAAATAAATAAGTATTACAATACAAAAATAATGTACTATAATAAATAACAAGTACAAAATTATCCTTGTGTATATGAAAGTGTATAAGTATGAAATTTAAATTAAGTAGTTCACTTTTAAGTTTGTTTCTTTGTGAAATACTACGATAAAATGTTTTTAAAAACAGAGAGACAATGTAATGTTATTTCCTTTAAAAAAGAATAACATGTGAGCAATATTTAAAAAAATACGAAAACGATGTAGAATAAAATTGTCACTTTAATAACACATTTATATATATATACAATACATTTCTAAAATTTAAAATAAAAGATGTACTTCTCTAGATAGCGGTTTTTAATATAATAATGAGTAAACAATTATAAATATGACTTTATTAATACAAGATTTTTATGGCAAAGCATTCAATATAATATTTGTATAAACGATCACTGGAATTGTTTATTTCAATTTTTGTTCACACAGAAATCAAAGAAGTCATCTATTAAGATCATTTTTATTTCTACAGATAATTACAAAGACAAAATGTTCAAGACAATTAAATTTAGTCAATGTATTTTCATGTACATAATATAATATTTATCTGTAGAATATTAATAATCTAAGATGTTTTTCATTTGTTTAATTTGTCATTTGAGAATATAACGAAAAAAACAATAAATGAACATGCAATAAGATTGAAAAGAGCATGAAAATTACAATTTACGTTTTCACCTAAACTCGTAAATTTGTATGCTGTGCTCAGGCACGTGGGTCAGCGTCAATGACTGATACCTACAAAAATAAGTACAAAATTGTGACTGCATGTGTATAATAAATAAATATATATAAAATTAAATTTTAAAAAATGTTATGTTAATAATAAATATAATATTTCTGAAAAATCTATACATTTTTTACTAACCATTCAGAACTCCTATGATAATAATATCCTTCAATAGTTGCTGTGGATTTTTGAAAACATATATAATAAAACCCAGCAAATGATGCTCCGTTTATATCCTTGATTGTATGATCTGGAACTAAAAAGTGCTCTTTCCAGCGCATAAAAACAAAATCAGTTTGTGCAAGTGCTGCATAATCAAAGCTGTCCGAATTGAAAGTTTTTGCATATTGATAAAATGAACCAAATTTACTCTGCAAATATTACAGAATTATATAAATACTGCAAGTCATTGGTTATTATTAATATCACGAATTACTCTTACCCAGTGTTTCTTATCAACATCTTCATCAGCATCCCATTTTCTGGTTAAAAATGGATATTTTTGACTGATGATTTCACCATCAAAAAATGTTGTCAATGTGGGAAATTCTTCTGTCAATCCTTTTATTTTCAAATATCCACACAGATAAGAATTTTCTTCATCAACATGCTAAAAAGATTAGATTTGCACGAAATTAATACTAGTCACTATTCAAGCAATGGGCGTTTACATAACCTTCATGTTTGACATATGACATTTATTCTATATGTATATAAACTACTCGAAGAATATACTAAAAAAATTTGTCAAAAAAATAATCATAGTACAGTTTGTATTTATGTAATTCATAATGTAATAAAAACACGCAAGAGAACAATAAAAATCTAACCTGCAATACAACTTCTACTTCGTATGAATTTCCTTTAGATTTTTGGTGCCCTTGAAATTTTGATCCGTTATATAACAGTGATTTCGTAATTCCTGGTTGTTTAGAATTTGCGGGTGGTGGTGGAGTTATGTCTACCCTTACAGGCATTCTCACATGAAACTTAAATGTTCACATTTGACAGACTAACAAACAGACTGGAAATTTCTTCAATATGGCCGCGCGTAGATTGCGTGTTCTATACATTGCTGTGCAGGGTTTATAAAGTTTACATCTCAATTATATATAGACGCATATAGCTTATGTACATATCCATGTGTGTGAATGTACATATGTGTATATATATATATATATATATATATATATATATATATATATATATATATATTATACATACACACACACTCATTCATTCTAATTCATATTGAAGCAGTTAATAAGAAAAATGATGTAAAAAAATAGTTTGTATTGAAATAGGAATATCGAAACAAATTGTTACACAAAAATGAATTGTTAATATTTTCAACTTCGAAATAGAATTATTATTATAAAATATTGAAAACTAATATTTATAATTCTATCTCTCTCTTTCTATATATATATACATATATATATATACATAAATATATATATATATATATATATATATATATATATATATATATATATATATATATATATATATATATATATATATATTGGAAAGAATTTAATTTTAGAGAATTTTCTTTTTTCTGTGTTTGCTTATTAAAATTGATATTTTTCGTACACAAAAAATATATTTCTCTTGGTCTCTGAAAATAATGGTATTATCATTGTAATATGCATCTACTTGTTAAAGTCGATAACAATCACTTTTTGAATATTTTAATAAAAAACTGAGTTTTGTTGGAATTCATAACTGTACCAATAAATTCAGCCACAATTACTTAATATTATTGTGAAAATAAATTTTTGTAAGAAATTAAAATTCCTATAATTAAAGTCAAATCAAAAAATATATAGTTTAAGTCGTAGACATTGCATGTCGAAAATATATTATATGTATATAAATAAATGCTGTGCTTAAAAATATGTTTGTTTAGAAAAATCTGTCAATTTTCAAACAGTTTGTGTTATTCAAAATATGTACGTGACATTATTTGAATATACATTTTTTTTATTGTATTTATGGAAATAAAATTAAGCCGATTGAAATTGGTGTGTACTTTTAAATAATATTTAAAACCAGAACTGTATTAAAGTTCAATTGAATCCTTATTTATATGTATGTGTGATTTAAACCATACGCATTCCAAAGTAGAGAAATACTCAACATTTTAAAATAGCTAAAAAATATATTTTATGTAATAAAAAAAGAATATGTTCGATTATCATTTTTTAAATTGCTGAAAATTAATTGAAAATGAAAATAAGTTTAAATATCAGTTAATTTAAAAATCAGTCCGTAAATCGGTATTCTTTTTTAAATTATTTATTGTTCAGCAGAACTTAAACAACAACTTGCTGTTCAATGACATGGCATTATATGCGTTTTGGCGAAAATACTGTTATCAGTTTTTGGCATTAGGCTCACAAAGTGTGTAAAAATATCATTGACCGGGCTTCTGAAATGTTACAGTTCGTACATGCATTATTTATATGAACAGATGTTTTTAGTGTTTACTTTAATAAAAATATTTAAATAAGACCAAATCAACACCAAACAAACTTTTTTGTCACTGTCTTTTAAAAGTATGTAAATTCCATCTGAAATAAATATATTTAACTTAACAAATTCTATTCGTAATAAGTAATGTAAAACGATGTATGATTTTTTTACAGTTAAATAATTGATGATCAGAAATTATATACAACAGTGATTCTAAATTCTAGCGAGCTAAACTTCCTCATTCGATAACAAATAATTTATATCACTCCCATTTAACTACTTGAAATTAATTTCATTATAAAACTGAGTGTCATTTGAATCTATTCATGTATTTCGAAAAAAATCTAAGGTTCTTGATGCAATAGAGAAGATAAATATGATTAAAAAAAATAATTTATTTATATTTAACTATAATAAAGATAAGCACGCCTTTGTCAATAATCATTTTATTTGCAATAGTTTATGTAAATATACTTGCCTATATTTTTCTAAATATTTAATTCTTATAAAGATGCCCTTTATCGAGTACAACTGGAAAAAGTTGTATTTATTAATAAGCATTTAATATAATTAGCATAGCGTAATTATTACATTTCACTAGTTTTATAAAGATTTGTTGAAGGATAAACTTTTTATGAAATTTAATCAATGGGCTAGTTAGCGTTTAACTGCGACAAATATATGAAAATCTATAAAAATTGCTCAAAATTTGAACAGAAGTGGAATTATTTATATAGGTCGAGTGCAAGAAATTAAACTATTTCTTGTAATGTCTTGTAAATTATAATACTTGTAAATTACAATACTTTACCCACAAATAATAATTTCAATTTTATTTCTTATTCTAACAAAAAACATCATAAGATAGAGATATCGATGTTAAACCAGGCTCCAATTTAAAAATAAAAATATAGAATCTATAAATATTTTTGGACAGTAATAAACATACATTTCACTTTCACTGTTAAGTGTAAATATTATCCTTTATAATAGATTATTATTTATTATAATAGATAATAATCCATATTTTTGTAAGTGACCTTAAATTGGTGTAATTTCTTTCTCTCTCTGTTTATATATATATATATATATATATATATATATATATATATATATATATATATATATATATATATATGCGGAATAACGTCAATGGAAAAACTATTGAAAGAATGAACTGTTTATATGCTTCATCAGTTTAAAAAAGTAAATTTTCTCGTTGCGTCCACCTGCCACTTAAAACTTATAAACCTTGAAATATTTTATATAGATATAAACCATTCAACTAGATAGTTTCAATGTATAGTTTATTTACTTTATATTTAACAGGCCTTCCAAAAATAACGTAAACAATTCATATTCAAATTATAAAAATATTTGTTGTTCGATTAATTTTTACTAAAACAATGTGGATAATATCTAATATGAGTGTTTTATTATTATTTTTATGTTAGTGTGTATTAAATTTAAATTCAGACATATAGTAGATTTTTTTCAAATAAATTAACACTCCATAGACTATAAAAGTATCTTTAACATTTTTGTAAATAATTATTGTTTATCTTGATATACGTTTAAATTAAATTTCCATTATTTTTAAGAATCTGCGTGGAAAACAATTAGGCATTTCAATAAAGTTTTATGACTGATATTAACTTAGATATAAATTTTAATTGAGCCATAGTGGCAAACTATAATTCTTTTTTTTAATTTCTTAATTGACATTGAATGTATTGTACAATTTTAATGATCTAAAAGATTTCAAAAATCTGAATTTTTTGTACCTTAGTACTGTAAAGATGATCAATGCAAGCATCGCTATCAAAATTGACATAAGCAACTATTGAAAAAGTCAGTAATCAATTATTATATATTTAATCAGAAAAAAATGTGGTATGTGGAATGAGTTAAAAATTCATTCGTTAAGTTAGATTTAGTCACAGTACCGAAACTATATTCTGTAATAAATGTCTAGTTTTTGTCGGATTCTCTAGATAAAATGTTTTTATATATTTCTATATTTGATAAATTCAGTTCTCAAAGTATCTGTAATTTTGGAAATAGAAATAATGAAAATTACAAGTAGAGTAATTTTAAAATTTTGGCCAAACGATTTTTCATTCGAGTCTGGCCTGTTTTCTATTCTATAATATTTCGTACGTAGAAAGTTTGAGCAAATGGCAGACATCCGATAAGATCTCTGCTTTAATTATAATTTTTAGAACTGTAGCTAAAATCACGTTTACAAAAAAATCTCTCTTCTCACTACAAGCATGTTTTTTATCAAAATATTCAATAATTGAATACGGTTTTTTATATATTTATATTTTTCTTTTGATATCAACGTGAAGAATAATCCATTTATGAAAGATCTCTGTTTGTTTTTTTTTCGGCTCCAAACTAGAAATATTCTGTTTAGATGGAACTGAAAATATAGTTAACCGACAAAATGTTATGAATTGAAAAAAAGAATGCTACATTTTTAATTAAATATTTGTTTTTTTTTTAAAAAAAAGTAAATAATTTTCTTCTAATGATTTAAAACTGATAAACATTTATGGTTACGGAATGGTCAATATGTAAATTATTTATTAATTATTATTAAAATTAATAATAATACGACTTATTTTCGTTTATTAATTTAGTCTTTATTCATTTTAATAAAATACTTTTTTAAGGATATATAATTAAAAGTGATTTAAAATATATAGAAAAGACTTTATTCATTTGATTTATACATTTATGTGTTTAATAAAATTATTAAAAATAAAACATGCTTCGAATTATATACAAAACGTATTAAATATGCAAATATGAAAATATTTATCACATCATGTCAAATCATTATCAATGAAACCGGCGAAAATCAGATTTTATATGAAACTTAATGTTACAAAAACAGAACAAAGTGACTAACAAAGCGTCGTTTTCCGATAAAACAGCGATTTTTCTGAACAAAAACAAAGAAAATCCCGATAATATATATCAGATGAACGAGTGCGAAATATAGATAGAGATGCGTTTGTGTTGTAGGCAGAACGTAAAACACTTTTTGTGATTGTTTACATCTAGGAAATATACAATTCGTATTAATAATCAGCTTAATTTTTTTTTTGCCTGTGACGAATGAAAACTGTACATATTTTCGTATATAAAGGTTCATATTTTGTACCAAAAAAGAAACAAATCAGTATCACTGTATAATATTTAACAGTACATCGAAATATACGTTCAGTGAGTTTTAGTAATACAAAATAATATACAAAAGATGTTGATTCGAAAAATATTATTCATTGTATTTATTCATTCATATCAAAATATTAGCACAACTGCAAAATTGTCACTACCAATAATAAAACAGACAACAGTGCATTCTGATATAATCGAGAATAATAGTGAAAATGGATCTTTGCTTCAACAAATCTATACAATGCAAAACGATTCTTTTTCTAAATCGAGCAAAGAATTAAATAATAATTTAATTGAAAATAAAACCAGAGAAAAAGGAAAAAATCAAATTTCAGCCAATTTAGATAAAGAAATCACATATTTCAAAGAAAATAATTCTGTAAATATGGACAATAAGCAGCAAATAATTATAAATCGTATAAGGAAAATATTACAAAACAATAAATTTCAATTTAAAAAGATCATGGTATATTTTAAAATCGTTTTAAAATTATTTTCAAAGTTTGGATTGGATCTTAAAAGTGTAATTGAAAAAACTATCAGTGAGTATTGATTCTGTTTCAATTGATTTTATTTTTCATTTTTCGGCAGTGAAATTGAATTCAATTAATACATTGAGACAATACATTAACTGTAAAAATTAATTCTGTGCCTTTAAATTTAATCAATAATAATTCTGTTTTAAATTAAAATATTTTCTCGTCGTTTTAAAATTTTAATTTTAAAGTGTCAACTTTAACATTTAAAATCACTATATAAATATCATGGCCAACCAGTTGGCATAACCTCACAAAACAGTAGTGAACACGATAGCATTCGAAAAGCATCATATTAGGCATTGATACTTTTCACGTTCCAATTAAAAAAATGCTTCCATAGCCACGAAAGTGATTTGTTCGGCTTTGAAGGAAGGGTGGTGTGTTGCATAAAACATGTAAAAAATGCTAAGACAGTCGAAGAGGTCTGAAAATACATTATGACTTCATCGACTGACAGCCGCCATTTTTTCCAACAAAGGATTTGTCAATTACCTGAAAAATGGAGAGAATTATTATAATATAATAAAGGATATTTTAAGGATTAAAATATATTCCATTGTTCCGTAAACATTCATTTTTTTATAAAAAAGGTACCGAATTAATTTGTACACGTAATAGTTTTTGGCACTGTGGATTAATTCACTTCCACAAATTAATTTTTCATTCCTTATAAATAACAAGAGCGTTAAAGTAGGAAAAAATGTATAATATTTAATAATAAAATGGTATCGTAGCTAAACTCAATTTCATAAATCAGTTAACAATGAATCAAATTTTCTATATTTAAAATTCCAATAATTGAGTCGGATATTAATTCTTGTATTTTGTAAATAATAGAATTGTTATCGAAATCGCATCATCGTATCAAAGTAAACAAAAATTATTATTGAACCTTAAGTCAGAGAATCTTGTACAATTTTGTGTGTTAATTCATTTGTATAACTATTAAATATTAAAATAGTTGAGAAATTTTCCTTATGCATATATCACCTGATATAGGAATGTATTTACCAAATTTAATAAGTAAATAAGACTGTCACTAATACCTTAATGTTTTATTGTCACTAACTCTTAATGTTTTAATTGACTTTTTACAGATAAATTAATACTAGAAACACTGTATTTTTTATAAAGATATTCTATAATTAATTAGTGTTTAATTTGAGATAATTATGCGGTTTCGCTGATAATACCATTATATTTATAATACGAAAACGCATTTTTTATTTGTGTCCAGTTAAAACACATGTTAAATTTCAAAAAATCCCGAAATATTCCATGGAAAAAATGAATCCTCAAACAATTGTAATTGAAAAACAGAACATTCGATTTCCCCAAGAGAATACTTTAAAGGAAATTCGAGTTATTATTTATATTTATTTCTCCATTTTATAGGTTTATTAGATAAGAATATATGGAAAAACATAATTGTCGATAACGCCAGTGCGATACTAAATACATTAGGAATTGATTCGGAAATCAAACAATTTAGAAAATCAAAACATCAACGATATTTTCTAGAAATGAATCAAGATGTTTATAGAAACAACAATATATTAAACAATTTAACTAAATCTGATTATTATGAAAGTTACCCCGAAGAAATAAACGATTTATATTCAACATATCAACACATGGACCGCCATTTTAACAGTGAGCCAGGGTATCGAATTGTAACAAAAAAATGTGATTGTGAGGAGAAACATGTTCATTCAGTATTCGATGCGTTTGTCGTACTAGGTGGGTTCTTTTTGAAAATTATCAAATTGATTATCGGTAGTAGTGCGTTGATTTTCATTCCTCTAATACTAATCAAACTGTTCCTCTTACCATTGATTTTAATCAAACTAGTAAAGTTTATAAAAATCGTTCTTTTATTACCGTTCGTGACACGATTTATACATCCGATATTTCAAGAAATACTTCCGAACGTGCATCATTTTACTCGTGGACATTCTGATTGGAATAATTTTACTGAACAAGTATTGAAAAAACAAACAGACCTGACATAATTTAAAAATAAACTACTTCAAATCGAATATCGTTAAAACATATTATTAATGTGTAAAAATAAAAAAAAATTATATATATATATATATATATATATATATATATATATATATTACGATAAAAAAACGTGTAATGGGTTTAAAAAGAAAAATATATTTAATACGAAAACTTGGTTCTATTGAATGAACGATAGATCATACTGATTGTATGTTATCGACATTATTCGAATTTCAAGTACAATAAAAACCAACTATAACAAATAATAGTGTGTTACTGATATTAAAGTAAAAATATTTTCTGATCCTTGACCACTTTATAGAATAGAGATAATTCAGAACAGTCTTCGTATCGAAATAAGCTGTGCTTGTAAAATACCGTTGTAGCCAAAACGGTGGTTGTTTTTCTTCTGTATTGTACTTCGAATAACAGTTCTCTCTTTATGTAGTTTAATTACGTTTCATTCGAATGTATAAATACATTATATATATATATATATATATATCATTTATATTATATATCATTTATAATTAAATACATTTTTTTACTCCTTTTTTACTGATACTATGTTAATCATAATTCTCTTGGATCGAAATGACATAAGTATCTTCGTTTGAATAAATCAAAAATTATAAACAAGTTTTATTCATTTATTTATCTTTAATCATATTTTGTATAGAAAACAAAAACGAGTTGCAAGGCGACTTGTCAGACGAGTAAAAGAAATAATTAAAAACTATAACTTTTCAATGTGTAAATTCGTGAACAACAATAGTTTTGGATGCCGATTCATGTCATATAAGAGTGATTGTCTTGTTCTCGATACTGTTGATCATTTTTTCAAATTATTATTAAGAAAAGTTTCAAAATTTTTAAGTAGTTTCTGTAGACATTTATGTTTTTTGAAACAAACTTCTTATAAATGATAACCACGAAAACAGTGTTGTTTTAATGGATATTTTATATTTTGATGTGTATTTTTTTTATATTTTGATGAATCTGGATCTTTACATACAAAAGTTTGGCGTTTATATTGAAAATATAAGCGCAAAAAATAATAGTTTTTAAGAAGCTTTGATCATTATTTATCTCTGAACTCGTGATATATTATTTCTGTTCTTCTCCATTTAATGGATGTCGATTAGTCCTTAAATCTCAAATAAAAAACAATCTATTTAGTGTACTCGTATATACGTGGATCGTTTGATAAGTATGGTAAAAAAACAAGTTAAACACTGTTTTTTTTTTAAAAAAAAAAATCGATTTTATTTCTCAGCATAGTCTTTATTGTGCGCTATACACTTGGACCAACGAATCTGCAAAATTACATTGACGGCGGCGATGGTATCCTCATTCGATGAGAATTTCTTCCCACCGAGCCAAATTTTCAAGTTTGGAAAGAAGAAGAATTCGCACGGGGCGATTTCCGGAGAATAGTATTTGGTATTTAGTTAATAATATTTGGTATTCGTTCTGTATTTTATTATGTTTTTCTCGACGATATTGAAGGCCATCACTAGTAGATAACTCGAATTATATGAATCGTGTCGGTTTTATACTAAGAACAATTTTAATAAAAATCGTAATATTACAATAATAGGGACTCAACAGAAAAATCCAGTCTTTTATGGCCAATTAAATCAGTACGGAAGATAGGATAGATTCTGTACAATCATTTATTCATTTTATTTGCAATAGCTTTAAAACGAAACGAAATAAATACTTCACTATAGATTAAACGTAATTTAAAAATGCTAAATAATTGAAATATCATTTAAATTGAAACAAATACCAATCACATACACAGATATATATATATATATATATATATATATATATATATATATATAATGTTTTCAAAACAGTTCACAGAATTAAATGGTACACGTGAGTTTTTATTTACAATCGTAGCATTTATTAAACGGTACGTTCTATGTGATTAATCATCATATATTTAAATAATGCAGTTTGAGCTAATCCACCATTTTGCAATTAACTAAATCCTTTTAATGAATCTAGAACAGTTTAAATATTGCAATAATGTTATTATGCTGACTTTTACATCCTACATTTAGAAATAACAAAAAATTAATTATTCTATATAGCGTTGTACATTTGAATAACTTGTATCAGTACGGAATTCGTTACATTTATCTACAGACTGTGATGTTATTTGTTTAATATCAAAGTAAATACTACAATTAAAATATTATTAATCAAATACTTATTAAATCGAATATAAAATGTAACTTTCTTAATACGATAATTTAAAATCAATTTTGATTATAAAAATAACGTGTGTTCTTTTTTAAATACTGAATGAAACAGTTTTTTAGTTCAAAAGTTTAAATTTTTAATTATTTGTTTGTTTTACACATTAATATGAATAAAAACATACTGATCTCTTTAATGGTTACTTTTTCAATGGTGGGAAATTCTCGGGAAAATGGAGACAGTTTTAATTATGGTCCACTTCATACATATACTATGGACCTGGTGAATAATAATCGTGAAATTTATGTACCGAATAGTGCTATAACAAATAACAATAACGGAAATAATTATAGGAATTTTGAAAATACATACAATGCAGCAAGTATGGACGAACAAGAGTTTTACTTAAATCCACAGTTCTATAAACCTGTGCATTATGATTCAGTTCAGAAAAGTAACGCTGTTTACCAGGATGATTATGAAGCGAATAAATTAGAAGACAGTTATTTTTTTAATAATAACTCCACTCAGAATGATAATAACCAACGGGACGAATTGCATGAAACAGTAGAAAACGATGAATATATTCAGCCGAATATTCTGAATGTAAACGACGTATATAATATTTCATTACAGTCTGATTTTATTTCTAATAGAGATCAATATGATGCTATTTTAAATACAACATTGAGACACATCGAACAAGACTTACAATTATCTGAAAAGGTTCGAACGGAAACAAGACCAAATCTGAAAGAGAACGTACAAGTCTCAAATAATAATTCTTCGTCTGAAAAACCATACGTTTACGACGATAAAATCGAAATAAATACTTTTTATCAGGTTCCTCAGGATCCAGTAGAAGATGAACTCCCGCCTGTCAATATTAACGAATGTATTGATTGCGATAGCCAAAAAATACATAAAGATTTTTCGAAAGATTTAAGAAGAGTATCAAATACTCATTCAGCGAGTACACAAATCACTACTGAACAAAATTACTTAAGTCGTGAGAATGATATAACCGTCACGCAAATAAAAAACGTGAGAAACGGACGAGATACGCGAACACCTCATCGTGAACGTAATCCAATCGATAAAGATGGACGATCTGTTGATCAATTTTCAGATTCTATGCGTTTTAAAGAATCAACATTGGAAACTACGGGCAAGAAATTAAAAGAAAACAATCAGAAAGATCTAACGTTCTTTCAAAATGATCCGAATGTTGTCGATGATACTCTTCTTTTTAATACAAACATTCCTGCTAAAACGAATGTACGCAAACAATCCAGTGACGCTCTTGTCGGTGATTCGGGGAATTTGAATAAAGTTAAAGATTTTGATAACGGTGAATCTCAGTCGTCCAATACAGTAGATATATTAAAAAGTAGACAAAATGAGCATAAAATAGATTTAGTTGAAATTACAAATGAAATAGAAAAACTTAAGAAAATGTTAACGTGTTTCGAAAAAGATCTTACAAATCTTAATCAAAACGATAAAGCATCTTTCGCAGCTCCCTCTCATAAACATTTAATCGAAAATCATTCGGACGATCAAATTCCAGTTAACCATCAATTTATTGCCCAAGACAATCATAAAAATGAAATTAAACCAGATAAAAAATTGCATATGTTTATAACACAGTCACAACTAAAACAAATACTAAATAATGTACAAAAAGAAGAAGTTAAAGAACATGATCTTGATTTTAATAACACCGCCAATGAAAATAACCAGTCGTTTAATTCAATTCGAGAAGAAATAAATAAATATGAAGAAAAAATTAAACAGTTACAATCGCTGATCAATAGAGAACAGAGAATCAATGAAGTGAAAAAAATGATTGATTTTCTAGCCGAAGAAAAATCAGAAACATCTGTTCATAATACTCCTGTACCGATTATTGATAAATTGGACAAGCAGATCGTTGAATTAGAAACTTTAAGAGATAATATTTTTGAATCACAAAACACTGAAACGAGGAAACCGTTATCTCCAAGTGATGTTCTTTCAGAAAGTTCTTCGACGAAATTCGGAAATTTAGAACAAATCTTAGAAAACATGTCATCGTTGCATAAAACTGTGAATAAAAATAAACAGATAGCGAGAAATAACTTAAGTGGTTTCAACGACGACATCGATAACAATGACGAAGACGACGACGACGACGATGATGACGATGACGACGGTGATGACGCCGACATTAGGGAATTAAAACAAATTTTTCAATCGTTAAATCATAAACCAGTGAGTGTAATTAATTCTCACTCTATGAAAATAAAAGGAAATAAATTTAATAAACCTTCAGATGAAGAACTTGATTTATTAATTAAAAAATCGTTGAAAAATCAACACTCGAAATTCAGTTCCCATCACAATAGAAAAGAAGACATAGAAAACGAATTAAAAAAATTAGAATTGGAAATAGAGCTTTTAAAATCGGAATCGAATGGTGTTATTCAAGAACCGGTAAATAAAAAAGAAAAAAACAAAGATATTATGAAATTAATCGATCGATTTTTTCATAAAAAATCTTTAGATGCATCTGTCTCAGGATCAATGGATCACGAAGAAAATTTACATCAGAGAATATTGCAACTTCAACTAAAGAACAATATTATAATGCGGATGTTAAGTAATGCCTTAAGAGAAAATATAATTAATAACAAAACTCAACCTTTGTCCGATACAATGTCGGTATCTCAATCAATCGAGAAAAAGGATTTTAACGACATGTTTTTCGGCGACAGTCACTTAAACTCTGATGATTTTTCAAATGTTTTTCTCTCGAGTGACAAAGTTCACAGTGGTCCGAACGGTCATAAAACCATAAATAAGTATATGTCGAATGATCGGAATAAAAAACTGAATCCGTTTCAACAATATACGATCGGAAATAAGAAGCATTTATCTGGGTTCAGTAATGAAAAAGTTCAACCAATCTATGAAAGTACGTTGAATAATGGAATAAATGAAGAAGAAATAAAGACTAATCAGTATCAACAAGGATATATTTCAAAATTACAGAACCAAATCGACAATATTCGTTCTCAAATCACTCAGCTGTCGAATATTGTCTTACATTCATCAAAGAATGGACATTTATATTATTCTGATAAATCTGACAAAACGATGGACGATCTCAATCAAGAAATAAATAATTTACAAAAAATAATTTGTTCTGTTGATTTAAAAAATCAACAGAACCAGAATAATAACTATTTTCCATATAACATTGATCAATATTCAAACACTGAAAGTAATTTGAATGATGATAATAATCTTTATTTGTCTCAACAAGATATCAATGATGGCGACGATAATCAAAAGAATGTATCGGATTATGAAGAAAGTCGCAGTAATAAGAATAAAATTTTAAAAATTAAAAAGTCGAAACATCCTTTCTATTTCGTTAAATATTTTCCTCGTGTTTCAACTGAAACATCAAATCGTTTGAATGAAAATATTCCGAGAAATCCAAATCTATCTGATAAGAGTAGTTCAAGACAATCTGAAAATTACGAGTCATTGATAAGAATACAAGATTATCCGTCAAATAATTATGAAGGTATAGGGTATGTAAACAAACCGATACAAAAGAGTAAATTTTCAAAAAAGGATTCACTGTTCGAGAAAATATTCAGGTTCATAGTGCAGAGAAAAGTCCATAAGCTCGGTATAATAGGAAACGTTATATTAAGTGAATTATTCGGTATCGACACATCAGACAATTACGATAATGATTATTCGGGCACTGGATATTCGTCTGGTGGTTTATTTTCTACACTGTTTGGCGGTGATGTCGACGTCGATAATTACGGACACGTCAGTCCGTTATTGTCGATTTTTAGAAATATGGGTATTATTGGAATTATCCCTGCAATCATCGTCAAGTTATTATCGAAATTGTCTTTAATAGTGAGGGTGCTGCAACGAAACACGTTTATTAGTAGTTTCTTAATACCAGCAGGTGTGCTATTAATCGTGAACGCTTCGATTATATTCTTAGTGTGGTGGTTGTTTCCGCAAGATTGTTCTAAACTGACAATCGGTTCTTCTTATATTACACCGTATCCGGATAAACAATACCCACAATTTAATTATCAAAATTTGGGTATAAACTCTGACGGAACTGATTATTATGAAACTGGACAGGGGCAGTCATATCATTCAAATACAGGATATTGATTACTCAGCACATGTAATCTAATTCTCTTCACGTATTAAAACATTATATTTTTTAAAAGAGAATATATATATATATATATATATATATATGTATGTATGTACGTATGTATGTGGGTAATATTTTGTAATTTAAACAAATTAATTATAAATGAAAAGAAATAATTTTTGTGTGTGCAGATTTGTGCTGTTTTACGATTATAATACGTGGGCATATTAAATTGTGAAGATAAAAATGAATATTAATTAATTATAATAGATATTCTTTTTATAATTTATATGTACATTTCAAGACTATAATTTGTTAATTTTATACAATTATTAATGTAATAATCGGCTTTATAATTTACTAGATTTTGTGATTCAAATTTTATTTGATTTTGTAAATGTGTCCAGTATATTATATTTGTATGTTCATATACATACATACAAAACATACAAATATATATATATATATATATATATATATATATATATATATATATATATACAGGAATACTCCGGTTTACGACGGGGTTACGTTCCGCAAAATTGCGACTCAACTTGAAACGACTTAAATCGGACCAAATTGTACATACGAGTATACCAAGCAAAAATTTAAGTCACATAATTTGGAATAATGTATATAAGTACATACGGATATGTGTATATTTTATGACACTGCTGTAAATGCGCGTTCAAATGTAGCAATTTTTTTTTAACTCCATTAAGTGACATAAATGTGAAACAAAGTTGTTAATATCTAATCGAGGTGGGATTTTTTTTAATGACAAGTGTGAAACGACTACTTATTTCCTTTTTAATGTAATTTAAATTTCCATTAATCAAAAAGTACTCAAATAGAAAATAATTCAGTAAACGTATACAGGAAGAGTAGAAAACGAGAATAGAACTGTCTTAAAAATTTTGTATTTGAAATTCAATGATATTATCAAGTTTTAATATTACAGATGAAGAACGGATCGATATTAAGAAAAAAAAACATAGTTTGAAAATAAACGTATTATAAGTTTGATATATTTTTTATACATTTATATTTATATATTTAACGTTTTCAACCCTGTTATATAATCATTCAAATAATTTTTATTTAGGGTTTATCTCCAGTATATTCATAAATGTTAAATTTATATATTTTTTGAAAAAAATTGAAAAAATTATAAGAAAAAAGAATGTAATTTTAATTATAATAATTATACAAGGAAATAGATATTACTTTAAGGACATTTTTACTAAAATTTTCATCGGATTTCAGCTGTAGAATAAGTAAATATTTCTTGCAAAATCATTTTTTATAACTTACAGAATTGTGACTACTAGGGCCGAAAGGGTTAAATAAGTAGATAGACAAGTACACAGTTAGATAAATTAATCTATTATTAATTTGTACACAAAATCGAACTAAAACCCTAACTATATGTATGTAGATATTATTTATATTGTAAAAAAATATTGATATTTTTCACAAATGTTAAAATAGTATTTTTACACTTTTTTAAAAAAATAAATAACATTTAAAACTATATTCTTTGTTATTAAACAAATTATTAAATCCTCTTTTTTATTATTCCTTCCTATTTTGCTCTATTATACTTGAAACAATAATCTCAATCAATACAGGCGTGGAATTGAAATTTTTATTATTTCATCTCTGAATAAATCCATTGATTATTAAAATGTTTTAAAACATAATGTAGAAATATAAATCGATGACTTTCATTAATAAAAATCAATTTCAATATAGATACTAATTTGATTACGAAATCGTAATAAGTAGAAATCAGTATACGTTGTATTTCAAAGGAATTTATAATCAATAAAATCCCATTTAAATGAACTGACGAAGAGACATCAATTGCCAACCTCCTTAGTGGTAAATTAATATGCTTACAAGCTTCCGTAACATTGTTAACGGATTCCAGTTTATGTTTATTGTGTATATGTATATACTTTATATATATATATATATATATATATATATATATATATATATGTACACATATATATGTAATAAATATGTATACATATATAGTGTTCAAATATATATGTATGTATATATCGAACCTAATATATATGAAGGTTGTGAGAGACCTTGAAGAACCCAGATTAAAAAAAAAAACTGCAAAAATATGTGCCAAACTCTATTCCATCAAATCACCTACTAAAGAATATAACTATGATCACCAAATATGTTCCACGGGTCGCGCAAGCGTATCTAGTTCAGTAGTATCGAACGACGGCATGTTGTACGAAAATTGCCGACATTCGTACACAGATGGCAGATGGAGGCGTCGCGACGCGTCGCGTGTCATTGTCGCTATATTGTGGAAGTTGCGAATCTCGTCACGTACCATGTTCAAAGTCTATTATTTCGGCCGAGATCGGCTCGTTATTGTAATCCGAGAACGTCAATTCATTCACTGAATTTGTACAAAATAAACCAAAATAAATAAGCTCTGTATTGTATTGTTATGAAGCCTGAACTTGTGATTTTTCTCAGTTGAATAAGAAAATCATATTTGTTTCATTTAGATTATAGTTTTGTTAATTATATTTTGTTTTAAAATTTTCTGCACAGATTTAAAAAATGCATTTATCTTCAATTGCATAAATTTTTTTAGTCTTATTCGAAACACACTCCATTTATAACACAGCATATCTTACAACAATGATATATTTTAAAACTTTGTTGAAAGTCTCTTAAGAATATTCTTCAGTAATTCGATCAACATTTTTTAATATCAGCTAAATTCGTTTCTCTTATTTTCAATCTTAATTTAAGAAACAAAATATAATAAAAAAGTGATGAAACAAAAGAAAAGAGAATTGATTAAACACCATATACTCTTTTTTATTAAACACGCTATTAAATCCTCTTCTTTATTATTCCTTCCTATTTTGTTCTGTTATTCTTGAAGCAATCAACAGAAACGTGGAATTGAAATTGAAATAATTCTATCGACATTTTTTAATATCAGCTAAACTCGTTTCTCTCATTTGCAATCTCAATTTGGGGAACAAAAGCACTTATTTTGGAAACAAAAGAGAATAAAGAGTTGATTAAAAACTACATTTTAAAATATTTGTAAACGCAAATATATTTGTAAATTAGGCTATTCTTATACAAGAGTCATCATTTGCCTTGTTTTAGATTTTGTGAGTGGACTCTTCTAATCTTTACTAATATAAACTGTTCAAAACTTCTATGCAATTATTCCAGTTGACAATTGAACTCTTTGGAACTAATTTTTTGGACGAAACCAGTTTTTCATGAGTAATTTATCAATCTAGAAAGTTTTGGGATAAGCCATATAGTTTTGATTAAACTACACTACTTTCAAAAATTAATTCTTTTTTCACACCACAAACATTTTCTGGTCAAAAATATTGAATAAATCATTATTGATCACTTTTGATTATTTCTTATGCGCATTTCGATTGCAAGCATCTTCAGAGCGTCAGTATATAGAAAAATCGTACATTTTCTATATGCGTAGTTATTAAATATTAAATAATAGATAAAAAATATTTTTCACACATCAGCTAGATCCTATTTGCTGTAATAGATTAAAAATTTATTCAAAGAATTAATCGTGCAAAAAAGTTTTAAGAATCAAGTATGATTTGAATTATTAAATATTTTTATTCTGTAAATTAAAAAAGTATTCAATATATCGGTACACGATTTGGTTTTTAGAAATAATTTATTGTCATTTACTAATGGTCGATATGGAACTCAACGTGCTGAGTTTTCCAAAATTATGATCGAAATATTTATAAAAAAAAACCCGGTAAAAGTTCAATATATAATGACATCAAATCGTTATTCCTTGTGAATTGAACCATAATTTTTATATACAAATGTAATTTTCGTATCTGATTTTAATTTGTTATATGATTTTTACTCTTAAATAAATCTAATAAAAAATATTAGAGAATAATTCGATTGTAATTTTATTCTAACAATTTATTTTTAATCGATAATCATGTAATTTTCTAATTATTACAAATAGAATTTCAGTGGATGATAAAAAAAGGATGAATAAATTACTTAATTTAGAATTGATATAAATGAATACAGAACTGTTTTTGAGTTGCTATTTTTAATTTCCAGACGTCCATTAAATAAATCGAATCATTAAGTCGTTAAATTTAATGACAATGTTTATAAAACTGTAACTAATAAGAGATTTCAATTAAAATTCAGGAATTCCAAATGAAGTTGCATATAAAGACATTTTTATTGCAGATTATCTCATAATAGTAATAAAAACTGACGATCGATATTTTTGAAGTTAAACAATATTTGTTTTTATCAATTGTTCTAAAAATATTCACGAATAAATATTAAAAATAGTTACTAAATATCAAATATAAATAATAATCTAGTTTTAATAGATGGCGTTTTATTAAATAGACTTGAATGTTATTCCCGGTCTATTTTTCTATTAAAAAATAATAAAGATACAAAAATCGTTATAGCTGCGCACATCTTTTCTCTTCCAGTTTTGAATACCAAATAATTATATTTTATTATTTTATTCTATTCTGTAATATTGTTTATACAAGTACTGTATTTAACCTTTTCAGCTCTGATTTTTATTGGTCGTCGAAAAAAAAATTTCCATTAAATTTTCAAGGTAGTTGAAGTTTAATTACAACGTTTTAACATACAAGAAAGATATTTACAGAGGTGTATAGTTGTAAAATAGGTAGAATATTTCTTTAAAGTTCATAATTTAAATGTTGTATATGTTTATCGCCAGTTAAAAAGTTAAATATGGTTAATCGATGCTTTAAGTAATATTTTATTTGTTCAATAATTGTGTTCGTAAAAAAATATATAATTCGTATCTCTACTAAGAGCCAAAAAATAATTGATGACTTTGTTTACTTCATCGGCTCAGTTGTTTCGGACTTGACATAAAATTTAAATGCGAAGATATTTACTTACATAAATATGTATCTATTAATATTTTTTTATAAAAAAACATATATATATAATTCTTTGTTGAATTTTCCTTGATACTTTTTTGTGCTCCATTTTGAATTAAATCTTTTCATTAAGTAATTTGTTTTCTTTTCATTATTTTTGAAAAGAGTGTTTATTCGTAAAAGGAAACTTTTGTATAAATTCACATAATTAATCACGATATGCAATTATTAATATATTTACGTTTATTATGCAAATATAAGTTTATTCTTCTTTTAATTTAAAATGTTAATAAATTACACATTACATAAAAGAAAATTATCATCTTATTTTAAATATTTTAAACCTGTTTTTATATTCATATTTTTTTTTCTTATTCTCTTTAGAAAACTAGTTCAAACCTATAAATAATTTTATTATTAATGGTACAATGTATGATTCACTTTTTACTGTGACTCTTTTAAATTCTATTTTTTATTTCATAGATTTGATTTTTTAATCAAACCCTTTGTGATTTCAGAAAATCGTAAAAAATTCTTGTACCGCCATTAGCAGAAATTTTTTTTATGTATTTGCAGAATAATTATTTTTACTATCGGGATTTCAAATTATTTTTTTAATAAGTGTTCGTTCGCCTTTTTTCTAAAAGATTGTTTTATTTTAATATTTAATTATTTTTGTTTGACATTCCCATTGCGTTTTTTTT
The DNA here is from genome assembly GCA_034766995.1 of Acanthacorydalis orientalis. Taxonomy (NCBI): domain Eukaryota; kingdom Metazoa; phylum Arthropoda; class Insecta; order Megaloptera; family Corydalidae; genus Acanthacorydalis; species Acanthacorydalis orientalis. The sequence continues at coordinate 50,427,297 of CM068316.1, forward strand.
TATTAAACTGATATGAATATAAAGGTATAGATTTATTTATTCACTTTTTCAAATTTTCTAATTTATTTATTCCGAATATCAGAAGTGTTTTTTTTCTGTTGTGCTCACAGTAAAACACTTGTAAGTGGTCTAAAAGTTTCGTTTTCGCTAAATTATTAGGAAATGCATCTGTGCTCACAGAGAGTTTCAAGTAGTCTTCTGAAAGTTTTATAATTTATTAAGTATATTATTGATTGACCCGCTTGTAACTGGCCGTGTAATTATAGGAAATACTTATTAGTATTTCCAGTCACTGAAAATGATTATGATGGATATCTGGAGTGTCCTCGAATGAAAGTTAGTAAAATTATGATTAGTTGAAAACGCTGAGCTCAAATGTAATTTACAAGCTATACAGTGTTTATACGTGGTAATCGTGATTAAAGTGCGTTTATGCCGAACAGTATCGAATAAATTCGCCCTATGCTGAAAGCTCAAGGGGTGCTTCAGTGCCGCCCACGCATGCGTGCAAGAACGCGTGCGTACATCGGTTATCGGCCGTGTTTATGGCGAAAGATAGAAAACCCACTACGGTTGTAATACCATCGCGTTAACGACATTTCAGTGCAAACTAAAACCCGTGAGATTGTTTCAAATGTAGCGCATTGAAACCCGTGCCATACACAGACGGTCGTGGTCGCCTATGACGGTTTAAAACAGTGCGACGCGTTGAAAACCACCCTCTCGGATCGAATGCTGACAGCTCGTTTCGAAATATTTTTGCGTCTCTGACAACGACCTGTTTTCTTTTTATTCCGACGAAACGAACGACGTCCGCACTCGACGTGCGATTGTTATTGTTAATCGTATAAGTGATCGTTATATGTATTGTTTAAATGGCGAATTTGTACGGAATTAAAGTAGGAAGAAGGAAAAATACAGTGTCAGTTCCAGATGACTCTTCCAGTGTTGCGCATCGAACGTGTCGGCCATTTTACGTCAAGGCGTTTTCACATCATGTATTTTCCGTTGTCGTTTTCGCAATGTAACCGAGACTCTGGACAGTAATTCTACGACGTACAGATTTATATTTCGCAATCGTCGAATATTCACGATCGTTTTTTTTCCTAATATACCTGTGGTGATTGTTTTCGTGCAAGATAAAATATCGAGTAATATTAGATGTACCCATCTGTGTTTCCCGTAAAAAAACACCCGATTTACATTTTTTATGATTGTTGAAACACTGTGACGATTCGATAAACAGGGTTTTGTGATAATCGTCGACGTTCGAAATATGCATGTAGTACATATTTCCAGATCGAATATTTATACAATAATCGTTGCAAATGTGCTGTTTTGTGTTGATTTTAACTAATAGTGATGTGGTTGTCGGACTCTCGCTGTGAACGTATATTACATATATTTATCCTTAATAACCAGAATTAATTAACGTTTTGTGTCGCTTCCGAGTTGATTGTGTTCTCGCCGATACTTTCGATCCGATTTCGACGAAATCGTACCTGAATTGCAAATGTGTCGCGCCGTTTATTTTCCATCGCCGTGTTTTATTATCGCCCGCTGAATTCTTTTCGTATCCGTGCGGTTAATACGTGCGAAATTTTGTTTTGAAACGTTCCACGGTCCATGAATTTAACAGTCGGTGTGTGTCTGTGCGCATAAATGATTTATCGCAACATTTTAACAACATTTACGTACATGTAGTGTGTTTTTTTTATATGAAATTTTTATCACTTCCCATGTATCACTCGAAACAGACGTTGTACATTCGCTGTAATCATACTCTGGATTATTTCCGGTTCTAACTGAATGTGGTGGACAGACATTATTTATTGTGATGTATCAACATCAGTTATGTAATACAATATGAATGTCGGATTATTTTCGAAAAACAAACTTTATAATATTAACAATGAAGTAGATTGAAGGTAAGTGGGTGGCCTCTCGCCCTACTTAACGTTAGAACCATTTTCTAAACAGGCTCGATAACGTATTTCACGAATAATTCACTACAATGCATTTTATTTCTCCAGTTCAAAATTATTACACACATAAATACACCGGATTCTCAATTTTACTTGCTAATTGTTTTATTTTCATTACATAATTGTATCTTTGATTTCGGTTCTATAAATAGATAAAAGACTGATTTATATATATATATATATATATATATATATATATATGTATGTATATATATATATATATATATATTTGAATCATTTTTTAAATTATTTCTTGAACATAGATTGAAAAATATTTTAGGAAATAAAACAAAAATTCTTTTTACAACACATCTCATACAATCATCATTTAAATACATTTCTTATTGTAAAAAAAACATTTTGTATATATTTTTTCCGAGAAATATTAATCAGTGTTGTGCATTTGTGAAAATATTAAAATTCATATATATATATATATATATATATATATAATTTACAAGTGTTCAAAAAATAAATTATATAAAAAAACACTAATTTTATATTATAATTTTTAGTGTAATTCTGAAATTTTAATTAATGTGTTACTCGATTGATTTCATCATTGTTTTTTCAGTGTTAATTATATCAGAGGTTGAATATCTTTTAAAGAAGCTCTACTTGATTTTTTCGGCTCTAATTTATAATTAACCATTTAAAAAAATCTATATAGTGTATCTGAGTATTCAGAAATGTTGAAAATTCAATTTTCAAGAAAAAAGTTTGTGAAAAAACACTGAAAATTATATTCTTTTAACATACATGGCTTTATATACATATACATATATATATATATATATATTAAAAACATATTCACAAAACTATCAATGGTTCATAGTTATAAAACCAGTGACATATCTTTAAAAATCATAATTTAAATGACCTCCACGTTTATGACTATCAGGACTGAAATGTTTCATTAGAATGTGAAATTGTCGATTTGATTTAAAAATATATAATTTATTTACAAGATCGATTATAAAATATGAAATTGATGCAATAAATCCGTACATAAAACCGAATACTTTTTAAAATTCTAAATATTTAATCTATTATTTTTAATTAATTTCTAATTTTAAATATTACAAATTGCCAATCGTTAAAGTTTAAAATGGTTAAAAAATGCGAATATGTCATTATATGGTTCTAGTAAAAACTTTGACTATTACAGTCTTTTATGGAAGACGAAATATATATTTAAAAAGAGTAATAAAAAGTAAGTACAACGTAAAATTGTACGTAGTACACAATATCTATTAAAGTATTGATACCTTCAAATATATTTTAAACGAGTTTAAGAACAACAATTTTCCAAATTGTGTTCGTAAATCTTTAATCAAATATTGAACATAAGGAAAGATGACATAAAAATATCGATTTATAAATTTACAACTATTTGTATTAAATATAAACAATAAATAATTATTTTTTTCAATTATTAGTAAATGTCTGAATAATCTTAACAAATTATTATTTTTTTTCCATTTTTTTCTGAAAGTATTTCTTCTGGAATGTATTTAAAATTTCGAGTATTGCCAAAAAATGCTTTTTTTTTAAAAAAAACGTCTTTTTTAGAAACATGCTACGTTTTTATTTTAAAAAAAAAACAATGAAGAAAATCTCTAAAAAGATTTAACACTATTACTCATCGCATTTAAAGTCAAGATATTAATTATTGTGAAATTTAAATTAGATTATGCGTGGGTTATTTAGTTATTTATTAAAGCCAGTATTTTTTTAATTGAGAAAAATTGTGTTTTTAAACAGAATTTTTCGTGATAGGACAAAAAAACTCTTTTTGTCTTTAAATGTCAAATGTATTAGGTTGGTAGGAAAATAATGGCGGTTTTTGCTTTCTGTATTCTAACCTTATTTTTTTTCAATGAAAGTGTCATTTCATCGTGTTCATGTTAATGTCATTTTAAAGTAAATTTTTCATTCTGTATTTTGGTAACATCGACATTGGTTTTATTATTAATTTTGCTTCAGATTGAGTTATTGAATTAAAGATGGAAAAGTAATAAATAAGAGGAATTGTTTGTATGAGTTCAAAACGGATGGTAAAACAGCAGAAACTGCTAGTAAACTAAACGATACTTTTGATGTAGGTATTGTTAAGGAATATAAGGTGCAATAGTGGTCCCAAAAATTTCGTGCTGAGAACGAGTCTTTAGTTTTTGAAGGTCGCAGGCGTCCTTCAGTTCATAACGACCAATTTAAGGCGTTAGTTGAATCAGAACCGAGAGAGCTTGCACAAAAGTTAGACGTTAGTTATCCAAAGTTCCGAACTACTTAAAACAGATAGGAAAATAAAAGAAGCTTGACAAATGAGTGCCGCGCGAACTAACTAAACCGCAATTATTTTTCTACAAACCTAATAAAATATTGATAAACTAAAAAGTCGATTGACTGTGACAATGCTTTCAAAAAAGTATGCCCTAAGTTTATCTGCGTCCAAGAACAGTTTAAAGTAGAGTCGATAGAAAAAGTGTTATTTCTTTTTGGAATCCCTGCCATCGGATTTGATGTTTTAAGGAGGTGCGTTCACAATTATTATAATTGATATCTGAGATCTTGAAAAAGAAAACCACTTAAGAAAAGGGAAGTATGTGTAACAGTTGACATTTCGAAGCAGAAAACTAAACAGTTGTATGAAAATTTAAAAGAATCTTCTTTTCGATCTAATTGAAGTGAAGTATAGATACAGTAGAATTGAAGAATAACCTGCAGCGATTAAAAGATGTTGTTCAATGAGAGAAATAGGGAGATATGTACAAAAAATGTCCCACCATTTAGAAGAAACCCCTATCACAGAAACCTCTATCCACACGACCAAAAATGTATTCTATCTGACCGAGTCATGAACTCCGCAGCACGGAATTCGTTCTGCGAGAATGCCAAAGGGTCCTCCAGTTACACGTGTACAAGATACAGCATTTAAAAAAATACCAGGAACTTGAAAAATCACATTTTAACGATATTAGGAACGAAATTGTCCTCTTAGTCCAAGCTCGTTGATTTATTTAAAAATCCAACTGATAAAATAAACGAATTTCAGAATAAAAATCATATTTATGTTGGAAGTTGCTCTCTGTTAAAACTGACATTGGAATGACAGAGAAAAGAATCCATGGAATGAAATAATTCGAGTAAAGACGGACATAGTGGATTGCCATAATACTCTACAATTTAAACCAAAAAAAAAAAAAACAAATTAAACTTACATCATTTTTTCGTTGAAATAAAATAGTGTATATAAGGTATAATAAAAAAATACATAAAAAATTAAAGAATTCATGAAATTTTATTATAATCACGGTATTGATAACGCCGTAATACCTTTATATTTTGTAAAGCTTTTGTATATACGAACACCCTCGATAATATAATATAATAGCCTTGATGTTATTCTGTTTATACTATCAAACTGTCATACTACAAAACGTTTACTATATTTTAGTTTTAAATAAAATTAAAACGTTGAAGTTTTTTAAAAAAAAGAAATCCGAAAAGCTTTTGATTGATTATAATGAAAATCTGTAAAAAGGATCAAATTATTTGATTAAAATTAGATAAAAAATCAGAGAATGGACTCGTAAGCGCAGTGGAAAATAATAGTTTAATGAAAACCTCAAGAGATCAGAACCGAGTTGATAAATGAAACATTAAAAGACTAGGAACGTTTGATTGAAGCTTTAATCCGCTTCGTGCGGAATTTTCAATAAACTCGAACAAAAAAGAAAGAGACGAAACTCGAATGCAAACCGACACGGAACAAACAGCACACGTCTAAATAGAATTTCGCCGATAGAAATTAAATTTAATTACAGTAACACTCGCCGTAAATTATTATAAACTTTTCATAAACGATCTATAATTTATGTACGTATACGATCGAAATTTAATTTGTCGAGTATTATAGGTCAGGAGTTTAAAAATTATAAAGCTCCACTTCCTCTGCAGACCACGAAAAGTACTTTATATTGTACGTAGTGAATTGCTTGGATTTAAACAGAAGAGGGGGTGGGCGTTGAAAAGTTTGCGCGGCCCTATTATAAATAATGACGTTTGGTTACGAGTGACTGGCCTAACTGTATAATAATCAGTCATAATTTAACAATTAGTTAACCGTTCGTTACATTTTATCTCGATTTCATCTTATTTATGAGATGTTTCACTGGCGACAGCGGTGGCTTAAGGAGGATGTTATCTTGGAAAATGATCGGAATATCAAAACATGAACATTCTTAGTCAACATTCCATTTGGTAATAAATAATGTTTTTTTTTTTGAACCCTCAAATTTAAATACGGCTCATTAATTTATTTTATTTCTTTAACAACAGACAGACTGTCAAGAAGGATCTGAAAAAAAACACACACGCTTTTTATAAACAATTTAACCTATACTAAATCGGTAACAATAATATTTATCATCACACAAACTGAAACATTAACATCGTTAACGCGAACTGCTGGAATATAATCAATTAGATTATCTATAAATATACATTTCTAACGCATCACAAACTTCATAGTCAAATATCCTCAATCATATATTCATTTTGATAACTTGCTCTCATTTTATTTACCGCACGTGTGTAATTTAATGCAACGCTTCTTTCCTACTACTCTCCCAATAAACGCTTCCTCCAACACCCATTCTTCTCTTTATATCCTCATTTATTACCTCACCCATTCCAAACACTTTTTCATTCTTTTGAAAGAGTCGATTTCAATCGCTGTTAGTTATCTTTTATTGTCCACACTAAATGTACAAATCTCATGATAATACAAAAGTACAGGCTCTGCTTTTTTTTCTTTCACGTACACACACACATATTATATATATATATATATATATATATATATATATATATATATATATATATATATAATATGTATGTGTGTATGTATGTATGTTTATGTTCATAACAGTAATTTTATTCAAAGGGTATTTTTCACAATATATATATATATATATATAAATTTTTCATCCATTTCAATAATTGAATTTTATCGAATTTTGAGATTTGAAAGGTTGTATGAAACTATATTATATTAAATTCTATTCATATCAAAGTTCAGTTGGCATTCAAAACAATTCACTTTTTAATAAAAATTGGTATGATGTGGAAATTTAGATAAAATATTTTAGATGTGTAATGTTTTATCGAAATGTCAATTTATAAAATTTATTTTTTGTAGGTTGTTCTTTTGATTACATTTTCGTTTTTATTTTTAATAAAAACTCTGCGCAAATTGAAAAGATTAATCTGTAGCACAAACTTCATGTCAAATCAATGTTAAAAATAATTAACCTTTACTACATGTAAAGGCATTTTGATTTTTAATATAGTGATTGGTGGCATTGTTTGTTTTCGCAGTCGTTTGTTTATTGTTCAACAGCACATGGACGAGATATGAGACGATCATTAAAAAGTATCGAGTTACCAGTGCACACACATTAGTCAGATATGTTTCATAATTTACTTTGTAATTGTCAGTGCAAGATTATTTATTTTGACTTTAGTATTTGCATTGATGAATAATGAATACACTGTTGTAATTTATATTTTTTTTATTTATAATTGGATGACGATAACTAAAATATTTTACGGAATAGACTGTTATTTTTTAATGTTGATATTCTATAGCAGTGGTGGGAAACTTCTTCGATAATAAGAACCACATACAATACTTTTCATAAATGTTTGAATGTACAAGAGCCACAGAAAATATTATTTTAAAATTGTATTTATTAGGTTGATAGAAAAATAATTGCGGTTTATGACTTTCAGATTCATATAAAAAACCGCAATTAATTTTCTACCGACTTAATATAAGTAATAAAAATACAACTATATAGTAGTTCTACTTAACAAAGCAGAATATGTTTAATCTCTGCCCGTTGAAGACTGATTAAGTCTTCATTTTTGCAGTTAAAAGTTGCTGAGACCGTGTTTAAAGTTGCATTTTTAAAGATATTTTTCTCACAAATTTACATCGTAACCCGTTCCGAATATGGTTTTATTGCATTCAACAAATCTTAATAAATAAAATTGTTTAATTTCATATCTTTTTTAAGGATTTTCCATACCTGTAGAGCCACCTTAAACAGCAGTTTAAACACATAATGCATATGGATGTTTGAAAAGATAATGTGAATTACCCGATTATGTATAAAATATTCTAATATTGATACATACTATACCACTAGAGATTATTAATATAAAAGCTCAGGAAAAATGGCAATGAACCCCAATATTGTCTGGGGTGCCGCATAGAGTCGCTTTGGGAGTTGCAGTTTTCCTACCCTTGTTCTATAGTAAAATATTTTTTTCGATTTTTTAGTCCATAATTTTGATAATAAAAATTGTCGATTTATTTGATCGCCGACCATTTTCTTAAAATACACCTATACAGTATTTGAACAATGTTTATTCTTTTTTTTGTAAAAATTTTAAAATAAACATCTGTAAAAGGGATATGAAAACCTGTTAAACTGAACTAAACTATTTTCATCTGTACATACATTTCATTATTTATCAAAAATATAAAAATACATATAGGTATTTAATAAAAATGTATTATTTCTATTTCACAAATGAATTTTTCACTCACATCACAAATTATAAAAAAAAGTATCTGATCACAAATGTCCACTAATTGATTATTGATTAGAAAAAAATATTTGTACGGCAAGAGAATTATTTCTTTTCGAAAATTGATTTATATATATATATATATATATAATGGTAATATTTTAAAAATGTAAAATTATATCCAACATTTAATTTATTTCAACTAAAATATGGAATCTAAATGACAGCTCAATGATGCACGCTGCTAACAATTGTATCATATCTGTAAATATAACTCCCGCATCATATGTCATCTTTCATTAAGGAAGAGAGTGTTAGAAAGACGATAAACCTTGATAGAAAATCCCTAACGTTTCGAAGAAAATGGTGGCTGTGCACTGTGTTAATAATTCTGACAAAGAAAAAATAATCGTTGTTGTTATGGGATCTGTTGAAAAGGTCAAAGATCAAGACAGACTTTGATACTGTTAAAAAATTGAATACTGATAAAATATTTTTATATTTGTTTTAGTATTCATATTTACAAATACATTTCTTAATATATAATTGTGTTCAAAATAAGTCAGTGTCTCAATAAAACAATTACTAATATTTTTTTCATATTTAATTTGTCTAATTGATATGAATATGTTCATAAATAATGTTGATTGTAAATGGATTGTAACTGATGATTAAAATTTCATTATCAGAATTCCATTTGGTTCCATCATTTTACGAAATAAAAATAATTCAAAATTTTTTTTAATTATTTTAAAGTATGTTTATGTATATTCCAGCGGCGCAAAAACCAGTACCATTGTTAATGGGTCGTGTTTAATAATGTGTATGTATTAAAATAGCTATTTAATGAAGCCATTATTGAAATCATTTTGTTTAGTCAGTTTATGTTTAATTCATATGGTATTACTTGTGGAATATGTTACTATGAGAACTCCATATAAAAGTGGTTATACAGAAATTGCTAAATAATAGAATAAAGATATCAATTCAGTACCATTAAGTCGTATAGATTTTAATAATCTATGTCAGCGATTTGAAGAAATTGGAAGTGTTTATAACTGTTTGTGAGATACAGGCTCGTAGCCAAACCGTCATATTAGAGGGGACAAACACAGTTTTTGAGGGGGATAATTTTTTTGTCAGAATTGTTAGTGGTTACTATGGAAACGCTCTCATAGAAACGATTTTTTAATCATCAAGGTAAATCAATTAGAAATATTCTCCTAATGATTCTCCATGAGTTTCAAATCTCCCAAAATCACAAATTTGGTTATGAGGGCAAACGGAGCAACCAGGGGTGAATGCCTCCACCCGCCCACCTCTGAATACGGGTCTGGTGAGATATATGAGTATTGTTTATGAGTTAAAGGATACATGTGTCATAGGCAACATAATAGAATTTATTAAATTAATACAAATTAATTCGGTGCCTTTTTAAATAGAAAATGAATTTAAAAGATTTATTGTTGGAAAAATGGAATACATTTCAATCCTCAAAATATCCCCCATTATTTTGTATAACTTTGCTCTATTTGTTGGATAATTGACGAATCCTTTGTCGAAAATAAGATGGCGACTTTGAGTCGATGAAGTTGTACTGCATTTTCGGACCTCTTCCACTGTTTTAGCATCTTTTAAGCGTCATACACCCTCTCTCAAAGCTGAACAAATCATTCACGTGACTTCGGGAGCATTTTTTTCCAACTAGAATGCGAAAAGTATACAATACTTAATCTGCTGCTTTTCGAATGGCATCGTGTTCACTGCAATTTTGTAAGGTTATGCCAATTGTTTAACTAAGATATATATTTTTTAAATGTTAAGTTTGTGCACTTCAAAATCCTAAAACGAAGAAGAAATATTTTATTTTAGAATAGAGTTATGTTCGATTCACTTTAAAGGCACGGAATTATTTTTACACTTAATAGAATTTACTAGACTCCTACATACAAGTACACTTATGCTCTGATTCAGTGTTCGAAACATTTGACGCTGCCACTGCTATTTTTCCGATTAATCTATCCTTTATTAAACTAAATTAGTCCATTTTATTTTCTTACATTCTCTTTCCTCATTTTATTCCTTCTCTTTTATGGACTGCGCCAAGTGAATCGACCTCTCAAGAGATCATTAAAAATTGCTTCATAATTTAACGATAATCCGCGATCCGAACAATATATAGAATTTTTTACGTAACGAGACATAAGCTCCAGTATTTGAAACTTGTAATAAGAGGAGAGTAAGTTCACGGATTTCATGATTCTAGAAGATTGATAATCTTAAATGCACCTTAACTTCTATAGAGTTTTTGACAATGTTAGGTCGACAATTTAGAACAAAATTAAATGAATGAAATGACAACTGAGATACAATAGATACTGACTTTTGTGACACTTGTATGTATATATATATATATATATATATATATATATATATATATATATATATATATAATTAAAAACTTCGTTTATATTAATATAATTGTATACTGTTAGCCGTTATGTGCATTTTCGGCTCGCATTAAAATATTAAAATTCATAACTATAAGCAATTGTTTTCCATACGGAACAATAATATTAAATTTAAACAATAAACAATACGATATTATTATATATTTGAATGTAATAAATACACATATATAAAATCATATACGCCGGTAAACAAATCGAATTTCACTATAATTATAATTTTGTTGCGAGTCGTTTCGTAAAAATCGCAGATATAAATTTATTCAATATTTCACAACGTCCGCCGCTGTACACGACGATATAATTTTAGTATTGATTTTATTATACGACCATAACAGTGAAGCATTGCCTGTAAACAAGAATGATACACAGATAACTATTAAATAAACAGGATTAATTAAGCCTTCGTATTTTTTCCACGTGCACTTTTAGACAAATAGTGCGACTAAGCAATAATTGAAACGTTTGTGTTTATCACATTGTCAGAATAAATTAAGCGTCGTCAAAATCGGTTTTATTCATGGTTTGAGTTGATATTTCGTCATTTTTGTCAATTTTAGATAACTGCATTTTACTGCATTTTTATTTATGCCATTAACGTGAATGCACGGTAATTACTTTTTGCGGCCACAGAACGCATTCGCAAATTGCATTTTAATGGAAATTTTTAAAAGCAAATTATTATTTAACCAGATTACAAACATGGAAATAGTTTGATTTTATTTACATTTTCAACACATGGAAAAATACATTACTGACAAACGAATGAAATTGTAAAAACAAATACTAGTTAACACTTTGAACTTGAAATTTTCGATGCAGCGTTTTGCTGGCAAATATGATTTATTTTCATACGAAACTTGACGTTCAACTAAAAAAGTTTGAGACTAAAAATTATAATAATAAGATAGATACTGAAAAAAAATACATTTTTCACTAGATTATTTCAGATGAACGAAACTCAGTCAGTTATTTTTCGAAAACCCTTTTCTGACATCCAGATATTGCACCAATATACAAATTTAAAAATTGTGTAGGTAAATGAAAATGGCTTGAACGATCAAACAAGATTCGTAATTTGAATTCGGACTTGTATTTCAAAAATAAACTAGAAACCTAAACACCACAACATTATTTTTATCAAAATGTCCAATAATTGTTTGTTCTTTATTTTGTTTAATATGGATTTTAATAGAAAAACAGGTTCACCGTCAGGGCCTAGATATAAAAAATAATTAGTTGTCTGTGTTTGAATCAAATGGATAGTAGTTAATTTTCGACATTTAGATCGGAGGCATTTGAATTCATATGAACATAAATTAGGTCACAGTGCTGAGTTATAATTGAAAAAAAAACACTACCATATTGATTATCCTAAACAAATGTTTTGAGATTATTATCAACTTTAAAAATATTTTATTAATTTCTAATATGTTTCATAATAATATTAATAAATTATATATGGACACTTAATGGTTCAAAACATAGCTCTAATTTATGATATTTTTTTGAAATACATATTTAGGTGCTATTAAATTTCTGTTCACAGATCCGATAATAATAAACAGGTTTTTTATTTTCTTAGACATTTTTTCCAATTAGACTAATAATATGTTATTTTTCCTACTGAAAATGTTTCAATTTTTCCTTATATTCTTTTAGAAATTATTTATTAAGCCATAAAAATTAATTAAGGTATTACAACTTGTAACTTGTACAACTTGTAACAAAACGTATACATAATAGAACTTCATACTGCTTCACAGATGTATATGAACAAAAAATACAGACACTGAAATATACTTGAAATTTAATGATTAAATAAGATTTAAAAAATATTTAAAAATACAAAAAACGATGTTATTTGGAATACATTTACGTACATACACATATAAACACACACGTATATATATATATATATATATAAATTATAACTATTTTTCTTTTATTGCAGTTGCATAGGTGGCATGCGCTGGGCGGGGGCCCATTGCATGTAACCGTGGCGCCCCCGGGCCTTTCGCCACGGAGCCCCTGCACGTCATTCCTCACAGGTAAGTTAATTAATGTTTTTTATTAATTATATCAATATTAATGTATGCATATATATTTATATAATTGAAACAAATAAATGTTTGTTTCATTGAAATATTAACTGAAATCACTGTGGAATTAATATTTATTATATTTTCTTTACGAAGACAGATATCCTGAATAAATATTGAAAAAAAACAGATTAGTTTTATGGAAAAATGGAATATATTTGAATCCTCAAAAGATCCGTCATTATTTTGTATAACTTTATAACAACACCTGTCGGGTAACCGACGAACCCCTTGTCGAAAAAATTGCTCTTTCATGTCAATGAAGTCGAAATACATTTTCGGACCTTTTCTAGTATTTTAGCATTTTTTGCGTGTTTTGTTTGTCACAACATCTTCCTTCAAAGATGAACAAATCAATCCCGTGGTTTCTACAGCTTTTTTTCAATTACAATGCGAAAAGTATGCATGTCATTTCAAAGCTGTAAAACGACAAGAAAATATTTTAATTTCAAACAGAGTTATATTTGATTCAATTTAAAAGCACGGAATTAATTTTTACACATAATATGTAATCTTTAATTTCAATAATCCAGTTCAGAATTAAACTCTTATTAATTGAACGATCCAGTCGTTTCACGTTCACATATTTTCAATTCATTCCATGATATCATAAATTCATTTAGATTTTATCTCATTTCTAGTCCGTTTTGTACTTCCATAGCAGACAGTCAATTCTGTCAGTCTTGTTTAAAATAAACAAGAGTTTCTGGAAAAATAAGAAAAGTAAAGAGTTTGAAGTGAAACTAGTTGAGACATGTTACAAACACATATTAGGTTGATAGAAAAATAATTGCGGTTTATGACCTTCAAATTAATATACATTTTTCTCAGTTAATAATTTGAAGTGGTCCAGAATTGTTGGATGATTAATGCCTAACTTTTGTGCAAGCTCTCGAATTGTTGTGCGTGGTTCTGATTCAACTAACGCCTTCAGTTGATCGTTATGAACTGAAGAAGAACGCCCACGACCATCTTCATCTTCAAGGCCCTCGTCTCTAGCACGAAATTTTTGGAACCACCATTGCACTATACTTTCCTCAACAGTGCCCACAAAAGAATCGTTCAGTTTACGAGAAATTTCTGCTGCTGTACCATCTGTTTTGAACTCATACAAAAACATTTCCCTTATTTGTTTTGAATCGAAATTAATAACAAAACTAAAATCGACGTTACCAAAATACAGACCGAAAATGCACTTTAAAATGATATTTTAACATGAACACGATGTAATGACACTCTCATTGAAAACATTAAGGTTAGAATTCAGAAAACAAAAACCGCAATTATTTTCCTACCGACATATATATATATATATATATATATATATATATATATAAAACATGTAATATTTCATTTTTATATAATTTATGTTTCAAAAAACGCTTCAATCTGCATTTTTCAAATCACATTAACAAAAATGTAATAATGTAACATCATTTCACACGTATATTCGAAGTTCATACCTCCAGAATTGCAGCCGCAGTATTAACTCGAAATACGGTAACGTCTCTTTATGATGATCATGCAGTAATTTACTTGTGCTAGTTCACTGACGTAGCACATTTTCTCCATGACAAGCACCTCAATAAATAGAACATGCATAGAGAGTGCATTGGAAATTCCTCTGAAATTCTGATAATTTCTCAACTGAATTATGTAACAGTATATATATATATATATATATATATATATATATATATATATATATATATATATATATATGTATACAAAAGCAACGTGTACACTGCTTTTGTTGTAAATATTTTCAAATTATGCAACTGCTGTTCGTTCCTAATGCGTATAATAAAATCCTTTATATTCCATAAATTTCAAATAATATATTCGAAAAAAATAATTCAGGCAAAAGCTTTCATCATTATTTCAATCTCGAATAATCTTAATAAGCATTTTTATGACCTTGTAATTTAAAATCAATAATTTCAGTTGCTCACATATGAAAAAGAATACTCGGTTTATTTTCCTTGTTTGAATAAACGTATGCATCTACATTTGTTTCTTTATATGGGATTGTTGTAGATTGACTTTATGAATTTATTTGCAATAAATAAAAAAATATTATTAATTCTTAACATATTCATTTGTTACTGGTTATAAATTCTTTAGTAAATAACATATTCGTATTGTTTTTGTTTAGACTAATATATATATATATATATATATATATATATATATATATATATATATATATATATATATATATATATATATTCAGTTTTAGTACTTGTGCTATATTTAGATATATTTCAAAATTATTTAAATAATATTGTTTGATACGTTGACGTTTTACTTGATGATCAGTTGTTGTTTTTTTCAATAGAAACAAATAAACGAACAATTGAATAAACTGTCGCTATTTTTGAATGATAGTGATGCCATTATTTTAAAATAAATAGAAAATAATAGTTGTCAATCAATTGAAACTTACAAAGGAAAACAATGATAAGGTTGTTATTTTTCATAATACAGTTCTGATACTTTTTTCTGATCAAAAATGTTCAATAGATGATTGTTTTCGAAAATGCTGACGCACAGACAAATCAGATTTTTCTGTGCATTGACACTCTGAGGATGATGGCATCACCATCACAAAAATTTGGTCATATATTTATTTTTGTGCGGACAAATTTTTTTAGTTTGTGGAGTAAAAATGATTTGTTTGTGTAAATGCTGTGGGTAAATTATATAAAAATGAAATATTACATGTTTATATATATATATATATATATATATATATATATATATATATATGTCGGTAAGAAAATAATTGTGGTTTTTGTTTTCTGAATTCTAACCTTAATAAGAGACATTAAAAGATTAAAAATAACAAAAAATATATATATAAATGACATTTTTGTTGTTAAAATGACTATATTATTTAGCCATAACACATTGCGGAATTAACAGCTAATAATATGGTTGGTGGGTTGGTTATTGGATTTTTAGGGCGTTTCGATAGCTAAGGTCATTAGCTATCGAATTAGCGCCTGAGCCAATAATATGAAAAAAGTGATGTTTTTTTTTAATTTAAAATAACACTATGAAAGATAAAAATATTTTTTCAAAACTAATGTTTGAATTATAAATGTATTTATATTAAAAAAATATTTATCACAAAACACAAATTATTTTTGTATCTCAATTTATACAAAAATTAACAGTATATGTTAGAAATATCATAAATTATCTGAAAATATATAAATAGGATCGAAGAAATGAAAATAAAAAGTAGATAAAATGTAAGACAGGTTTCGAATTGTGGGCGTGGGAGAAGGATTATAGATGAATTCAATCATTGTAAAAGTAATAGAAAACAAGAATTAATCGGAAAAGTGTATACTACATTTTGAAGGTGATTGGATTGCAAAAAAAAACCTGTAGGGTAAAACAAAAAAACAATCCAAGAATGAAATGCGAATGATATTAAACCGAATTAGACAAAAACGTTAAACCGAAAAAGTAACTGTGATCTTTTTTATTATATATATATATATATATATATATATATATATATATATATATATATATATATATATATGTATATATATATATATATATATGTATGTATGTATTAATAATTTAAATACACGAAATATTATCATGGTTTAAAACCGATTAATCATTCAAGAAAGCGTGTCTCACAATAAATCATCATATGTTTTAGTAATTGAGCGAATGATTCATTTAAGAACTTTACTTAATTTATTTAATCGCATACAAGTTAATTCAACAGAATAACACATTTAATAAATGTATAATTCACGCGCACTTAAATTTATAAACTGGAGCAAAGTAAAACTGGAATAGCTTTGTTGCATAACTAACGACGAAACTTCGCAATAAATATATATAATTTATTTTATTTGCGTAGTCCAAGTGCGTGATAACGAAACGTACCTAAATATAGTGGAATAATGGATAATAGTTTTAATTAATATAGCACAGACAAATAAGTGTACAAGTTTCGGGAAACAGACATTTCACAGATAAATTAATATTAAAAAAAATGTATATATTATTTTCATTTTTAATATTTGTGTGTAACGTTTTGTCGATTGACTGAAACTGCATCGGTGTTTATTTTTTTTAAGAAAAAAGACCAGAAGAAACTGGATTAGTAATAAAACAATCAACGTGTCCTACATGAATCCTCCATTTCATCATCCAACTTCAAATATCTTATTTTGAGATTCTCAGTACTTGGATTGTTTTGATTCAGGAAATAAGTTAATATCCTCTTTGATATCCTTTTTCTTTCGAATTCATATTTAAATAATATTGAATCATTTGAGAAAGACGTTACTTGTCGAATACCAACTATAACGTTAAACTGAAACTGAATAAGGGACGGAATCTTTTAAGTATCTGTTTTTATTGACTCTAATGTGTAATATCGGATCGAAAGAGTACTCTTTATTCATTAATCAGCTATGAATGGTTCTGGTAATAAATTAAGTGTAATCGATTCACGAGTTCACCGTACAGTTCAGCAGTTAATGTCAGAGTCGAAAGCTTAAAGTAAACTAGTTTTCTAATAAATGTAGGGCATGTTTTCCAGTTATCTCACGTGACTAGAACCTTTAGAATCGCAATAAGTGTTTGTATGTTACTTAATTACCGTTTTCTTCGTTTTGACTTTGTGAAACACTCTATAAAGCAATTGTTTTTAAAGTAAATCCGAACTAATAGGAAAATAAAAGAAATACTAATAGACGTATAAAAAATCAAATAATTACTTAAACTAGAACTTGAAATTTGTATAAATAAAATATTTTATTTTATCAATTCATTAGTTGGTTGATTATTTGGGACTCGTCGACTTTAGAATTGAATTATTCTGTCACTCCACGAACTAAAAATCTTTTTTTCGATCGAAAATGTTCAATAAATAATTTATGATATTTTTTTTAACTTTTACCTGTATGAAATTCTAATGGTAATTCCATCATCTTTAGAGCGACAAGGTATAGGAAATCTTTGTAGTTTGTAGGATGAGAGAATAATTCATATTTGAAAGTGAATTTAATCAGTATGAGAACTGTGTTATGATAAAATAGTTGGAGTTATAGGAAATACAGAGAAAGTTTTTCACAAAAAGAAAATGTGTCGATAAATGGCTAATATTAAAAAGTTCAATACTCGAGCAAATAAACTATTGGATTTTTTGTTTAAGTTAAACATTAATTTTAGAAAAAGAAATGTGCAATTCCATTTCTTGAATGAATCGATAGTTTTCTTTTCACTTGTTGATGGAATACCATAGTGCATTAATTGTTCTGGTAATTATGACAGTGGACTAAATTATATAATTTCCGTATTGATATATTTAGACCTCTGTATTTGTGTGTAATAAAAAATATTTTTCCATTATGTAATAAAATATTTTCCAAAATACTAACTGTTATAATGTAAATCTTTTATGTAATTATAAATTTTTACGAATATCATGAAAAAATATGTGTTTTTCGATACTTCATATGACTTAGACTATTTTCAAAATTATTCAAACATCTTAAAAATGACTTGTAATAAAAAATATTTCAGTTTTATTCAAAAATGGATGTTATGAACATCAGTATTCACTTACATTTTGTAATTATAATCATGTTAACTTAATTTAGAATAATACTAGAGATTTCTTCTTCTTCTTCAATAACGGTATTTTCTTTTTGTGATGTTTTGAGAGTACGAAAATATTCATGGAAAATTGGCGGAATGTACGGTAACAGATCCATTATATCCTTATGTTTTTCTTCTGTAAGTGGTCGGATACTCGCATAAAGTGGAAATAATTAAACTTTTTCATATATTCCCGGCGTTCGTTTTTTGGGTGAAACATCCAAAATCTTAAATTCTGCACTATCATGTAAAAATGTTTTATGAAACTTGTGATAAGGGGTATTTTTTATAAATCTGATCCATTGTATTTTCAATCAATAAACAGATTCTCTTTTAATATTTTTCTCTTTGTAATTGATTTCTCTAGAGATTTTGTTTTTCAATACCGATATAATTGTTCATTTGAGAGCTTTAAGCAAAGAAGTTGACTTAACTTAAGGGTTATTCACCTTGAAAATAAATATATTTTTATACAAAAATCAGATAGATATATGCATTTTTTCAGAAAAAAAAGCATACCGAAAAGTGAGTAACTTAGTTTGCTATCAAAATAAACAAAAACAGAATTATGTCCACCGACCAACTTTGCAGGCATTAAACGGTACATTTTTTATTTTTTTTTCTAAGTTCTTCTAAATTAATAAAATATAAATAATTGTAATAAAAAATAAGTAATAAAATCTTTTTTTTCACATGGAAAAATATTTTTCATTACACACAACCGCAAAGGTCTAAACATCTTAATACGGAAAATATATGACTTAGTCCACTATCATAATTACCGGCACAATTATCGAACATTTTTTATCAATTGACAACTTTTTGAAAATCTTTCAACCCCATTCTAAGAACCCATCTCGGAACACTCTTCAAAACCAGAAATCTTTACTTCTATAGTAATTGGATAAATATCCTAATTGATTGTTATAAAATGTGTATCGAATCTCCAACCGTTTTTACTTTGATGAATAACAATTATATATTTATTGATTTAAAGCAACAGTATATTATTTAAAAATAATTATACAAATTTTGAAATTAATTTATATAATTATTTCATGTTCTAAGTAAAAACATGCTGGCTTCTTGAAATAAAATGAAACATTAAAAAAAAACAACTCCGATTCGAAGAAAACTCATTTGTAATCAGCAAGATTTCTGAGAATTTCGACGATTTGAATTGAAATTATATGGAAAAAGCTTCAAATTTAATATTTTATATAAAATACGTATATATATATATATATATATATATATATATATATATATAATATGAATATTAAAATAATTTGATTGAAAATGTCTGTAACGTTATTACAAATTTCCAACCACATCACATGTCTAATATTATTGAAACGTCTCTATTTTGCTTACGGACACACTTGGCACTCGTGCACTTTTTGCCGGCTTGTACAAATTTCATATTTAAAATATTCCATGCCTTAAACTGCACACTATAATATAGTTTTTATTCGTTACATAAAATGAATTCTTTCGAATGTGGGTCAAAAAAAGATTAGAAACGTATTGGATTGTTATAAATGTAGATTTTCCTGACATATTTCAAGTCGTTTCACCCCAAGTCAGCTGATCGTTATATTGTAGTCAAACGATGCCATTCCCCTTTAATCCCTTCCACTCGGAGCATCGAAGCGCTTCGGCGTCGTCTATCCCGAGAGTTCTTCGATCTGGGACGAATGGACTATACGGAGCTATATAACTATATAGTGAGCGTTTCTGAATCGATTCATCGTTTAACAGCTCCAAATATTTTCGTTCGAAATAGTATAGGATATTCACTTTTTTTTTTGATATATTTTCAGTATAATTTTCAAACAATTTTTTTTACTGGCTGAGGAGCCTTATTATCGAATCGATACGAATTGTTATTTTTTCTCTCATTTCGTTATATATAAATATATCTATTGATAACTTACATTTCCGATTCGTACAATGAATTTCTTATAGAAAAAGTGTTTATATTTTATTTACATGTAAAACATTCAGTAGTTGTCGAAACACGATACATCAATTTTAGATATTTACATACAAAACAATATATGGTTAAGAAAAGATGGAGAATAGGGATTAGAAAAAATAAAAACCTTGTTCTCTAATACATCACCTTTTATAAGTTCTGTAGCTTGAAATAGAAGTAATCATTATTTTTAATAAAGTCCATAATCTGTCATTGACTAAATTTATTTAAAAATTGATTTTTTACATTAAAAACAAATTTTTATAAAGAAAACTGACACATGAAAATTAATAAATATATAAATAAACTATAAGAATATTATACAAGCAGTACTATATATTTTAATTTTAAATTGTTTTGTACACTTATTCATTCTTAATTTCTTTAGGTGTACAAATTAATTCGGTACCTTTTTATAGAAAATGAATGTTTACAGAAAAATTAAATCCTCATTATTTTGTATAAATTTGATCCATATATCGGGTTAATTGACGAATCCCTTGTCGAAAAAAGATGGCAGCTTTGAGTCGATGAAGTCATAATGAATTTTTGGCTCACTTTGACTATTTTAGAATTTTTTACATGTTTTATGCATCACACCTTCTTCCAAAATTGATCAAATCATTTCCGTGGCTTCGGCACCATTTTTTTCAACTGAAATGTGAAAAGTATGCAACGCCTAACATGCTGATTTTCATACACCAACGTGTTCACTACTGCTTTGTGAGGCTGTGCCAACCTGATAGCAAAAATATATAGTGTTTTCGAATGTTAAGATTAACACTTCAAATCTTAAAACGACGTGAAAATATTTTAATTGAAAACAGAGTTATAATTGTTTCAATTTAAAGGCACATAATTAATTTTTACACCTAATATATAGAGTAACGATACTTTGATTTTTTAATTAAACTGTCAAATTGTCAAACTGGAGAGTGTTTTAAAATAAAGAGGTACAAAAACGGAACCAGTTATTTGAAAATCTGTTTAATTAAAAATATACAATTATTTAATAATTGCTTTTTGAATTTTCATGTGATTAATTCAGGTCAGTTCGGATCAAATCTACTTAAATCTGGTTAGGTCAGATCAAGTCGAGTAGAGATGGTCTATGGGGAGGTTAGTAATGAGAATAATTACCTCTCTAAGATGTATCCAATGATTCAGACATAAATGTATCTTATTTTTTTGTAATAATTAAAAAAAACATATAAATATTAATATAGTTAAATAAATTCAAATAAAATGTAAATATCTGGGATATTGATATTAGGTTGGTAGGAAAATAACTGCGATTTTTGTTTTCTGAATTCTAATCTTAATTACGGTACAATGGTGGTTCCAAAGATTTCATGCTGGGGACGAGAGCCTTGTAGATGAAGGTCGCGGGCGTCCTTCTTCAGTTCATAACGGCCAACTGAAGATGTTAGTTGAATCAGAATAACTCACGATAATTCGGGAGCTTGTAGTAAACAGTTTTCACTTAAAAACATTTAAATTAAAAAATGTATATGCATTTGAAGGCCATAAAATGCAATTATCTTCTACTAGTCTAATATTTAGAAAGACTAGACATTGAAAAAAATATGTATGTGTGTTTCTTAAATCCATTATTCTCCTCCTAAGCTCGTTGGATAGATCCACTTTTAAATTCAAGTCAATTCTACTCAGATTAGGTCAGGACTGGTGAAATGTAGTTGGGTTTGTAGCTGGAAAATTCTTCAAAAACAAATCTTCGAAATACAATTTTTCTGATTCAAAACAGACTAAATCAAGATCAATCAAAGAAGAGGATAAAACTAATGATTTTATTCCTGTAAAGAATTAATAATTATCAAACGTCTAAGTAGACATTTCTGAACATCTGTCATCAAATGAGCAGACCTTGAAAAAAAATTACAAAAGGATGTTGGTTCTGATTAATTCATTTTCATAAATTTTTTATTCACCTCACAAACCATCATTTTTTTCTAATCAGAAATGTTCAGAAATTGATGATTGATCATTTTTAATTGTTGAGTTTGATTGGTGAATCGTCGAATTTCGTTTATTTTGTAAAAATGTTAAAAATATTTTCATTTTCATATACCTATGCCTCTTTTTTAATACATCCCTATTTTGTTTTCAACAAATTAATGTTCTAATCTAACATAACCTATCTAAACTTGACTAAAAGGAGTATCTTTCAAAGAATTGTATTTTCGAAAATTCCCTTTTGAAGAATTTATGTCAACGAATTTATCTTTAACCGATTGGTTTAGATTTTATCGTTTTACATCTCTAAATATTTTATAAATGTTTAAAAATACAAAATAAAAAAATATCTACATAGATAGAAACAATAAAACTAAGTTTTGTTAATTTTTGTTTTACTTTTATTGAATATATTATATGTACATACACAAATATATCAAATAAAGTATATTTTTTTGGGATTTATGCCGTATTTTCATGATTAAAACAAATTGTTGATATCAAGGCCAGCTGTCAAACTACAAAGGGAAAAAATCGAAATAAAACCAATCAAAATACTCCAATATCTCAAAAACTTGGAGAATTTTACTGCTATACTCTTCGTTGTAAATAATTAAACACTCTTTGTTTGAATTCCAATTTTAATTAATTTTTAACCCATAAGTTTCGTTACTTGTATCAATTATTCAATCTGAATATGTGTCCATGATTCGAATTCATTTTGCCTAATATTATTGCATTCATTGCATGTTCACCTCAACATTATTGCGTGTTTCTGCATAGTCTAGACTTATCACTACTTCACATGTTATTCCCTAATGAAAATATTCGAATAACACTAATATTTCTTCCAGATAAACGCAAAATGATTTCTAACCATATTTTAAAATCAACAGATGGGATATAATCAAATCAAAGAGAAATAAACGTTCATTTTATTTGTCGCTTATCGATTTATATACTTTATTTGACTTTTACATTTGATGTATGTTTTAATATGTTTCTTTATAATACCTTTTTTAAGCGCATGTTTTTCTTTTAGGTTTTCTATCGAATTGATTTTAATATCTTTTTTTTTGTCTGTAAATATTACGATATTGATTCATTTTTAGAAAATAACTCAGAAGGTTATGACATATTTATAAAGTGTAAAAATTAATTCGGATTTTGAAGTGCTACACTTAATATTTAAAAAGCACTACATATCTTGACCAAGCAGTTGGTATAACCTCACAAAACAGTAGTGAGCGCGATGGTGTCTGAAAAGCAGCATATTAGGCATTGCATATTTTTCGCATTCCAGTTAAAAAAAATGCTACCGAAGCCGTCTAAATGATTTGTTCAGCTTTGAGGACGGTATCGCGACCCATAAAACATACAAACAATGCTGAAACAGTGGAAGAGGTCTGAACATGCATTACGACTTCATTGACCCAAAGCTGCCATCTTTTTTCAACAAAGTATTCGTCAGGTGCCTGACAGATGGAGGAAAGTTATACAAAATAATGGAGGATATTTTGAAGATTGAAATGTATTTCATTTTTCAGTAAAGATTCATTTTCTATAAAAAAAGCATCGAATTAATTTGTACTTCAAATATATAAAAATAAATAATAAAATCAAAGTAGATAATAAGAATGATTAATCAAACACATTTTTTTCAATTTATTATCTTATTAATGTTCATACCTATTAAATTTTTTACACTAGAGTTAAAGAAAAATATAAATACATTTTTCAGAGCTAAAAATAATTATACAAATATGTTTTATTCTGCAATAAAGTAAAAATTTCGACATTTTCACATTTTTATATCATATTTTTAAAGAGTACGGGCATTGTATTGTTGCTAGAACGATTGTAAATAAAAAATATGAGCTAAAGACAAAAAGTAATATACAAGACATCGATAAGACCGTTAATAGTGAACGTCCCTCTGATATAGAGCTATATGTGTAACACAAATTTAAAGAGATTTTAGAGTACGGGGTATAAATCTCCAAAGTTAGCACTTAACAAGCAGTGTAGCTACCTTGCGAAAGAACTACATGAACAGGATTGATACGATCAGAGTTTGTACAAAGCCTGAACCTGAACTTCTACAAAGAAAATGCTCGTAACAACTCACTGATAGAGTCTTAATAAAACAAAACAGATACACCTATGTAGCTTGACCTAAAAAAAGGGAAAAAAAAGATAAATGCAGGAAAAGAGATGTTTGCAGCTGTATTATTTCACAATGATAGAACATGAATAATCGAAAAAATAAGAAAAAACATATAAGAAACATAGTGAGAAATTAAAAAAAATATTAAATAATGTATTGATATCTAGGGATTTTCTTAATTTAATTGAAAACGAAAAGACAGGGATATATCTTTATAAAAATCCAATTCTATGATTCTAATTTCCTTGAAATTTTCCATTCATGGTTTGTTACACATACATTTTTTTATATGAACTCTATGTAAATTTTTATCAAAAAATCCATCATAAATAAATATTGTTTTTTTCTAAAAGAAGAGCGAGCGATACAAGTATGAATTTGTTTCAGTAACGTTATACAAGAACTGCCATAAATATATCAATAATGAAGTTGAATCGCAACAGTTTATTAAAAATTCTGAATGCTTCATAGAGTATCGATATATTTGTAATGCATGCAAATCATTTTCTCGTTCTGTAGAACATCTGTATGAAATGTTAGCTGGAATGCGAAATCAATATCCATGCCTGCTGTATTCCTTACTGTCTGACATTCAATGAAGTTAATCTGTTTTGATCATCGTCATTTGCATTTATATTTTATTCGAAAATTATTATAAACATATGCATAGAGATGAATAGACATATATATTTTTTTCTCTACAATAATTCTTCACTAAAAATTATTATACTTTTTAGTAATGATTATTCATTCACCTATCGCTGAAAGGAAATCAGAATAAAATATGAAAATATATTATATATATTCTACATTTCAATTATATTTTCAATAATTTATACATGAAAATTTATTATATTAGATTATTTAAAAAGTAAATGTCTTTGTTCAATGCAACTTATCTGAAATTTCGTTAATTTTTAATATTTACTAATCCTAATTTTGGTCATTTTATGTTTGTATATGTTCTATATTTTCTATAACAACTAATTACTCAAAAAAACACTTGTTTTTTTCAAAAAATAAAATTAAAAAAAATAAATAATATATTTCTCGTTGTAAATGTTAATAATTTTAACAGAGATGAAAAGGAATAATTGAAACAAAAAATATTTTAATGTAATTGAGAATTTATGCTTCATTAAAAATAAAGAAGTGTCAAAGACGATTCTTCATAGACAGAATTTAAAGAAAAGTATGATTTCAAATCTAATTCAATATTCACACAATGATAATTAATATCAATTAGATCAAGAACGTTTTGAAAGGCAACTAGAAATAAATGCTTAATAATAAAAACAAATTTCGAATAATAAAAACAAATGAATGAATAAAAGTAAATTCCGAGGAAAAAGTTGAAAATCTTAATTGGATTGAATTTAGCAATGAATAGCATAGCAATTAAATATAACCTACTAGATATTTGTTAAATATTTGAAAGATTTGTTAAAGAAAATTGCATAGATATCTGGATTGCGCATTTGTTATTGAATTTTAATTTTATTGAATGGCTGTTTATATATTTTGTGGATTGTTTTAAAAATAATCAATTTTTATATCAAGTTTTACTCACAAATGAATTATTTTTTCTCTTCACAAATGACAGATTATTTTTCTTGTCAAAAATGTTCAATAAATCATAATTGATCATTTTAAATAAGGACAAATTAAATAATTCTAATCTATTTATATACTCAACGAATTTTTTTAACAAATTTCTGATAAGGATAGTCATTATCCATGCCAATAGATTTCGTATTGCCATCTTTGTTTCGTTTATTATAAAAAAATATTTATATTTCTCTTAATCTTCTATTTAGAATTTTTGGTATGAAATTATCAGACTATTTTTATTGTGCGCATGAAATTAATGATAGAACAGAGAGCTATTTACATTTAAGATAATTTATTAACAAGTATTTTACTGTTATTCAATAAAAATTAAAAAATGTCATGGTTTGTCAAACGGCCTAGTATCTCAATTGAAATCCGAAAAAAAATATTCTATATTAAATATGTGTATATAATCACTATTTTCTTTTTTCTCTTAAAAATAATCTGTGTATTAATTATATTTTCTCTTCGTATGTCCATAATATCTTTATAAAATATTTATTTTACATGTATTGCATCTGCAGAATAGTATAATAAGTAACATTGATCAAAACAAGTTTTATTACTTTTACAATAATCATATTTATGCGAAAAATTATACGCTGTTTACTTTCATCCAGTACTAAAGTTTTTACAACGTTATTATGTGATAAATGTTTACATTATTATGTTTACGAGAAAATAACAATATATATATATATATATATATATATATATATATATATATGTACAACTACTAAAATTACAGAAATTATAAAATTAATGAAAATATTTTTATTTACAAAAAGTTATTT
Source organism: Acanthacorydalis orientalis (assembly GCA_034766995.1). Classification (NCBI taxonomy): domain Eukaryota; kingdom Metazoa; phylum Arthropoda; class Insecta; order Megaloptera; family Corydalidae; genus Acanthacorydalis; species Acanthacorydalis orientalis. The sequence continues at coordinate 50,454,613 of CM068316.1, forward strand.
CTGAAATGTCAGGTTTGTTTTGTGGTTCTATTAAAAATATATTTAACATTTTTTGATTTTTCTTATATATATATATATAATGAGAACAGTAGTAATTTTAATAATAAATAACAAATATAAGAAAATCGTTATGAACATTTTTTTAAGAAAAGGTATATTAATATACTTTGTAATTTCAAATTTAAATTTAGAATAAGCATATGGCAAACTTTGTGATAATAATTAGTTATTAAATGTAAATATACATACAGTCATATATACAAATATATCTCAGAGAAGTACTATTTATAGTTGGTGTACAATTACATACATTTCAGATGAATATTTAATAAGATCATAAAGATGTATACGACATAAAAAGTATTTTCTTTCATTATAATAAAATGTCGTGTTTCGTTTTATAGAAACTGTTCTCTTAAATTAAGTTGAAAATTATAAAACTTTTGCATCGGATACGGTGATTTTAATTGATATAAAGAAAATATGTAATAAGTGTTAAGGCGTTTATCGTTTTCATAACGAGTTTATTAACCAATACTCATCTCTTATAGTCTTAATATTTTTATGATAATTTAAATAAAAATATGATCATAATTAAAAAATACTAGAGTATGTTTCGTGTTACGAAGCGAGTTATGTTATTAATAGGATAAATTATTTTTTAGATGTCCTGACGGCGGGCCCAGGGCCACCAGAATGCAGTCAGAGGATGACTATGGACAGAGAAGATTACTTCAGCTTCACCATCAGCATACGATCGGTACGCACCAAACGCGAGCTTCGCCACCGCCTCAACAGCCACTGCCCTCACAAGTGTCGTCTACAGTACCGTCATCAGCAGATCGGTATCAGCAGTTATCGACCGATCGATACAAATCTGACAAATCGGACCGGTATACGGCATACGGGAGTCAAAGCGGAAACGACAAGTATGAAAAGAACAGATATTATGTGCCATCCGATCGCTACGCGACACTACCGGTTCCGGAACGGTTTGCCTCGGCGCCCATATCACATGGCTATCATAAAAACTCTGCGACTTCTTCAAACTCTGATTCAAGTTCTTCTGCTAATTGTGGATCAATATATCAAGAGCTGTGCAACAACACATCCGGAAACACGCTTCCATACCAAAGCGAGGGGAAATCTTCTTCAAAATATACGGTCAAAGCAAACGAGAACTCGTCGAAACACGCTCCCGCCGCATACAACACGGTCAAATACCATCACAGGCATTCTTTCGGCGAGGATGCCGCGTACAGTAGAAACTTGGATGACGAGAACGAGGGCATCACCAGTTTTAGCCATCAGACGGTCAATACGACGTACGTGCCACCGCCGTCGCCCGCACCACGAGACGATCGATTTATTCCGCCGCCACCGCTCTCGCCACAAGCCGGTGACAATTTCAAATCGTCAACGGACAGTCCTAGCCCCGATGGATACCATCCAAATAATAGTTTTCCATCGCCGTCGCCAAATTCGGAACGGTTTCCGCCGGTGGAACAGTTTGTACCACCGCCCCCGTTGTCGCCCACCGAGGAAGCATTCTGTCGTACATTCGGCTCGCCGAAACATGCAGAAGCAAGGTACCACACTCCAGCGGAAAGGTATCTCGTCGAACGTTACGCGAATGATCTGCAACGATACGAAGAGCAACGATACGTGGCTGCCACCGAGAGATACATCGCCACGGGAACACAAACAACAGATCGGTATCACCGATATACGCCATCATCGCAGGCCCTGGATCGGTAAGTTTGCTCACAACTAGCTCTTGTCCTTTTCTAATACTTTGAATCCGATGAAAAAATCAACATCTGTCCACTAACCATCCCCGAGGCCCGTGACGAACGTCAACGTCTACACTCACATCTATCTCTCTTTCTTTAAGAATAAACACATCGCATAACTCCTTCCTTTTCTACACCACCTGTCTCACAAGATTGCAGGCTGGGGCTTGAAAAGCAGCACACTTACGTTGAAGTCATTAAATTATTTTCTTCTGTATTATTCGAAACACCTTCCATTTATAACAACAAACTTTTCACGTTTACTGTTGTGTAAATTTCTAGTAACTCCTCTTAAAAGAGTCCATATGTAGTTTTATAAACAGCAATGTTTTTTTTAAAAAACAGTACATGACATTAATGGTTCTATTGATTTATAAAAATGTATATTTTCTAATGTAAACTCTACTGCCGTTCATTTTCGCAATTAAAAAATATCGACCGCATCGTACATTTAAGTGCCATGTAACGAATGGAAACTAGAGAACAATAAGTAGTGTATAGTTTCGAATCAATAAACTAAACATGAATAAACGCGTTCTAATTAATTTTATTAGTCATGTCTTCACCGTAAAAAAAATACAGTTCGTAATGATCTGATATGTTGAGTCAACTTCATACAATGTTAATTATTTTTATGAATAATACACTTGAACGCGTTCCATTTGTGAAATAATCAATCATCTTCAATTATGTCCATGTTCAATCCTCTGTTTTTAATAAAATCAAATACCTAAAGCAAACGAGGTAATTATTCCACTGTACAGTATTATATATTTAAACATATCTGGTTTATTAATTTGTTTACGAGGTATGTCGAATACAAACGATTTTTTTTAATATACAAAATGCATATTTTTGTACTCAGTAATATCTCTATTGCGTGAATACAATCAGTTAATGTTTATATCGGTGCACCGATACGGCATAATTTAACCACATGCCTCTCACATTAATGTAATCACATTTCTTTTAAATTGTTTGTTTTTTTAAGACGACGATAACAACGTCGTTACACACATTTCTTTCATATTGTTTATCAATATACAACATTTTCATACTGATGCTATAAGATGCTCGTCGAAAATATGACGAGAAAACATCTTAAATCAGCAATTTTCTTGGTGGTACATATGTGACCTCTTCTGAAAACGTTCAATATGTTACGAAATCCATAACTGTATGTATCTACTGGAATATTCTGGAAACATTTTTATTTTATTTGCGTATTTACTTCTATATTTCATTTTTTTTCAGCTAGAATACACGAAAAAATGAATTGGACAAATATTTGAATATTTTTCTTTAGATATTTTCAAAGTTGTTACGTTTTGAAATTATTTAGTTTTTTTTTTATTTCCAATTTGAATAAATTTCGTACTGAATATTTTTTTATTTATAATCCAAATTTCGTTTTATTGTCCGTTTAAAATGTTTTTGTCGATATTTTAACTTTTTTTTATAAACATAACAGATTTATTATATATTTTTTTTAAAAAAAAAACAGTCTACTTTTCATGCAAAACTTTATTTTCATATTACAGTTGTTATTTATTTGTACTGAATAGTAATATTTCAAAAAAAAAGTATGCGAATCTGTAGAGATTTCGATTTTTTCTAAACACCCATTTATTGACTAAAAATGAAGTTAAATGCAATATCCTTTGGAAGTTTATCATCACTTATTTTTAGCAATCAAATGTTAGCACTTTTTAAAAACATAAATACAATTTTTACAGAGCATTCGTTTCCTTTATTGAAACAAAACATGTAAAAAGCACTTCTAGTTTCGGATTTCAAATTTTCTAGGCATCATGAAACCTGCCATATATACATAAAATTAAAACTATATTTATATTTCTTGTTGCTTGGTTTTTTTGGTTTTTACAACATAACGTATTTAAAGATAAAAAATACCTAAGAACGAAACTTAATGAATTAAACTTGAAACCTATCCATTGTGAAAATGTTCTTATACGCCATATTCGCTAGATGACGGGCCACGTTACGGACAAAGTGACGGGAAATGTGGGTTTTTATTATAAAAAAAATTATGAAAAATATAAATATATCAAGAATTATTAATTCTACATTTAAAAAACTACGAACATTTTTTCCTATAAACCTATCTCTTTTATAATTTCAACAAACAAAAAAAGAAGGAAATACAAAATGTAATGCTTATGTATATTAATTATCTTTATCAGAAATGTATTGAAAAATTTGTTGATGCAGTGAAATAATAATAATGATAAATGAAAATCTTTTATACATTCTTTTTGATGAGCGAGATAGAGATATGATATTTCACAGAAAGGCATATCTCGCTTTCTGTCTCAAATGAACAATTTGTATATAATGTTGTATTTATTCAATTTTTTAATTGCTAAAATATTTACATACATTTTATATTAAAAAAGATGAGATAATATTTAATATATATATATATATATACACCTTTTTACACTAAATGAAAATAATTTATGAAAATATAAAATATATTTTGTTCTTGCTTGATTTTATTCCGAGAAAGGATACGAATTTAAATATAATAATACCAGTTTATATTTATTAGGTCTATGGTTCAGATATGTGTCATCATAGACTTAAATCTTGTTCTTATTCAGAAACTACATAGAAGATATAGATTTTGTAAATTTATTATATAGAATTTTTTTAACTGAATAATTTTATTTTTACTTTCTTATTGGATACACCATTAAATAATAATGTAAACTATTTTCAAAATTAGATAACGTTAACTAATATTCTACAACAGCCCACCATTCAAAAAAAAATCACTTTTTATTTCTTATCCTCAGTATATTTCTGTCTCAAGTACACTCTGATAATTAAATAATTTTAAATACCTCATACTCCGTTATTAAATTTAAAACACATCGTATATCAATCATTAAATACTTAAAACTTTTAATAGTTTTAACATATCGACTAATTAAAATATAATATTACAACAGCACATAGTGTTTTTTTAATTTTCCCTTCTGTATTTTTCATTATTCCTCCCTTTGGAATTAAATATTATTTTACATTTGTTATCTAATACCTTTAAACATTCGTCACAATTTTAAATAAAAGATAATTGGAATAGGAGTGGTCATACATGTTGTTTATGTTTTAATGTGTCCGGATGCTCGTATCCTTTAATATGAATGTATCCTAATTATTTATATATACATATATACATACATGTGTATGTATTACTAAAGACTATGACCATATTAACGTTTCAATAAATCGTACAGTTTTTTATCAGATATTTTGGCGTGCGGAGTTAAAAAATAACAGTTTCCTTCTTATTTAATTAAAAAGTCATTCAGTTATTTTGTTATAGATATCGTTTAGTGTATTTTTGATGAAAACATTTTTAATAAATTGTAAAATTCAATCAAACAGTGATGTCATTTTCATCAAATACAAGAATGTATTTTTAATTTTATGCATTGAAACATTACTAAAATTTAATATTGTTTTAAACTCAACAGTGTATCATATTTTTCACATGTCAGTGTCTTTAAGATCCATATTTCAAGCTATGTTTAACATATTACAAAATTATATATTTATTTTTTGATTTATTTATTGATGGCATTTGTAATTTTTAACAAAAAAAAGTTATTGTCGGTAATATTATTAGGTGTACAAATTAACTCGGTGCCTTTTTTATAAAAAGTTAATGTTTATTTACAGAAAAATAGAATACATTTCAATTCTCAAAATGTCCTCCATTATTTTGTATAACTTTGCTGTATCTGTCGGATAATGACGAACCCCTTCCCCAAAAAACATGGTAGCTTTGACTCGATGAAGTCGTCAATTCATTTTTGGACTTATTCCACTGTTTTAATATTTTTTGACATGTGTTAATGCGTCACACCTTCTCTTAAGGCTGAAAAAAATATTTCCGTGGTTTTGTAATCATTTTTTTCAACTGGAATTCGAAAAGTATGCAGTAACTAATATGCTGTTTTTTGTATGCCATCATGTTCACTATTTTGTGAGGTTATTCCAACTTCTAAGCCAAGATATACAGTGTTTTTAAATATAAGGTTGATATTTCAAAATCCTGAAACGATAAGAAAATATTTTAATTCAAAACAGATTTATGATTGATTCAATTTAAAATCACGGAATTAATTTGTACACCTAATAATTAAGTTTATCAAGCTTAAACGAATATATTTCAATCATTTCTGGCAACAATTTTAAAATAACTAATATAAAATTCAAATAAATAATAAAAATAATAGTTATTAGCTTCAATGAAAATCGATCGTCCAATAAATTATGAATAATAAAAACGTTTTAATTTTTAAAATTTCCACCGACAGAAAAATATTTTGTTAACAAAAAAAAAATACCGGCGTATGTTTATTATATTCTCTTTTTAATTTCAAAATAATGTATACAATTTTATACTCAATAAAAGTGGCTAAAATTAAATTCATAATGTAACGCCGTCCTGTATTTAAAGATGGATTAAATTTATTTCGTGTTGTTTAAAAAAAAACGGGCTCGCTGATATATTCTCGTATTTCAAATTAATTTCCCAACGGATGTTATTTTAAATAAATTGGTATATTGCGAATTATAAGATCAATAATTTCTTTATAAATCATTTTAATTTCATTGAAAGTATATTTGAAGTGAGTAATATTTTTCTGCCGTTCGAATCGTATGAACGTATTGTGTTTTATATTCTACTGATTAAACTAATTAAATAATGTTACAATTGAAAGCGCGCCGCAATACATTTATAATTATTTTGCATGCAGTGCAATCCATTGTATTAATGTAGTGTACCAATGTGGGCTCCGTGTTTTATAACATATTAAAACTACACGTTATAAAATATTAGTAAAACTATAATATTTTATAACGTATTAAAAGTATAATTAATATTGTACATTTTACACATTGTACGAAATTATATTCTCCATAGAAATTTTATTAATATATTGTTTTGTTGTATATATATATATATATATATATATATATATATATATATATATATATATGTATATATATGTGTGTGTGTGTCTGTATATATATATATATATATATATATATATATATATATATAATACCTAAGGGACTCGGCCCCCTGTTTGCTGCAATTACCCAAGTACTGGGAGAGAGGGCTTCGTTTCTCGTTCGCTAAACAGAACACTGATCATGTGACGGATATCAACCAATTAGAACAAAAACCACGTGACCGATATCAACCAATCAGAGAACTAATAACCGCACGCATAGCGTCAGGATGATTTTTTAATTTTATATATATATATATATATAGAGAGAGAGAGAGAGAGAGAGAATCTTTATTGAGATATAAATACTTTGTTAAATCTCACATACATGTCACATTTTACACTACTTTTACATGTTAGTAACAAAATTCAAACGTGATTGATACAAAACTTAGCTATTCTACTACATTTTAATTACAATTCACTTATTATATTCTACTATATCTGTATATTTATTTATTTCTTACATTCTATTTTTAAACTATATTTTAATTTCCATTCTTTTGCAGTAATGCCTTAAAAATTTTACTAAATTGACCACAGGTACTGATTCCATAAATATACTGATGCTAGTCTGTTTGATATTAGGAAGTAAGCCGTCTCTTAATAGTTCCACCCCTTTACAAACTTTTAGTATATGGATATTTTTTATGCGCCCATGACAAAATTATATATATATATATATATATATATATATATATATATATATATATATATATATATAACTTAGAAAAAAAGAGATATTATATATATATATATATATAATATCTCTTTCTTCATGTATATATATATATATATATATAATAGGAAGAAAGAGAGAGAGAGAGAGACAAAAAAATCTAATAAAAGATAGTGAAATGAAAATACTTTTCCTATAAATATATCCAGTTGAGTTTAAAAAAGTACAACAAAGATGGTAATACGAAACGTGGATCACAAATTCGTATAACAAATTTGTTTAAAAAAATCTTATCATATTTTTTAAATATACTACAATGAACCCACGCTCTAAATTTACGTTAATAGACGATCAAATCATTTCACGGTAAACAGTTTACTGAAAATTTCACTGTATGATTAAAAGATGTACTCTACAGTATAATTACGGTACGTGAATTTAAATTAAATCTCCTATTAAAGAGAAAAATAACTTAATTACGTGGTGAAGATGTCAACCTCCGATGTATCGGAACGAATTATTAAAATATGTACGAAGAAGAATTTTTGGATTCAAATTACAATACTTTCAGGAAACGATGGAGGTCTCGGGACGAAGTACTATCATGAAGCGGCAGGTTATTATATTAATAACATATTTAATTAATTTAAATTAAATTAATCGACCGGCTATTCAGGAATACTAAGTTTTTTATTTTCATGAACTTTTTGGATAATCTTTCATTAATTTTATAAACTGAAATATTTAAACGAATAGATGTGACATCAACTTTCAACTTATTGATTATGCTCTGTATTATAGCATGGATCCTACCTATTAAACAACTAATTTCTCCTCAAGACTTTTCTTCACAAGATATTTTCTTATCAAATTCCTAATATCCTTCTTTGTACTATTATTTTTCATATCGGTCTGATTTTGAAATAGAACTAATACAATCCACAAATTTTGTACTTTATCCACAGATTCAGACAGAATTATGTGCAATATTCATAATATGATAATTTTTGTAAAATTAATTGTTTTATCACCTTTTAATGAATGGTTTTCTATTGGTGAATGGTTTTATTTCGTATTCAATACTCTACACCAAAATAGAAAATCAAAACCTGATTTACTCTTCTCTATTAGCGAATATTCAGGTAGTTATCGACGCTCCTTTAAACTCCAAATATTCATTCATTCATTCAAATATTCAGAAAATCAATTGAAATGAAAGAAACAGCATGCGTGAGATTATTTTATAAGCCACTACATGTCTACACATTGAATATTTAATTTTCCATTAATTTTTCACATTCTGACAGAAATATAAATTCTAGCAAATAATTAAACGTGTAATAATTAAATTACACGTGTGATATAATTGTACGTGGAACATTTACTGTCCAACTCAACTACTAAATTTGATAAAATTATAAAATGTAAGTTAAACGATAAAATATCTGAAAAGATAACGTAGTATTTATAGAAACAGAACTTCAGTAGGTAGCGTTTTCGGTCTAGCTTGTTAGTCTGATAAATCAAATTAACTATGTGGACACATTAATTAACATGCGAAAGCCGTTAGCGCCATTGTGTTGGCGCTAACCAGCTTACAAGCAGAAATAGAGTTTTAGTGCGCGGCTCTTAATACATCGGCTACATTTCGGAGAAACTAGAAAATTTCAACACTTTTGATTACTCTATATGTGTATCTTCCATACGTGCGTTCAATTAATTTTCTAATGCCGGACATTTTCGTGTTGATATAAAATGTCTGTTAAATACAATGTATTCAAACGTGAATTATTAATTGTACCATGAATACGTTGTAACGATATTAAGAAACACAACATTTATATACTATAAAATAATTTATGTTCTTTTAAATAAAATGCCTTAATACGTTCCTAAAATATACAATAATTATAAAATGTTTAAAGTTAATTATAACCTGTTTGAAAGGTTTTAATTACCGTATAAAGTACATTAAACACTTTCAGAAAGTTTGCATGTCTTTCAATAAACACTTAATAATTACATTTTTTTTTTACTTTTTTTTTATAATAATTCATTATTTTCGGCCTTTTCAAATATTCAAAGTACCAGTCATTTTAGTAATTTTATATTTAGAAATAAAGTTATAATTGTATGTTTTTATACTTGCGATTCCATTAAAGTGTAGTGGTATTTGTCCTCTTAGATAACTTGACTTTTGTATCCACTACTAGATTCGGTACGTGTCTCATCTTTAGATACTTTTTAAATATTCGAGTATCTAAATTCTACCTGAATATGGCACATGTATCGAAACTAACAGTCAAGAACGGAAATTAAAATAATTAAAAATGAAAAAAAAATGGCAAACGACGCATTTACAGAGATTTCAATGATCAATACACACTATAAATGTATGTGTGTTTCTTTTTAAACATGAGAAAATAATCAAACTCTTTTAATTATTGAAACATTTGTTAGGAATCTTTTTTCTAAATTGATCAAAAAAGGTAGACAACAAATGTATACTCTAGGTTTCGAATACTAGGATACTAAAAGGGTCTTTTAAAAATACACAAATAGATAGAATAATTTCTCGTTAACTGATTTTACAACTTATTTATTTTTTAAACCAGGGGTATCCACCCCCTACTCGCTTCACTCGCCCACCCTCGAAAGTACTTCGGTCCCCGTTTACTGACGCTCGCTCTCCCCTAATAAATAACAGAAATTAACAAGTTAGACGCACAAATAATCTGCATAAGATGTGAGTTGTAAAATTTTTATTGGAAAAGTTTATAGAAATTAACACCGAAATACAATGTAAAAATGTGTAATAATTTTTTTACTCTAAAACTTCAGTGAATACAATATTTTGAATAAATTTCTTATCAGTTTTACACTGAAATCGTATACCTTCTTTCGTTGTACACTGTGAGAGAGCTACATACATGTGACCGATGTGAACCAATCAGAACAGAGACCACACGATCTCCATCAACCAACCAGAACACGAATAAAATTTCCAAAAAGTGTCCACAGAACTTATTCGTTTTATAAAAAAAGTTTAACAGCTGAATCTTATAGGAGAAGATTTCCAAAAGCATGAGCTTTCAATATGATGCTAATGAAGCTGGAATGATGGTCACTGGGAAATTCGTAGATGGTTCATCAAAAAATTCATTCCAGCTACTAAAACATAATACAGCTGTGATGTCACTTCCGTCTGCGAATGCATATGGATCGAAAATTTCGATAAAGTATAAAAAAATAGATAATTTAAAACGAGTGAAAGGTGGCATCTTGGAGGAGCACATGTTATTTTACAACGAAATATTCAGCAGGTTAACCGGAAAAATGGAAAAAACTCTGCTAGAATCCAGTGGCAAATATGATTATGCATCTTAATATTAGGTTATAAGCGAGATACATATTTAAATGCTATAGTATAATGTTTTTTTAATAAAAATTCTTTTTTAAACAATTTATTATGAATTTAATACTATTCGCTGCAAAAACAACATAAGTCAAAACAATTTACTGTGATTTTTTTATACATTAAGGTTTCATAGGACAGTAATTATTAAGAAGCTAACAAGTTAAAGACCTGAAAAAACATATTAACAAAGAAAATCTTTAAAAAATCTTATTATTTTTGTGTTATACAGTTTTTATTTAATCCTGTAAATTTAAATACTATGACTTGTAGTTTTTCAAATGACCGATACATGTATACTTGATCGGGACGAATCTTTACAAATAAATGAGTATAGAACAGAAAGATATTTTTATAAAGACTCTATTTATTAATGATGGCGTTCTTATTGAAATATATTCAAGTTCTTGAACATAATTTCAGAATGTTACTCTATATGTATACTCATATATATATATATATATATATATATATATATATATATATATATATATATATATATATATATATATGTATGTATGTATTTTCTCTGAAGATGTGATGTTTCGAGTTCATTTCATTTTTTTATATGAACATGCACTGAATCAAATCGTTATGTTTTCTTATATATTTTGTTTCTGGATCAGAGAACATTTCCGATAACTTAAAGAGTTTAAAAAATTATACGGGACCGTTGAAGTTTTCGCTGTAGAGTAGATGTTACGGTATATGTTTCTGAAAACTTTGAAGTGTGCTAATCAAAATATTATTTTTTACAGATACGCTTTGGGCAACAACTCTGAGCGATATACTTCTTCGGCGGATCGGTTCAGTACCACTTCGGATCGATATCCGTCGGATCGATACGCCACACTTCCGAATCCAAACTTGCAAGAGCGATATGGCAACAATTCCGTACTGGGTGGAAGTATCAGCAACGGCGGAGGGAGCGGCGGAAGCACTAGCTCGGTACCACCGAGCGCACACACCCCCGTCGAACGATATGTGCCGCAGCCTACATCCATACCGAACGATGCGTACGGCTCGTATGGCGCCACAATCCACTACGCCGAAAGGTATCTCACGTCTGCGGGCGTCGCAATGCCGCCTGGGGACAGGTAAGTTTTTTTTGTCGCGTTGCCAAAGGAAAAAGTAACATGTAATGGGATAAGTTCCGTATAACGTCGCTACTGCGTTTTAGTAGTTTGATAAAATGTTTTTATTTATTTTTTTCCCGCGTCCCATCCCACGAGCACGCCTAATTTATTTAGCAGGGTGTCTTAACCGGCGCTGACTTTATTAAACGCAAATTTTTAAATAACTTTTCGTACAACTCTCGTCTGTTTCGTACGAGTGTAAATGATCGAAGAGCACCGCATACATTTTTGAATCCCCGCTGCAACGATGTGGAAACATTCGGCGAGTTTTCGAATTTCGCATTATTTGAAAAACTCAGTTACAGAATATTTAATTGAGCGGTATGTACACGTTCGCAAACTTCAGAAATCAAACACTACGTTCAATTATACACACACACACACACATATATATATATATATATATATATATATATATATATATATATATAAAGAAGAGAGAAGGTGAAAAATCCACCTCACATCAACCAGTAATTAAAATGTTAACACAAGAACAAATGTGTGGTTTCATTTTAATTAAACGGTTATTAATTTTAATTTTAAAGTAAGTCATTATTTTTTAATTTTTTCGAGTGAAATTTCACATTACATTTCCATAATAAAAGAATCGTGTACAAAAATCATAATTCTCTCCATGAAACGAATATGATATAATGATAATAATACATCTGCTTAAGATAAATCAGTTCAGTGACAGGAGCTCCCTTCTGATATCATATATTTCATGCTTTAATCTCTTACTGAAGATACAGGATAAAGGATGGTATCAGATTGCAATTCGTTCTGAAAGCTCGCGCTTCTATTGAAAATAGAATAAGTACCCATGTCATTTCTATAATTTTCCGAGTTGATTTTGTAATTTCGATTGTTCTTATTGTAAGTGAAATAGTGGAATTAGTGTTTGATGAATTCCTCCCCCTTGTGTCTATGTAGACACGATCTATTCCTAAAGTGATTATCGGAAAAGTTTGTATAACGGCAAGTCAAAAAATAAAAAACTCATATTCTACGTATATTAAATTTTAAAATTATTTGTGTTACGTTTTAGAATAAATTCAATTGTTTATTTTCGGATTCCATAACAATTTACAAATAAACAGTAAGATAAATATTTTCATTTTTGTGTGCTATCTATTTATAACATTTCTCCAGCTATGGACGGTTCTTTATATCCTTGAATATATTATTTGTCTATACTTTTGATAGTGTGCGTTGCTATGTGATATGTGTTTATAAAACAATGTTGATATTTTTCTTCGCGGCTTATTTCATACTATTTTCATTTGTTTTATAGAACATACATTGTTACTATATGTTTGTTTATATTTACTAAAACCTCATGATGTTAAACGCAGACGACAAAAAGATTCAGTGGCATATTGGAAAAAGTCAAATTCACAAATGATTTTTTTTCATCTACAAACTACAAAAAAAAATACATTTCTAATCGAATGTTTTCAATAAATTATCATTGATCATTTTTGATCATTGCTTTTGCTTATTTTGATGCTAATGTCATATTTCTCCAAACACCAAGGTACGGAAAAATCTACGTTTGATTTTTGTTTAGTATTAATAATGTATCTAACCTGATTGATATTAAATGTATCTTTTTAAATATAAGATTATTTTAGAATCGCTGATATTTAATACTGCATATACAAATATTAATAAAAAAACGCTTGGTTATTTTTTACATTTATTTATTAAATAGTATAAATGCACATTTTTCGATAACAAAACAAGAATATCTGGAAATATTGAATCCAACTTTAAACTATATAAAACATCTTTGTTCTACAAACATTTTTTTTTTGTTTTACATGGCATTTTGATTCACGATCTGACATGTAATTTAAGCATCAATTGTTATCAGTATATTTAAAAGTAATTAATATAATAATTATGGAAGATTAGTCTTGCATTACGTTACACTGTTTTAAATATACTCATTTTTTAAAACCTATTTATGACTAAAGTTTCTTAATGAGAAGATTTATTTTTATAATAATATAAATATAATCAAACATATAGTTACATTGTATGTTTCATAAAATAAATGAAAGTAGTAACTCACTCTCTCCACTCACTCTCTCTCTTCTCTTTCACACATTTTCTTTATGTTATCTTTTTATTTTTTTTAACAGTCTGTAAAACTAATATTTTAATAACCATGACGGCACCTTGCCACGGTTAACATTTTAAGAAATATGACAGATATCAAAATTAATAAGAATAGTTTATTTCGTGGTCGGGAGCTTATAATTTTATCAGAAAAAAAAAACAACAAACTCTATTGATATTATAGAGATATCTAATGAAAATTGTGTAAATGGGATGAAAAAAATGATATCCTTTCATATCAACGTAATAAAATTAAAAATATATTGTCATATATATATATATATATATATATATATATATATATATATATATATATATATATTATATGTATATATATTTTCCATTCTCAATATATACGTTCAATTATTTATTGTAATTTTATGGTTATAACACAAACAATCCAGTTTTATTAAAAATAAACAAAATTCATATTAAAAACAAATCATTATAAATGTACAAATAACACACGGGGTGAAATAAAACACATGAGTAAATTAACAATAAAAAAAACCGTGCCATAAATTAAAATATTGGACATCAATGTCTGCATGTTTCTGCTATCGATATTAAGTAAAGAACAATCAAAATAACTAAGAATTAAATTACGAATATCTTTTTCATTTTCACGGATCGTCAATTAATTCGCACATAATCGATGTGTTAAGTGGAAATCAAAGAATTTTCACGTTTGAATCTGCTATCATAATAAATGTAGATATTTAATTATTATTTATTCTTTTTCTGTTTACAAATTATAGATATTCATTAGTTGTTTTTTGTTATTCTTGCTACCACCTTAATAAAGGTTAATCATGTTAACCGACTATCGGATAAATTAAATATTCATTAATTGTAACAATCAGTGAACTGTAACTAGTACAAAGTAATAACAAACATCACCAGATTAATTTAGAAAAATCCGTGATTTTGACACAAACTCTTGTCTGTTATAATCGTTTAGTATTCGGATTCGTTCTATCAAAAAACCTTTTAATCACTAAAATAAACTAATAAAATAGAAGCTGTAAATTATAAAAGGCTAATTAGTAATGAATCAATATTTAACAAAAGCACTCTGGTCTGGTTTGAACTGCAATCTTGCACATGAATACCTCAACCTTGTTCAGTTAGAGCCTTCAGCGATAGATTCAAACAGGAAATTTGTGATAGTTAAAAGCTTTGTTCCTATAAAGGAATCCTTCCCACCGGGCTTACTGCCCTAATCTTGTATTTTCTATTATATAATACACAATACACACACACATACTTGCATGTATATATATACATATATATATATATATATGTATGTATATATATAATAAGCACAAATTAAATTGAACAATTTTGGTTCTGTTTATTTCGATTTTAAAAAATATAATTTCCAATAAAAACAAGTCCCAAATTTATAAATAGTTTAGTAAACATAAATGGCACAGTTTTTCTTTGTATCATTCATAAGTAATAAAGAATAGTTACTGAAAAAATATACAAGGTTCAACGACATAAATAAAAGTTTTACCTCGATTTCAATTGCCAGAAAATTACACAGCCAAAGTAAATATGTTTATGCTTAATTTATATTGTCTTTATTATAAAAAAGAATGTAAATAAACATACACATACACACACACACACATATATATATATATGTAATTTAAAAATTTACAATGACTACAGTACATGTTGACTTTGTAGTAGTGAAGAAAATAAATATTTAACGATTCTCTAAAATAGAATGTTTATAGTCAAGTATTTAATTATAGATCAAAGGCTTGAAATCAGTTGTAAGTGAATACCGCAATGCTTTTATTAATCAATAAAACTTTGCGTCTCGGTAATTGAAGTATGATACAAATTCTATAATAAATTTGTGTTAAGACACCTTAATAGTATTTTTTGTGAATCACTTGATGTTTTCAAGAGAATCAATTGAAATATATGAAACCTTTAATAGATGAAAATTAAATTGAATATGCGCTTTTTCCATAAAATAATCTTTTATTAACATTGATTTCCGAATATTTCTCGTTTTCTTAATATTTTCATATATTTATCATTTAAGTAAGTAAAAAATACGTACAAATTAAGTTCACTAGAATTATCAAATATCGAAAAGTATATAAATTGAAATTGGTCAGCAGTAGTAGATTAGTTAAATGAGATGATTGGTTCTAAAGGTGAGACAAAAAGTAAAGAGGAATTTGAAAAGTGAAAAACTGTTTTTCACATTTAGGATTTTTATTATGGTAATTTTTCTACACAACCACTTCTCATTTCTATGTACTTACTTTAATGCTTAATAAACTTCTGGATTTCGATCTGAAAGAAACTTTATGGTCTCTTGTGCAACCACTCTTGGATCATGTTAGTAACCTCTTCATTAGAAAGAAATATTTATTCTCCCAGCTCTCCTTTTAATGGTTTAAAAAAGTGAGAATAACTTATTGATAAGTCGAGTCTGTATGGTAAATCAGTGTTCATCAAACTTGGGTTCTGCAAGTCAGTCAAAATTCGAAAGAATTTTCGAAGAAAATACCCGAAAAGCTCAAAATTCAAAATAGTTAATTTGTAATAATTTATTTTATTTCTATAAATATCTATTATTATCCAGTAAAACTGTATTTATGAGTACACAATACGATCCCGCTCAATCAGATATAAATAATAAAATTTGGTCATGTTAGATGGCTGATTTTCAAAAGTTGTGAGGTACGGATCTTGAGTTTTCTGAGGATTGTAGTGGTTCCGCAAAAAATTATAATCTTAAAACTTCCGTGAGTCATCGGAGTTTGAAGACTCCCATGGTAGATGATCCATGGACTCAAAATCTAGATCTTCAATACTCTGATTTGTTTTGTTAGTCGTATGATGCACAAGAGTGACTGTACGAGGCACCAAAAAAATTATTCAAGAACACTATCCAGAATCTCATTAAGTAGTGAATTAAATGTATAGAAGTTAAGGAGAATTATATATAAAAATTTAGTATTTAAAATAAGTGTTTTTTTTTACTTCTTAAATGGACATTTACTTTTTGACTTTCCTTCGTAGATAAGGTTATTTATTAGAATTCGATGTCACGCCGAAATCATTCCAGTCTTTCCTTCGAATCCTCCTTGTTCTAAATCTTGACGGAAATATGAAACGAATGTTTTTTTCGTCCTAGGTACATGGCCTCGAATTCTGGAGATCCTTACATGCGTCGCGATCTCGGATTCCATCATCACTATCGGCTACCTGCTCCATACCATCATCACCACAATCACCACCATCAGTACCACACGAACGGATCGCATTTCCATAGACAACGATATGTGCACAGTCCCGGACCACGTCGCTGCTGTCCAAGCCCGAATCATTACACGACCGAATCACAGTTTGGCGCCAGTCCCGGTTCAAGTTCGTCCGGCGATTCGTCAGTGATTCAATCGCCGTCTATGCGTAAATCGTCGACGCCGCCGGCAAAACTCGTACTCTGTAACAAACATGTGTGTGCTCCGTCTGCGAATGCAACGCCAGAATATATTGGTTCGAGTGGTGGACGTTTGATCACGTCGTCGACGCCGTCACCGTCTTTGGTTGTGCAACAGTCACTGATCGTTGCACCGCAATCGACAGCTTGTTTGTTAGCCAAGTGTGCAACGACTGGTGGCAGTACGGAGACACAAGTGCAGTGCGATTTGACATCAAATGGAGCCGCGCAAAATGTTTGCTGCGCAGTTGCTGCCGCCGCGGCCGTACGCAGAGGCGCGCAACAAATCACCATGGCTCCGGTTACCGCTCAGGCGACGGCAGGAAATCACATGAACACATATCCGTGGTAAGTAATCTCTTAAGTACCTAGATACGTTTTAAAAAAAAAAAATAAAAAGAAAGCAAATAACCTTTAAGGAAGCTAACTCTCCGAGATTTAGTTTTCTTATAAATTCCGATTATTATCTTCTAACATAAACTACTTTATAACATAAAACAACAACTTCATTTTTATTCAGTTTATGATACTTATCATTGCTTTTTACTCCTCGTACTGCTTTACAGAATATCTAACTAACGTTTTTAAAATATTCTACTAATATTTTATGTACTTATTTTCACAAATCGACATACAGTTAATCTGAAAAAGAATTAACATTTATATATATATATATATATATATATATATAATTATACAGTTATCTTCAGTATGACATTATAAAAGCCACTATGAATCATATAAATTTGATAAGAATGTCGGTAAATAAATGATTATTAAATATCTAACTGTCGAACATTTCATACTCTTATTTAAAAACTAATTAATTAAAAAAAAAAACACAATCAACGCCATCAAATTTTATATTCTTCAATTTATAGGACGTAATCTCGACCTTTTGATCTCATTAACTGATTTAATCTTAAATATATGAATAATTATCAAATTTACACAGACAAATACATATCATTATTTTATTATTTATTCGTAAGATGTGATATTTATAGAGATTTTCTAAAAAATTAATATAATTTTACAACTTTATAACGATTATTAGAACGTGTTGAAAGTATCTACTAAATATAATGACACTGTTTATAAAGGAGACAAAGTCTAGACCGAATTTTTTTTATTCTAGTTGCTATAAATTTACTAGAGGATAGATGGAAATTTTCCATCTATATTCATAACATAACTGGCATCTTAGTTTTAGAATTTGTATAGGTAAAGATAATATCTAGTGGAATTTATCTGATATAGCCAGTAAAAATAGTCAGTCCCGTAATGCTCATTATAATCAAGTCTGATTATATATATATATATATATATATATATATATATATATGAATTGCGTACTAAACTAAATATTGATTGCAAAATTTATGCCTAAATTGAAATTTTCTATTTATAAAAATGTCTGCGTATAAAAAGAAACTCGAGGCATGGATACCCCGTTTTTCTAAGAGAGCATTTCTAATTCGATTGAAGTGATTTTTTATTTGATAATTAAAGTACGTGAATTTGTGGTTTGGAACCCTCGTAAACGGTAGGTTCAAGTTTAACACCAAAACTGACGTCTCCACCTCAGGGAAAACCTTTATCATGAGTGCGTCCGTTAAAACAGGAGTCAGTGCTCACACTTACCACCAAAAATTCGTTCATTATTAAAAGAAAACTACATCAGATATTGATTTTTCAAAATATAAATTGTGTGACAGTGACGTGTGTTCGATATTGTGTAGAAGAATAATATATTTGCTTCATAAATTTACTAAACGAATATAAAAAAAAATTACAATCGAATTAATTCATTCCAAATGATATTATTTCGAACAATATACAAAATATCAATAAAACGATACACAAAACAATGAAATTTCCGCGAAAAATAATTTGCTATTGTGTATTATTATTTCGACTGAGCATTTCAATTCGCACAATAGATCCTTTTTCCGTTCGATGACCGCGCACGGGCGACATTCTAATCTCTTGGACAAAATTACAACTGGCATTAAATATTCACATACATCTCACAGCCTGATAGTTGAATTTATTCTATGATCACCCTATAAAAAATTATCTCTGGTTCTCTCTTGTCGATGTTTTATTCTATTTTAAACAGATCTTCATATTTACATAGCTATTTCATTATTTTATACTTCACACTTTATACACAGCTTTGTACTTTGTTATTTTTTATATATATATTTGTGAGATCAACGCTGTTTATCGCTATAACGATTTTTACTGATTATATTAAAAACGTGGTTATTCTTGAATATAATTCAGTAGGTGGAATAATTCTTGAAAACAGTATGTGGGAAATTCTCATATATCATTATTTCAAATATATTAGATTGGTAGGAAAATAATTACGGTTTTTGTTTTCTGCATTCTATCCTAATTTTTTTCAATAATAGTGTCATTTCATCATGTTAATATCATTTTAAAGTGCATTTTTCGGTCTATATATTGGTAACATTGACATTGATTCTATTATTAATTTTGATTCAGATTGGGTTATTGAATTAACGACTAAATGATGCTTTTCGTGTCGGTACTATTAAGGAATGTACGGTACAATGTTGGTTCCACAAATTTAGTTTTGGGGACGAAAGCCTTGAAGATAAAAAAAATCCCGGGCGTCCTTCTTCAGTTCATAACGACCAGCTGGAGGTGTTATTTGAATTATAACCATCCATAACAATTTGAGAGCTTGGACAAAAGTAAAGTTATATAAAAGATTGAGTAAAGTTCTATGAAAGAGCTGAGGGGCATTTTGAGGATTGAAATATATTCAGTTTTTCCGTAAACATTCATTTTCTATAAAGAAGGCACCGAATTAATTTGTACACCTAATGCTTCGCCACGTGCGATCAAGCAACAGTTGACAGATTGACCCAGTCGGATCTGACAAGACCTGACCTGAAGAGTTAGTGAAAGTAGTGAATTCCTTTCCGACCCCTCTAATATACAAAAACCAGTTTAACAAAATAAACGATCGGGCAGACTGAATCCCGAAATTGTTAACCCCAATGAATTCATCATTCTTAAAAGCACATAAGTGTACAGTGCTGCGATGATCTATGACCTTGAGGGACAAATATAGGACGGTGCTATATATTATAACCACCTGTACACAATTCCCGTGAGAACTATCATCTAACGTGTGCAATATCATGAGCAATCAACCGTTCCGATTACTCGACCGCCTTTGTATGTTGAACAGTTTGCATGTATAAGCGACCCTTGGGCAAATGCACGACTTGCGCATCGGAATGAAAAAAATATGTACACCCTAATTAGTTAAAACTAATGAACACGATTTCAAGCGCTGCTTAAAAACATTTTCGGATTATGCATAAAATATGTTCGTCGGTATGTTTAAAAATAATTCCGAGTGTTCCAAGAAGAAAAAAATAGCGCGTGTACAAACTAATGGAAATGGTTATAAACTAATGGATTTCATAAGTAAATTCAAATGGAGTTAATTCGAGTCGCCGATGCGAAAAAAACCCTGTAAAAATCGCACAGGAATCACAATCAGCACAAGGAGCACACATGGACTTGTTCTTAACTCCGTCGTAACATGCGTGCTGCTTGTGAGCACAATTAACTATTTAGTATAGAATTTGATTTTATTCTGAATACATTAAGACGCATGCAAGTCGCAACAGTTGTCGTGCAACACGCAAGATATCAAAGGAGTATGCAGTTCACACAGAATTTGATTTGACGTCAATGTTTGTTTTGTTCGACACGTATCTTCATCAGATAATATTGATCTGTCGATAATTATAATTGAAATTGTTTTTTGTTGAATATCAATAAAGAACAGAACCGATCACGTCAGTCTCTTCAGATTTAAGTTTGAACAGCAATCTGTTACTGCTTTTGAATAAATGTGTTCAATTCTGTGTTTACTATAAATTCAACTTTCATAAAAATAATTATTTACGAATTGAAGTTCTTTAAATTAGAGAAAAACACTTATTTATTGTTATTGTATACTACATAGTCGATTTTCTTAACATTTTTCCATCCTAAGCTTCCAGCAAAAAAAAAAAAACAAACATTAACTTCAACTAATTGAGCAATAAATCATTCTTGATTGATATTTGTGCATATTTCAAAGCCGATACCGTCATTCTTGAAGACTTTTCAATGCCTTAATTCTCTGAGAATCGTGCCATCGCTATTTGAATGCTCATAAGCGTTTATCAAAAATGTTCAGTAATGATTTATTAAACATTTTTGACTATAATTTTTTTTATAGTCTGTGGGAGAAAAAATAAGTCATTTATGAAAGTGAATTTAGTCAGTGTCAGACCTGGATTATTATTAGTTTCAATTCTAAAAATTCCATTTGTTTTAAATACAGTTTTATCGTGGAATTTAAAATATGAAAAATTGATTCATTGAAAAAATGTAAAAATATAATAACTGATTTTACACAATTTCGTCACTACCATTTTTTTATAAAAAAAAACAAGTATCACAGACGAAAAAAGTTTGTAAATTATTGATCAGCATTTTTGCCTCAAATGCTGTTGTCAACTAAAAAAAAAAAGATCTGGAAACAGACAGATAAAATAAAAAAAAAGAGCTCTGAATTTTCGTTCAGAAAGAATCGTTTTAATTAAAAACGATGTTGAAAACAAATTACGGAACTCAAACCCTTCAATGTATAAATATGTATGCGTATGTATGCAATTAAATGCCCGTACTCTTTGAGTTAGATTGTGATTTCTTTGTCGGCACATAAATTGAGAGATAATCTAAAAGTTAATTTCTCTAACAGTAAGATAAAGGCTTCGTATGTATAGTTTTTGTTGTTGTGTAGCATTGCGGTACAGAAAATGAGTATAGTAATGCGGATGACGATGTTGTACTTTTGTATCGAAATCAGACAAAACAATTATTTGCTTTCTTAGTCTTTTAATCTGGTTGAAATTAATAATCGGTTACTTGTAATTTATTACAAAGAATATGATATTGAATTGAACAAAAAAATAGACAGTAATCATTCATCCATATATATATATATATATATATATATATATATATATATACACATATAATAGGGGGCTATGCCTCCTACTCGCTTTACTCATCAACCCCCGGGCTTCGTGCGCTCCCCCACTTGTCAATTATACGCTTGTCATGTAACCGAACGAAACAATAAACATATTTGGATATCATAGAAGCCTCGTTTCAAATAAATAAGTCGACTTTCGTTTTTTTTTTTTTATTTTTGTGGATAATTTTGATTTTATACATATATAGAGAGAGAGAAGAAAGATAAACATATTTTGGGTACCATAGAAACCTCGTCCCAAATAAATAAGTGGGCGTCATGGAATTTTTATTTTTAATGGATAATTTTGATTATATATATATATATATATATATATATATATATATATATATATATATATATATATAGATAGATAGATAGATAGATAGATAGATAGATAGATAGATAGATAGATAGATAGATAGATAGATAGATAGATAGATAGATAGATAGATAGATAGATAGATAGATAGATAGATAGATAGATAGATAGATAGATAGATAGATAGATAGATAGATAGATAGATAGACATAGATATAGATAGATAGAAAGAGAGAAAGAGAGAGAGTAAAAGACAGTGTAAAAGTAGAATTTTGATATTTAAATATTTTAATGTAGAAACATTTTTAAACGTTTCGTAAAATTTGATATTTTCCTACCTGCAATACTATATCGAATTTTTTCACTACAAAAATAGAGATATTTCAGTTTTGCTAAAAATTTCTATGTACTTACAATACATTATGAACTTAACAATACATCAGTACAAATGTGCTGATGTACAATGTGGTCGTAATTATGTTGTCTTAATCATAGAGAAAACTAACAAAAAGAAGTAATTTTTTTTCTGATATAAATTTATTTTTTAGTTTATGGATATCAAAATATCAATAATAAGTTAATAAATATTATTATTAAAATGTTAAATATAAATTAATCACCGGATTACCTGCCTAGAAATTATAAATAGCATAAAAAGAGTTTTTCACTTCTTCAATATTCATTTATTTTATGACATGACTTTATATATGTAGATAGTTATGATAAAACAATCGAATGTGTATAGCAACACCCGGAAAACAGGCGACGAGCATAGTTAACAGTTAAAAGTGTAATACATTCAATCCTCCTGTAACATGATTAATTCATACCGCGTTATATAGAAACGGCGTTAAGTGAAACTCCGAAGTAAGTACATATAAATCAGGTTGATTCGTTCTGCATTATATGAAAACTGCATTCTCAGAGCGCCATGTTATTAATTTTGATAAAAACAAACAGCAGTGCTGCATCGTTTCTAAGTTTATCAGGAAATTCCCTTATAACTGAAATTGAAAAATGATGATGTACGTGCATGGAGCAAACAGAAGAATTCCCCATTCATTTCAACCGTAAAAGTGTAATAGAAAAATAAGGGAGACTGCTTAAGCTAATTAAGTTGTATTAGATAGAAACCGTGTTATAAGAGTACAGGTGTTATAATGAGGGCTGTCGCAATTTTTGTTCTACATTAAAAGAAAACCGCGTTTTAGGATTTACTGTATGTTGTTTTCAATGTAGTAGACACATTATTTATTAGATTTATTAAACATATTGAACGTGTTTGAGCATATTTGGACATATTAGATATTACAAGTGTGCTGTGTGTGTGCATAACAAAAGATCTATTTGAGACGTTTCAGGACGTACCTTCAGTTATTCAGAAATAGTTTCAAAAGTTCAGCAGTTTTATAATTTATAAATGATATTGAACAGTTTAGAAACACCCTATATATATATATATATAATATAAAGAGAGAGAGAAATATCATTAATATTTTTGACAGACAGACGTCACAAAAACAACGAAAAATAACAAAATAATGTTCGTTTTATCTTTTAATTATGTTTGATAATTGTTTGTAAGCTTAATATTTTTTCCCGTTTTTAATACAATTAAAGTTTATACTTGAACTGTAATTTAAAAGTTTATAATTTTTTACTAATATAATCTGAAAATGAACTCGACTAGACGTACACGTATATTTTCGCCGTCTTGGGAAACCAAACTATTAAGCTCGTGTATGAAATATGAGTATTAAGATAAAGTGGTTTTTAAAACAGTTGTTGACCGCACCGAAACGAACAACGACGTTCCGAAACGCAATTTAATAATTAAAGACTATCCGAACTAGAATATAAATTAAAAGGGATCTATCTCGATAGAGAACTTTTAGCAGGGAAAAAAATGTTACGGCATCGAACACTGAAACTCGATGTAGTTTAATTACAGTTATATTATCATTGTCCATTAAAAATAAACAATTTTGGTAAATAATTAAATTAACATATATACTGAAATTTTTGTATAAAAATATTTTATATATATATATATATATATATATATATATATATATATATATATATATATATATGTATATGATAGAGAAAGAGAGAAATAAAGATAAAAGTATAATATATTTTTTATACTACCTATATAATATTACATTATTTACACTAATGGTAATTGCATGACTCTCCTCTTGGGTCAAATTAATTTTTTTTAAAAAAAAAAAACAAATGAACAAATTAAAAGTCAATATTTAACACTCAAACGTATTTCTAATAATTTTATAGCAGATTATTGAAAAAAAAAAGTATATCGACTTTCAAGAATTTTTCATAATGTTGGTGTATAAAATAATAGACGGACCTGTTAACAGCATATAAAATAATTAAACAATATATATTTAAAAAAAAAAATTCTTTGATTTATCCTTCGTTTGTCGACTATTTAAGAAGTATATAAAGAATAACCATAATTTTATGTTTTTCTTTACACTGTTGTACTCGTTCTTCTGCTTAAAGAGAAGCAAATGATATACTTTAACCGTTGTAGAGCCACGCAGTGCGATCACGCTGTTCATAAGTTATACCAAAAAGTTCCCTCTACATCGAGTCTCGATGCTCAATTGATAGTGCGCTCGGATTCTGTTGTAGCGCGTTGTCATTCAGCAGCGCGATCGCGCCGATTTGCATCTGTCGAGATCATATTAGACAAGTGCAATCGCGCCGCATGGCATTTATCGACATTGCGTTAAGAGAGCGCGACCGCATTGCTTGTCATTTTTCGAAACCATACTAAACAAGAGCAATCTCGCCGTGTGGCACTATTCGGTAAAACTTTTGTAATGACCCCTGGCACTCAAACAATAAGTCAAAATTACTGTTACATATTTTATTATTTTACAAAATAAAATATAATCCGTTTTCTCCCCAAGACGTCATCAATATAACTATTAGGTGCACAAATTAATTCGATGCCTTTTTTATAAAAAATGAATGTTTGCAGATAAATAGAATACATTTCAATCCTCAAAGTTATTTTGAATAACTTTGCCCCATCTGTCGAATAACTGCCGAATTCCTTGTCGAAAAAAGATGTCTGCTTTGAATGTATGAGAAAAAGAATTCATTTATGAAAATACTGTTTCGAAAACATTCTCAGACCAAGTATAATTATAATATATTAGGTGTAAAAATTATTTATCTGCCTTTAAATAGAATCTACCATAACTATGTTTTAAATTAAAATATTTCCTCGTCATTATAAGACTTTGAAATGCCAACCTTAACATTTAAAACATTATATATCTTGGCCAAGCAGTTGGCATAACCTCACAAACCAGTAGTGAACACGATGGCGTCCGGAAAGCGTCATATTAGGCATTGTATATTTTTAACATTTTAGTTGGAAAAAAATGCTGTCGAACCCGTGGGAGTGATACACCTTCCCCTTTAGGGGAAGGTGTTGTGACGCATAAAACACACAAAAAATGCTAAAACAGTGGAAGAAGTCCGAAAATGCATTGACAACTTTATCAAGTCAAAGTTGCAATTTTTTTTCGACAAGGGATTCGTCAGTAACCCGACAGATGGAGCAAAGTTATATAAAATAGTGGGGGATGTTCTGAGTATTGAAATGTATTTCATTATTTCGTAAATGAACTTCCGTTTTCTATAAAAGAGGCACCGAATTAATTTGTCCACTGTATATATATATATATATATGAATAGCTCAATCATTTTATAATTTAATCATATTTGAATTTGGAAAGGATTGAAAACAATTGTTTGAAATATTCATCATTTCATATTAAACCGTATTTGATTTCAAGGAAAAAATGTGTGCGTGCTGAATTTTCATTCAGCTATTTGATATCAGAACTCTGAAGATAATAATGCTTCCATCGAAATCTACATTAACTATTTATGCGCTTTATCGAAAAATTATATAGTTTGATTTTTATGTAGTTCGATAAAATATAATGTATTATAGTATCGGGTATTTCGTTGTTTCCATATTCTGATTTATGTTATCTTTTATTAAAAAAAGCAATTATCTCTAAAATTTCACGAACGTCGACTTTGATAAAATTAAAAAATAATTACACTCACACACATGTATATCAAAAAAAAAAAAACATATTGCACAGGTATTTTTTTATTTCTGTAATACTTTTGAGATGATTTGAAAAATATTTGTTTCGTTTGAAATCAGTTTTTTATTGTCAATCAAATATATGTCCGTCCATAAAACACTTTATATTCTTCGAATTTCGTGTACGGATTTTTCCGTTTCAGAGCGTATACAGAGATTTGGATAAACCGTAGCAATTAAATAAAAAAAAGGCAATATTTAACGAGACTATTTATGATACGTGACTGTAACTAGAACAGTGAAAAGATAATATTTCGAGCAATAGATATTCACTTTAGGTAAATATAAAACGAAGGTTACATTTTTATAGTATTTTTAAATAGGCAATTTAAATTCAGTGCGGCTAAATCAGCATCACTCGGCACTACCTGAGTGAATAATGAATCACGTTATGTAGCGATTTCGCAAATTATCGTCCACATGAACACACACTGCCAATCGATACAAACGTAGTTATTTTCAGGTATTAAAGTAGGTAGAGAGCTACGTGATACGCGCGTAACCATTCCCGATGTTTGTTTGGACAGAAATATGTATGCATATAAACAAAGTGAGTTATGAATCAGTAATGGGCTTCCACTTCCGATGCAGATTTTCTAAATTATATTCTAGTTATTATAAAAACGGAAATCTTCGGAGCAGACGTTCATTAAATATAAATGATATGAAAAAGTCGCGCTCTGGACACACGAACAGTTCGTTTACATTAAACTCTAAGCAACTCACTAATATCTCTACCTTTTTTGCAGACGTGCTGTAATTTCATTTAATAAATATTAATAAACGACGAATACGAAATGTACACCGTACGTAGACACACATGCATGTATATATATATATATATATATATACATATGTATATATATATATATATATATATATATATATATATATATATAATCATCATCATCATCAGCCCCTGTTAATCCACTGCTGGATAAAGGCCTCTTCCATGATTTTCCATTTTGTTCGATTCAGTGCCTCTCTTTTCCACAGTTTTCCAAGAAAGTTATTAATATCCTTATCCCATCTGTTCATTGGTCTCTTTCTGGGTCTTTTCATATTCCTTGGTTCCCAATCAATAATTTCTCTTGTCCATCGGTTGTCTTCTCTTCTTGCGATATGTCCCGCCCATTTCCATTTCAGACTCTTTACTCTTCTTATTATATCTGTGACTCCTGTTTGTTTTCGTATCCATTCTATTCTCTTTCTATCTCTTCTTGTTATTCCCAACATGCATCTTTCCATACTTCGTTGTGTTGTTTGGAGTCTTTGAACTATTTTGGCGTTAAGCGCCCATGTTTCGCTGCCGTAGGTAAGGACCG
This sequence comes from Acanthacorydalis orientalis, assembly GCA_034766995.1. Classification (NCBI taxonomy): domain Eukaryota; kingdom Metazoa; phylum Arthropoda; class Insecta; order Megaloptera; family Corydalidae; genus Acanthacorydalis; species Acanthacorydalis orientalis. Next base: position 50,483,166 of record CM068316.1, read on the forward strand.
GCAGTACACACTGATCAAATACTTTTTTCTTTAAACAGAGTGGGATTGTTGATTTAAATATCGAGGCGTTTCGTCCAAAAGAGCTCCATCCCATTTTTATTCTCCTGTTTACTTCTTCAGTGAATGATCCATCTCTGTTGATAAGTTGGCCTAGATAGACATATTTCGTAACTTCTTCTATTTCCGTTCCTTTTATTTCAATTTTCTTCGGACAAACAAACACATTGAACAGTACTTTTGTCTTCGTATGATTCATGTGGAGGCCGATTTTTTGACTGGCATCGTTTAGTTCTTCTATATATATATATATATATATATATATATATATATATATATATATATATATATATATACACTCAACCCTCCAATTGTATTTCGAATCTATGGCTCATTGAAAATATATAAGTCTTCAGTCAGTAATAGGTGGTTTATAAAAATAGTACTAGGTTAATAAAATGTTATAGTATTTTTTCTCTTCTTCTAAAGGTGTATACAGATAATCCTTGTTTAACCCTTTATTGGACCGGTCATTTTTAAGAACGTAACTAATATTCTGGGATCAGCTCTGACCCCAAATCAGAATTTTATTTTTATTTTAATTCATTGTGCCATAGCACTCTCTCTGTTTATTTTATAATAGTCTCCGACCTATCAAGTAATTATATTGGAAAAAATCGATTTTGAAAATAAAAAAAAAATATTATTCCAAAAAGTCTGAACTAAAATTAAAGAAATATTTTAATACTTTCATGTTACAGCTTAACACTAAAAAAATTGCCCAAAAATAATCCACTTCATTATCCGCGACTTTAATCATCAGTTGATTCTCTGAAAAAAATAGAAAATGATATTAGTTGGAGTAAAAAAAATAACGATAACGTTTTATGACTTTACGACTGAAAAGAAATATTATAAAAAATTAATAGACAAGAGTTTAAAGTTTTGGCTTTAATTTCTATTACTAAGACTTCCTTGACTAATTTCAAATTACAAAAAAAATACTCATTTATATAAATAATATTATGTTGGTATGAAAATAATCGCGGTTTTTGTTTTCTGAATTCTAATCTAATTTCTTTTCAATGATAGTGTCATTCCATCGTGTTGTTGTTAATATTGTTTTAAACAGATTTTCATATTCATTATTTTATACTTCACACTTTTTACATAGCTTTGTACTTTGTTATTTTTTTTACATATTTGTAACATCAACGCTGTTTATCGCTATAATGATTTTTGCAGATTATATGAAAAGCGTGGTTGTACTTGAATATGTTTCAGTAGGTGGGATAATTCTTGAAAGCAGTATGTGGGAAATTCTCGTGTATCAATATTTCAAATATATTAGATTGGTACGAAAATAATTGCGGTTTTTCGTTTTTTTGAATTCTAACCTTTATTTTTTTTCGATGAAAGTGTCATTTCGTCGTATTCATGTTAAGACCATTTTAAAGTGCATTTTTTTTGTCAGCGTTTTGGTAACATCGACTTTGGTTCTATTATTAATTTTGCTTCAAATTGGATTATTGAATTAAAGATAGAAAAGAGCAAATAAGAGTAATTTTTTGTATGAGTTCAAAATGGGTGGTAAAATAGCAGAAACTGCTTATTAACTAAACGATGCTTTTGATGTGGGTACTGTTGAGGAACGTACGATGCAATGGTGGTTCCAAAAATTTCGTGCTGAGGATGAGAACCTTGAAAATGAAGAAAGTCGCAGGCGTCCTTCTTCAGTTCATAATGTCCAACTGAAAACATTAATTGAATCAGAACCGCGCACAACAATTCGAGAGCTTGCACAAAATTAGGCGTTAGTCATCTAACCGTTCTGGACCACTTAAAACAGATAGGAAAATCAAAAAAGCTGTACATGTATTTGAAGGTCATCGAACGCAATTATTTTTCTACCAACCCAAAATTAATATTCATTTACATTTGAATCGCGGTTAACATATGTGCTTGTTCCGTAAGTTATTTTATTGTACTTGTTCATCAGTTGTGTGAAAATCTTAGTTTCGGAATAAAACTTCGTAGTGGCGTAGCGACAACTATTCGTTGAGTCTGTCACATTCTGTGCGATATAACTCACTGTTCAGCTACACCCTGTTTGTCTCGCGGTCGATAAACAGGCTTTTGTTAGAATGTCACTTTGAGATCGTCAATGATCCACTGATAGGACTGTTGACATGTCGCGGACTACTCTTTAGTAACATTACATACACCATGATAATAATATTATATATATATATATATATATATATATATATATATATATATTATTATGTACGTATTTCAATCGATACAAGTTTATAATTTCTTTGATTCGCACATTCGTATATGAAAAAGAAGAAGAAAGCAGAAAAATAGACATTTGTTGGAATACTGATGTGAGATTTATATTAAACCGCATTTAATCGTCTTCTTACGATCAACATTTTTAATAAAAAAAATGTTTGTAGAGTGAAAGAAAAATTATTTTTTTTAAAGTGAATACTTCATCCATAAAATAGAAAATTTACATATTTCAATGAACTTAAACGTAATTATCGCCAGTTTATAAACTTATTTCGATTGTTGTTTGTAGCAATAATATCAAAAGTTATAATTATTATGTTGGTAGGAAAATAATTGCGGTTTTTGTTTTCTGAATTCTGACATTAATTTCTTTTAATGAGCGTCATTTCACCGTGTTCATGTCAATATCATTTTGAAGTGCATTATTAGGTCTGTATTTTGGTAACATCGACTTTATTTTTATTATTCATTTTTCTTCAAATCGGGCTATAGAATTAAAGATGGAAAAGAAGCAAATAAGAGCATTTTTTGTATGAGTTCAAAACGGGCGGTGAAGCAGCATAAACTGCTCGTAAACTAAACGATTCTTTTGGCATGGGTACTGTTAAGGAACGTACTGTACATTGGTAATTCCAAAAATTTCGTAGAAGGTCGCAGGCGTTCTTCGTCAATTCATAATGATCAACTGAGGGCATTAGTTCAATCAGAACCACACGCAACAATTCGAGAGCTTGCACAAAAGTTAGGCATTAGTCATCGAACAGTTCTGAACCATTTAAAACAGCTAGGAAAATCAAAAAAAGCTGTAAATGTGTATGAATTTGAAGGTCACAAACCGCAATTATTTTTGTACCAACCTAATAATCACTGTTAATTAGAAAACACGGTTCGAATGTGCTTGTTGATTGGAAACTAAGAAAAGAGGAACGCAGCCACTGATAATAATATATGCTTGTAATATTTTGAAGAAAATAGTATAAGAATCTCGACACACTGAACCGTTTTGATTTTTACTGAATATCCCCATCACTTCTACATACAAATACGAGATACTTTTCCATCGAAATTATGACTGAAATATAAAAAGGTGACATTTCGCATTGACCGACTGAAATAAGAATGTCCGTGAACTTTTCAAACATTAAAAATCGAACTTGTCAGACGTCCGGAATTATTTAAAATGATAGATTTGCGCCAGTCGTGTAGAAAACCTTTATGTTCGCCTTGAAAATTGTAAATCTAGTTTAAACGATTCGAAAATCAATTCAACGCATGAATATCTTTCGACGGGCCGCGTACACTTGAATTTTTATTATTCGACGCGAATAAATGAATAATTTTTTAAATCTGAAACCGTGTACAAGTTCGTTTCCAGCGCTTCTATTGAAAAAGGTAGAATTAAAATATAATTGATACCGTCGGATCATTATTGACGTACAGAATTATGTCCCGGATTACAATTGTTGGTCACAAACGCTGGAAATAGACGCGTGTAAAGTTCAATAATAAACAGTTATGGGTTGAGTGTGGGTAGAGGCAAGAAGACATGCGCAGGTCTCCACTCTGTGTAAACAAACGACTGGAAAATGTAAACACTTTTTTGTAGTCTTGTTTACTGGAAACAAAAAAACAAATAAAAAAATGTTAAGCGAAGAAATGTGCCTAATAAAAATTATTCGTGTTGTATTTTATAATTTCAGATGTGATTTCGGAAAATCGCATTTGTTCTGCCGTTCTCTAACATTTGCCGTTAAACATAATCTAATCTTGAACATTCAGTTTAACTTTCCACTTTTATCATTATTAATAATGATAGTGACGGCGCGATTTTATAAATACAAAAGTTTCGAACAAGTGTCTCGCTGTAAAAGCATTACACTTGCATGTAAAAAATATATAAAATGTTTTCGTCTACTGCAGAGACAATTACTAAATTTTTAATGGAAACATTTTTTATCTCAAACCATTTTAAAAAAAATATACAATTTTTAATTCTGAAACATTCTAGTTTTGTATTGTTCTCACAAATATTCTCATAGATATAGTTACTTACATAATTTAATATCTGTAGATTATTTGGTTGGTGCAATGAATATAATTTTTAACTTACATATGCATGTTTATACTCGATACGTAAAAACCGTGATTATTTTTACACCAACCTAATAAAACAAAATAGAAAAAAATCACTATTTTTTATTCGATCACTCAATTAATATCAAATAAACGAATCTATATTTAATTTTCATTAACGATCAATACTTCCAGCCATAATTTAAATGTGGATCTGTGAACAGGTAAACCTAGACAGTTTGCCTAGACGCGGTTAACAAAATGAAACTAATTTTTTTTATTACTCGACATTTTCATTCCTATTCACAATCAATACATTTTATATAATTTTATATTTTTTACTGAACAAGAAAAAATATCAAATATATACTGCCTAAAAACGGTAATAATACAAATACGGGGAAGCCATTATCTCATAATTGAATAAAAAAACAGATTTAATAAGACATTTATTATCACAAATGATTTAACGGCCCACACATTCCAAAATGTTCTTTATGAAAATGTCAAATAATCTTGGATGTTTGCGTTACCATTGAAATGCGCATTAGCGTATCAAAACAGATAATAATCAATTACTGGATATTTTTACAAAGAAAATTGTATAATGTGTAGGGTGTTAATTCATCTGTAAGAATTAATTCATCCGCAGTGATAAACTATAAATGAAAACGTTCGTTTAGATTTTATTAGTTTTTTTTTTTATACATAACAGCAAAACCATAAATTTTCAGTCTCTTGTCTTATTTAGACAATAAATAAAAACAATTACATTTCTGTCTGTATTTTGTTTTATTCGTTTGTTTTTTTTTAAATAGAATGAATATTTTAATTCTACTTTTAATATAAAATTCAACTGAAATTTAAATAATGTTTATCCCTGCGGATCCGTTGTATTTAATCATCTTGTATTTCTGTAGCGCAACGTTTTTCTTTCACGTTCTGCGATCAGTTTCAGTGGTTTCATCATTTTTGAGTTATCTTCGACGGTTGTTTTTAGTTATGATATTCAATTATTTCCAGTTGAATTTCAATAACTAAAAAGGCTCATCATATTATTACTAGGTTATTTCTTCTTCATTCGAACTGCGAACAGTACAGTTTTTGTCAGTACATTTTAATAATCTCTGACAAACCAATCCTAGGTGCAAGTCTATTCGAAATTGTGCTTTTTATTTCCACTCATTACCGATTCTCATCCAATCTAGTTTTTCGTCCATTTTCACTCTTTTTTATTTCGTAACTTCCAATCAATTGTCTTTTTTTTCGTGTCACGCCTTCGCCGAATATTTTTTTCTTACTATAAATCATGTCTATTTCCATTTCATATTCTTTACTCATTTATAAATAAAAATTACTAATACGAAGGTCGTTTGATAAAAAGCAAGTTAAACACTGCCTTTTCGAAGAATCGATTTTATTTCTCAACACAGTCTCCATTGAGGGCTGTAAACTTGGTTCAGCGAGTTTCCAATCTTTTACTTATATATTCATACTTTCAGCTTCTTACCTTGTCATATCTATAACTCCTGTTTGTTTTCACATCTATTCAATTCTTTATTTTTCCAGTCATCTTTTCATATTTCTGTCTTATCTGAAATCTGAAGTCTGAATTATTTCAATACTTCATGTTTAGCTTCATTATATAGGGAATATATATATATATATATATATATATATATATATATATATATATATATATATATATATACAAAAACGTCAAATAACATTAGTTATAATTTAAAAGCAAATGCAATTATCTCCAAAACTTCCATTTATCATATTAGATAATTTATCTAAAAAAGTTGAGATAAATTTTGATAAGGAACGTTCATATGTTAAAAAGTGTATACATTTTAATCTATAAAAAATGAATCGTTTTACTTTAATCTGAAAATGATTTATACAGTCAACACATCACTTTTTGAACGTTCAATTTTTATTTTGAGAAATCTGTCCAAGTTTAAAGATTAAAATATAATTATAAATTACATTTTTTAGGTCTATTTACTACTTTACTATCTGTATACATACATATATATATATATATATATATATATATATATATATATATATATATATATATATAATGTTACATTTAAATCATCGAGGAAAAAAACATATTTAAACTACTTTCAAATCATATTTGTGTCATTATACATTGCCGTTATAAATAATCATTTGTCAAAGTTTGATATGTAGGTTACCAATGATTGATGCCACACAGAAAATGTGCTAAATCATCTTTATCTGCTGTCTATATATAAATATAACTAACAGTTCAAATATTTCGCCGTTGCTATCACAATAAAAGGAATGGAAAATGTTTAACATACAACTTACAACCAATAAAGTAGCTGACATGAATAAAAGTACTTAATGCGGAATAATACATATTACACAACGGAATAAATTGTATGTTACGTTGTAATAATAAAAAAAAAGTTCCGATTTAAATTACATATGTATATTTATAAACGTACGCCCATTTTTCACTGGTTTTACTGTAATAATAACATTTAGATTCAATTGTACGCAGTTTTGTTTTCGTCCGTACATAAACAATCGCACGGGAGGGAAACACTTTGTAATAATATAATTATAACATAAATTATAAACGTGAAACTGTGTCGAATAATCGACCTTCACGTGTTTTCAGATTTATGGACTTAAAAAATGTTTTTTTTTAAACTGCGTTTGATCATTGTTTTTCTGTAAAAGCTTCTTACAAGTTTTGAAAATGTTCAATCTTCTTACTTTGATTAAATTTGACTAAATATTCTTCCTTGAAATATAGTTTCAATCAATACCTTTGAAATATTTCCACAATACAGTTCTACCAACTGGCGAAATTCACTTTCAAAATGAATTCTTTTCACCTTACAGAACAGAAAAAAAATTCAAGTTAAAAATGTTCAGTAAATCATTATTGATCATTTTTTAATCATTACTTTTTCACATTTCAATGGTTATTTTATAATCTTCAAAGCTCCTAGCTACAGAAAAGTGTAACTCTTTCAAAATGGAATCATCTATGTATTAAAATAGTCAGTGAGGATTCATTAAACATTTTTAAACGAAAATATTTAAAAGAATCAATTTTTAAAACATTCTTAATATTTCTGTACATTCTATTCATTAAAATATTTGTTTCTTCCTAATCGTGTAAATAAAATCAATCACATGTACCCAGCATACATTTTATATTACAAACTCTTTAACTTGGGTGAAGTTAAACACTTTTAGAAATGAAATGAATCCAAACTCGACCTTAAATCTTGAGAAGCAGGTTTTATTAAATCTCATTTTTTATTCACTATACGTTGTAACTCATTCTTTTATCGACATGTTATACTTCTTCGATGACTTTGAAGCTTTTATTCTTACACGATACGCTCGACTTCATTCAACTAGAATGTAGTCGTCTTTTAAATACTCTTAGACATTGTATACTTTTTCAGCGCAGAATTATTAGGTTAGTAAGAAAATAATTGCGGCTTTAGTTTTCTGAATTCTGGCCTGAATTTTTTTCAATTGAAGTGTCATTTCTTCGTGTTTATATTAATATTAATTCAAAGTACATTTTTCGGTCTGTATTTTGGTAACGTAGACTTCGGTTTTATTAATAAATTTACTTCAAATTCGGCTATTGAATTAAAGATAGAAAAGAAGCAAGAGTAAAATTTTTGTATGAGTTCAGAAAGGGTGGTAAAACAGCAGAAAGTGCTCGTAAACTAAACGATGCTTTTGGTGTGAGTACTGTTGGGGAACGTACGGTACAATGATTGTTCCAAAAATTTAGTGCTGGGACGAGAGACTTGAAGATCAAGAAAGTAGCGGACGTCGTTTTTCAGTCCATAACGATCAACTGAAGTCGTTAGTTGAATCAGAACCAATTCTAGAGCTTGCACAAAAGTTAGGCGTTAGTCATCAAACAGTTCTGGACCACTTAAAACAGCAAGGTAGATCAAAAAAACTGTAACTTTATACGAATTAGAAGGTCATAAATCGCAATTATTTTTCTACCAACCCAATAGATTTGACATTTCATCACAGATCGATAGTAAACGGTTGAATAAAATCAAAACTATGTATTTTTTGAAATCTAGAACGGAAATTATTAGCTATGTAACGTTTTATGCTCACACCTGGTTTTTACTCTTGCGAATCAACTTTAGTAAATAAGAAAAGAGAGCAAATAGAAAGCGATAGTAAATAAACCAATTCAAAGTCAAAGACTAGCTGAGAGTGACTTTCATGTTTCCGTCTCGTATTTTCGTTACCAATCGGTTTTACTTAACTCGGAAGAGATGATTTTACATCAAAACAAGTTGTATCGCTCTCTAATAACTACAACTCTAAAGTCAATGCGCTTACATTCTTGAATTATCCATACATTCATAACATAACTTGAAAATGTGCGCATCGGTCTTTTTTCCGAAACGGTCGACATTTTCACTCCTGGCGATTCGATTTTACTCTCCTAACTTAAACGGTTTCAGAGATATGCACACATTCTTATCACACGCGCGCGGATTTTTCGTTTGAATTTAAAAAGCGGTAAGGTGCCTCTTAGGGTAATCTTTTCAATGAGTATTAATAAAGGCAGACGAACGTTGTTGACTTAGGCTGCTCGCACATTGAAATCAAACTGAACCGAGTTTTTTTCGACCGAATTCGGACGGAATTTTCAAATAAATATCAGACCATTGTAGTACGCACGTACATGCATAATGTACATTACAATGGTTTAAGGTTTGTCTGAAAAGCCTGTCCGAATTCGGCCGGAGAAAATCGATCGGTCTTGTTCCAGTGTACAAGTGGTCATAGATTAACAAATCTCTGCTTTTCTCACATGCAATGATTGACCGAAGAATAAGTATAAATGTAACGCAGAAGTAATATTGTATACAATATATATATATATATATATATATATATATATATATATATATATATATATATATATATATATATATATATATATATATGAAATATCTATTCTTAATTTATAATCTGTGTAGCATTCATTAAATTTCCAAGTTTTATCAATCAAATGTGTACGTTTTATCAACAAAAATACGCAAATTCCTGTAAAAGTGGATCGAAAATAATGAACAGAGATCTTATCGATACAAATAGCAACCAGAATTGTATAAAAAATCTGTCGAACTGATTCATTATATTTTTTATGAATATTTACAACTGTGACATTTTTTTATATATATTATTCTCTACTTGATATAAAAATTATCTGTGACTGTTAGTGATTAAACAATTATCTGTTTGAGTAATGAACTAAAAATATAATTTTAGGAATGGAAATCAACACAATTCCTTTACTTGTTCAGTTTACACTAGACTTGCTGGACATCCGTATTTTACATCGAATTTTGCTGTCCCGTATTATACTTCAAGGGACAGCCCAATGTCCCGCATTTTAATGAAAAAATAAAATTATAAATATCATGTTAAGCAGTTATGATTTTCAATATTCTCTTCGAATTTAAACTGATTTGTAAACTCATAAAAACTGACAATTCAATGAAATTAATTGTGTTTAAAGTTTACGGCGGCGATGGTCGCCTTCATCGGTCACTTTTTATTTAATAGAAACATTTTATTTATAATTCAGAATAGATATATTGCTTTTGCCTATTTTCAAACAGTTCCTATTTGGACATTGTGCGGTGCGGTAAAAGTGCTAAATATAATCCCTGAACTGCACCTAATTATTATAATGTTCCTACATTATGCCATTTAACAAAATTGTTTTAAAATTCGGACTTGGATTTTTTTTAACATCCATGTCCCGTATTTGGTTTTCCAAAGTCTGGCAACCCTGGTCTACACTTATGATGATTTTTTTTAATTGATCGATCGATTTCAATTTAAATTAATTGAAAAATAACAAGCAAGTATCTCTGAAGCATTATTTATTGATTCATCTTACCCCGTTTATTTAAAAAGCACAATAAATACATTTCAGTGTTATTTCATACAAGTTCTTGATAAACGTTTAGTATGAAACAAGAATAGTTTAGAATAATCGTCAGCAACTGACAAATACATCATCCCTTAGGTACGATCATAAATGATTTCTTCTATATCTGTCTAATCTAATTATGTCAATTATTTTAATGTGTAATAAGATTTAAAGTGGTACTTGCGCAAATAAATCAACATCCCACATATTACAACACTTTCTCAATGTCAAAATTGTCATTTAGTTTAGTTTTACACTAATTCTATTGCTTGGTTCCTGTCTTCTATTTGATCAGTTTAATTTTTTTTCCTTTTAATATTCTGTTTAATTAATTTGTAAATAGAATCTTCATTGCATTGACAGAGTTTTGAAGATAATTAAAATGTTATTATAATAGATTGAAATCGTAATTTTGAAAAAGTTCAAATTGACTTATATATATATATATATATATATATATATATATATATATATATATATAAACCTTATATAAAATTATAAACTTTATTTGAATTCAAAACAATGGAAAAAATGTATAATTGAATATAATTTTAAAGACGTGTTCTGTTTCTATTAATAAGTTTTTAAAGTATTATTATAGATAATTTATTAGATAATATTTTTATTCCATAAGTTAGATGATAAGTTTGATAGATAGGCTGTAAGCTAAATAAAAACATATTTTTTATAAAACTTATTAGGTGTAAAAATTAATTCGGTGTCTTTATAAATCGAATCAGTCGTAACCCCGTTTTAAATTAAAATATTTACTCATCGTTTTAAAATTTTGAAACGCCGACCTTAACATTTAAAAACACTATATGTCTCTATTAAGCAGCTGGAATAACCGCACAGAACAGTAGTGAATGTCCGAAAGCATCGCATTAGCTATTGCACGCTTTTCGCATTCCAGTCGAAAAAAAAATGCTTTCGAAACCGCGGGAGTGATTTGTTCAGCTTTGGGGGAAGGTGTTGTGACCCATAAAACATACAAGAAATGCTAAAACAGTGAAAGAGATCCGAAAATGCATTACGACTTTATTGACTCGAAGCAGACATCTTTTTTTCACGGGGGATTCGTCAGTTGCTCGACAGATAGGGCAAAATTATACAAAATAAGAGGAGATATTTTGAGGATTAAAATATGTTCCACTTTTCCGTAAACATTCATTTTCTGAACCGAATCAATTTGTACACCTAATATTTCAAACCTGGAATCGAGAAATTCCTGTTTATATTTTCATATCAATTTATAATACCGGATATTTTTATTTATTTTGAAGACTACACTTATTTTCAAATATTATTAACATCGAAATTTTTATCACCGTTTCAAAATAGACAATTATTAGATACTGAATATTTTTACTAGAAGATTTTTCTCTACTCTATCGCTTTGACGTTGATGGCATTGCCATCACAATGCCCATAAGCAGCGATCAAAAACGTTCAATAATAATTTATTCAGCATTTAATTTTTTTGTCAGAAAAATGTTATGGTTTAGTGAAGTGAGAGAAAAGTGAATTTATGGAAGATGTATTCCATTTAAGTTTACAATATTTTTCGCACAGACATGCTCTGTGAAAACTTCTTATAGAAAGAGACAATTCCACTGATATGGAAATGAAAGATCCCCGTACGATAAAATCCAAAATTCACACAATCGCACAATTAACATAAAGATACAATCTACATTCCAACATTTACAGTTTCGTACGTGATAGTTTATAAAACAATTAAGTGTGAGTGTATCTAAGTGCGGAAAAAACTAGGACGAGCCATTTAATCGTCGTCACGAATGTGATAACGTTCGTCGAAGCCATATCGGAATCCCACAATCGATCACGTTTCACTAGCGACTCGAAGACGTTTCGGCCCTTCAGTGCAGAACGGTACGTTGGAACTGACTCGTTTAGATCCTTGCGCCGCTCAACGGTCAGACGGTAATGCGAGATAATTATTTAAACTTCCTGCTTCAGACATGTTACAGACGAGATATTATTATTATTATTATGAGCGCCTG
>CM068316.1:50500543-50710543 GCA_034766995.1 Acanthacorydalis orientalis
AACTTATGTTGTTATATATATATATATATATATATAACACAGATTCATGGTCATATAATCATATGAATTTCATTCTCCACGCTATAATTCATCAAGTTATTAGCTCCATTAATCTGACACTGAACTAATAGAAATCTTTTATCTGACTGTTAGATTCGTTCCTAAAACACTTCGCAGTAAACAACTCCATAAAGAACTGAATAAATAATCTGATTTTTTCCATTATCTTCGTATTTTTACATATATATTTTCTCATATATTTATAACGAAAAGTGTCCGACATTCTCTAAGTTTGAATTCGTGAAATCACAGTGTTTCGACTAAAAAAATATGCTAATTTCAAGCGAAAATTATATTTAAAAATGCAAACATATTTGCATGTTCAGTTGTTTTATAAACAGAGCTGTTGCACTTCGATTCATTTTTTTTTTCGAAGATTTCGTTTGTTTTTAGAACTCTGTACGGTGTGGTTTCTATTAATTTACATACACGTCTGAACGTGACATGTGTGACGTACTTATTATATACGATGCACCGTTTATACATACAAATAAACTGTGATTTATGGTACCGCAGACATACAAATGTGCTTTAAAATAATCTGTAAAGAGATGCAGTCTTGTTCACTTCACCTTAGTTCGAATATGGAAGTGACTGCAGAATAAAGTTGTACACAAGAACTGCAATATATAAGTACGTCGTACTTTATCCGTGAATACGTATTATATATATATATATATATATATATATATATATATATATATATATATATATATATATATATATATGTATATATATATATTGTATAATAGTCGGTTACCATGTTTTAAGTCTTAAAAACTTACTTCATATAACTAATGATTTATATCTAAGCCATTCTTTTGTTTGTAAAATAATTAACATTAATATAAATAATATATTTTATGAGGATTGACTTGAAAACTTAAAACGTTAAACTGCTATTAACTGATTCATAATTTCAATCATTTGCTTTGACAAAATAAACAGTGAATCTGATGAATAGTCTAGAATCATTTCTCTCTCTCTCTCTCTCTCTCTATATATATATATATATATATATATATATATATATATATGATATTCAACCTTTACTAATCCACTGTTGAATTAATACATCATCCAACAAATTCCTATTTTTCATAGTTTCACTGCATTTTATAATATGTATTCTCTTACCAAATTATTATTCGAGGACTTTCCAAAGTTCTTATCTTTTTGCAATGTATTCCGCTTGTTCCCATTTAAGTCTTTCTGTATCTTAACGCTTTAGAAATGTTGATACCGCTATCAGAATCCGTGTAAGCAATAATCAAAAATAATCAATATTCACTTATTGAACATTTTTGATAAGATTCGTTTGTGTTTTACAAGGTAGGACAATCATTCGTTTGTGAGTCTTCACTCTTTTTCTTACATCAATATTTTTTTGTCTACAGAATCCAGTCAAGTATCTTAAAAGGCCCTGGTATGAATAATTTGTTAGTGACCTCAATTCCCAATGAATTGCCTAATCATAATTTATCAATAACAGTATGGATAAATAGAGTGAAATAATTTGTTCTAGAAACAATATATTGTCTTAATAATTTCTTGTATTAACTTTACAAATATTTAAACTGTAGTGGATGATTTCGAAAACACGTTACTTTAAATATTTATGATATAAAACTCATTTTTTGAAAAAAAAATGGAAATTTTAACGATTTTCGAAAATAATAAAAAATGTATATTTTTAACAGTATTTTTTCCGGTTTTCAAAAAATGAAATTCGTTTAGTCGTTCATCACATCAATTTCATTGATAAAAACGGCATGAATGCAAGTATTTCTAATTTTTCAAAAATAATTCGTGTTTTTAAAATTGTCTTTCTCTGTCCTATATAATTTTTTACACGTTTTACGTATCGATACCAAACTACGGTTACTCCCTGCAATCCTACAGGTGCCAAATAACATCTGAAAACCTTTCCAACTACCCCATTTTAAAGATATAGTGATTGCTCCACGAACGTTCGTTTTATTGATGCATAAATAAAAGTGAGTAAAAATGTAAAAAGTTTATGTATTTGTGTTAGTTCCAAAATCAAGCCATCTAGAAATCTATAATTTTATATATGAGTGTAGGAAAACATCCGAAGGTGTGCGCCGTCGTTGTGCATTTTTGTTTTTATCGGATTGTTTTCCCATAAAACAAAAAAAAATCATATGAAAGAATTTTCAATCAATACAATGATTTATAAATCTGTAATTTGAATTATTTACAAATCGAATAGTAATTCAGAATTATAAAAATTAATTAACATGAGTAGTGTAAAATGAATTGATTTTCATGTTATTTCAATTAAGCTATTTTTATACTAATTTAGGTTCCATACAACAATGGGTAACCTAACATATACATATATATATAAAAAAAAAAAAAAATATATATATATATATATATATATACATATATAAAGTATTGTATTTCATAAATAATTATCTATAAAAACGCGTAGAACAATTTTCAAGAAAAAATAATTCATAGATAACGTGACGTTGATAAACCGTGTATTAATTTATATAAATAGTATAGGTTATTCATTTATTTTAAAGTTATTAGAATGTTAATGCGTCTAAGAATGAGGACATCGTATAAAAAACAGTTCAATCTAGTTAATGTATTTCATATCGTTTTACAGATCTCTGTCAACTTTGTACATTTTACAAACTTATTTTTAGCGGCCACAGCTTAATGATTTATGCGTCATTCTCCCGACTGCGAGTTGACAATTTATCTTCAGTCTATTAAATTCGATATTGTATCGAGGTGAACAAATATTACAATGTTATAGTTGTTTTACAAACGCAGGTGTCACAGAAATTGATAATCGTTAGTAAATATATTTTATTTATGTACAACCATGCATTATATATATATATAGAGAGAGAGAGAGAGAGAGAATGTGTATCAGGTATTACCAAATAAATTTGTCACAAAAAAATCCCATTAAAAAAATCAATTTTCTAAAAGAAAAATATTTCTTTTATGACAATAATTAAGTCTAAAATTGTGTAATCATTTTAAATTTTTTTAATTAGCTGTTTATAGAAAACCAGTTTTGTGTATTTTACATTTATGCCTTTTATAATAACTTCAAAATAATTTAATAAAAATACAAAATATTAATTTAAAAAGGCATGCATTTATGGATTTAAAATGATCCTAAAAAATAAAATGCAGTCTCGCACTGCAGTTTAATAAACTAACCTGTGAGTTTTGGAATAATCTCAAATTTATGCGTTTGAAATTCGTTTTGTCTTTCACTTGATGATTTAATAATTTGAAACATGAAAATAACCAACTATACCATGTGATCTTCTGTAACGAAGATACATTACACATGAAAGATACTATTAACAGAACCAACATTTTGTACGAATATAAAACGAAAAAAGGCCATTGCTTGTGATTGAAGTGTAAAGAATTTTTACGTCGTCCCGTCGAATAAAAAGTATTATAAGTGTGACACAACTTATATCGAAAGACTTATAACGAAAACCTCCTATATAATATATTTTTCGTAACTCATTTATTCTTTGCGATATTTCTTATCCTTCAACAGCATGTACAGGTGTTTCATTTGTCTTTGTGTTATACAACAGAAGTTGTTTATATTTAATACGAACTTACAAATATAAGATAGAGACAGTAGACGAATTAACATGTGTGGAGAGAGCATCTTGTGTTCTTTCTACCTTTTTACAAAATATTTAGAATTATGAATAATCAAAGGTTTGGTTTGATAGAGATAAACAGAAATGCAGAGCATTAAGAATAAAGATGGCTGAACACAATCAATAAATAAGTGAATCCGTTTCATCCCAGTTGAGTGGTTTTGCTGTTTTGTCTCTTTTTTGATTGGACAACGCAAAAACAAATGACACTTATAACAATTCAGTTATTACAAAATGTAAAAATCAAATATGATTTAACTAGAGAGAGTGATGCACAAAAATATATTTAATAATTTTTTATACATTTCTAAGGAAAAAAAACAAAATGACGCTCAATTAAAGAAATATAAAACGATTTGCTTTCCTTTCATAACACAAATGTTTTTTTTTTCTTAAAAATAACATTGCACGCCAATGAAAAAAATACAGAATGTTAAATAAATATTTACAATAAATGCACAAAACGTCCTGAAATTTAATAAATAACTGTTTGGAAAACAGCAGAAATTTTTGAGAGAATTTGTCATCCTTCACAAAAGCAAAGGTTCTGTTTTAAAAGGAGTACTTTTCACATATTTACCATATTTTTATATTACTTTCTGAATTTAATATTTTTTTAAAATTAAATAAGTGTCTTATTCAACTTGCAATTAAGTAAAAAAAAAGATTCTACTGTGAAAATAAAGTGAAACATGAATTTATTTAATGAAGCGTCTCGGAGATCACATATTTTTCCTTAACTGTTTTATTCATTTTAGATCACTGCATCTTTGTGAAACTGTCTCTTTTTCTCTCTATCTCTTTATCTCTCTCTCTCTTTATATATATATATATATAGATAGATAGATAGATAGATGTATGTATGTATATGTAAATATATTTTGTCTCAAAATCCAAAATTACAATCTGTTCGAATCAAATATCCCTACATAATAAAATATCGATTAAAAAAAATGAAATTTCTATCGCGACCAGTCAGCTTGCACCTGCACAGTGAGAATATCTTTTCAAAAATCGCAAATCGTAACGTAACTGCACCTACCGACATTTAAATTGTTACTTGAACGCTTTTGTCCTGCGAGAGAGCTTTTTCTTTCGACAAATTAAACAATTTGAGACGCGAGTCCGACAACTACACAAGTAGTAAAATATTTAAAAGATGTAGCAATAAATTTACTGAAACGAGTTCTAGAAATCAACTTTCATTCCAGTTAAAGTAGTTTTGTTTAAAAGAATGAGACGTTTTAAACGTTTATAACGCTGTTGATTTTATAAATTGTTGTCAAACAAAACGTTTATTTGTGTTTTTCTCACTTCATACTGTGTAATTGTTTTTCGTGTAAGTCGGTATTTATTTAAAACGGTTTCGTTATGTATTTGATTAAGTGGACTGTCGGTAAACGAAAGATATATTTCTTCAGTATTCGAGTTTTCATCTACGAGTGCATATAACTTTTTAAACAAGTTTTATGTAATATTTTTTTCAGTACTATTGTTTTTTTTTCCTGTGTAGCTTAGATATCTTCGATTCAGTACAGAAGCTTATCGCATGTTTCAAATTAGGAGAAAAACATCCCTGATTTAAATTTAATACTCGTATCGATCCTCAATAACTATTTTCATTGACAAATATGTAAAAATTATTTTCAAACAGAACACAAAACAAACTCCCGTACACGAATAAACATCGACTAATTTATTTTCCGAAACGATGAATTCATGACGTGTAACAATGATGGTATAACATCTCTGCATATTGTCACTGTTAACAGTATAACGTATGTTTACAAAAAAAATTTACAAACATGTTTTTCTTCCTGCTTTCTCACTTCAGTTCGTACGTAACAAAACAAATCGTTAAAACATACAGAAACTGTATGCACGAGTACACTGTAATACAATTCGACTGATGCGTCCTGCAAAAAACACACACACACAGTATCACAGCAGGAATATTATTCGAGTCGAGTTATTGTTATTAACGTGCACTATTTATTTCTAATCTATAAAAATGTATCTGGAAATATTTTTAAACACACATTTATAGCAGATCAATCGTTTTTTAATTAAAAGAGATTTTGTTTTTTTTTTTTTTTCATTCGATGCACAAGAACTTAAAGTTGAAGACCTGTTTGAAAATATAACAGACCAGCAACTGAAATCAAAAATAAAAAATGTTAAAGACTTGTATCGAAAAGAGTAAACAAAAATAGGGCAGGGACACTTGAAATTTATTTTTAACCTATCTTATTAGTTCACTAAAATTGCACAGATGGTCTTAGTCTTTATTAATCTTTTAAGTCTTTATCTACTGTGGCTAGTTTCGACACTTTAACAATCCTCAACTATGAATTATAATTGGATGTTTGTTGTTCTGATTTTCTTTAGATCATTAAAGTTCCTGTTTTTCACTACTAGTTTGGACATATAAGCCATCTTGAGATAGATTTTAATAAGTTATCTTAATTCGTTCAAATTCATTTTTAAAAGTTCATCAAGTAACTGGAGATAATTAAATTATTTAAAATCGATCTGATGATGACACAACTATCAGAACTAGCAGTGAAAAACGGAAATTCTAACGAACGAAAAATATTAACACTGCCAGAACAACGATCCTCAGATAATTTCTAGATAATCTTCAGAGTAAATAAACTCTGTATAGGTAAACTCGTGTCAGTAAACTCTATAGATAGTAGATAAATATTCGTCTTCTATGGCTCTGCTCTCTTGCAAAACAATAACATGAATTAAAGCACCTACACCAATTAATTCTTTAGACACATTTACTGCTTCTATAATCGAAATCTGCGAACAAAAATCTACACTGCTTTTGTTACAAGATAGTCTACTACTAACTAGATCGATTATACGGAACGGATCCACAAACATAGCAAAATAACCAGAGTGTAGCGAATAAAATTGAATGATTTTAACTTCACTCGCTCATATTTACAAACTAGCAAAATTACTCACTTTTAAAATTACCTGAGGCAAATTTAATAGCTGTTAGTAAACTCACTGACGAGTAATGTGTAAGCTCATTCCGTGTAATACCCGTTTTATTTCTAGAATGTAACAACATTTGATGTTTTACTGATGACTAAATTTCTTCATAAATCACGTTCTAACAAAATTCATGTGTATATAATATTATATTATATATATATATATATATATATATATATATATATATATGTATATGTAACAAACCATCAACGTTAAATGAGCATGAAATGAAGAGAGCAATGAACTTGTTGGAAAAATAATTACTTTCCTCTAAACGTACACATTGTTCTCGTATAATATTGTAAAATTGTTGTACAACTGTTATTCTAATTACATTGCTAAACATTTCTATCTGCTGTGTCTGTGTTGATTAATTTACAATTCTAAATGTCTATTGAACTTTTCCATATAAAAAGTTGTGTTAGCGGAAATACATATTTGATAAAATGATACGAAGTTGAAAATGTCAGTAAACAATTCCATTCTCTTTCATGTATTATAATGAACGATTGTAGTAGACATTTAATTAATACAAAAAAAATAATTTTTATTTTAATAAACAGTTGAATAAATTATATACGTATATATATATATATATATATATATATATTATAATTGTTTATTTTTATACCTGCGACCTCGTTGGTACATTTTCCTAATGGTCTTCGTCTTTTTGGATTACTTGAGTTTCTGCTATCCAATATTTATAAACTAAGAGTTATTTAAAATATTCCTGAAGATGGCATACATGCTGAAACTAGAAGTAGAAGACAGAAACATAAGTGATCAAAAGGGACTAATATCACTAGAACAGTATGTATATATATATATATAGAAAGAGAGAGAGAAACACAAAAGAAATATCTTCTAATCGAACAGGTCTGATTAATAAACGTATAAGAAACGCAACTGATTTGAACATTTTTATTAACTATTTTTTTCTGAGAGAGAGAGAGAAACCTAGAAGTAATATCTTCTAATCAAATAGGTCTGATTAATAAACTTACAGGAAACGCAACTGATTTAAACATTTTTATTATCTGTTTCTTTTCTGAGCGAAAGAGTGAGAAGTCCAGAAGAAATATATTCTAATCAAACAGATTTGATTAATAAACTTACAGGAAACGCAACTGATTTAAACATTTTTATTAACTGTTTCTTTTCTGAGAGAGAGAGAGAAACCTAGAAGTAATATCTTCTAATCAAATAGGTCTGATTAATAAACGTACAGGAAACGCACCTGATTTAAACATTATTATTAACTGTTTTTTTTTTTCTGAAAATATTTTTTTTTCGATCGTTAGAGATCCGAGGAACCATTAAAGAATTGATTAGAATTCTAAAAACACAAGAACAAAAACGAATGTGTGTGCTGTGTATGTGAGTATAAGCATTATAACTTGAGGATATCTGAAGTGATAGCAGCGTGAATTTAATTTCATGCTTTTGTCACTGTCAGATTCGAAAAAATAAATGAAATATTAGAACAGTAAACCTATTCACCGGTCAGAGAATTAGTTTTCAACTACACGAACGCTATGAACAGAAAAAAATCATTTACTTCTTGATGGAAACTGATTCCGGTTGTTATCGAAAAACTCATTCATTTGGAAAACTGTATTTCTAACCGAAAAGTGTGCTGACTTGGTATATTTTTTTGATACACTAAACTTCAGCGAGTTATATATATATATATATATATATATATATAATCATATCATATCTGACATACATTACTGATAAGTTTTTGGCAAATTTCATTATCGTTAATTATTTATCGAATGTATTTCTTCCGTTTCTTTCGTAATGCATAGCACAAACCTTGTCAATTCTGTTATACATTATTGACTGATGTATATTTTATCTACACTCTGTTACATGTAAAATATGAAATATGTTGAGGTTTGAATTTTTAAATAATGAAAAATCTAAATATATAATACTGACATATTGACATTTTACAAAAGAATATACCAATATTGCTTTTTTTTGTAATTGAAACGACTGCAGTGTCAGAAAACTGTTATAATTTTCATTGTGAACTGTTTGAAAAATACGCAATTATTAATTAACTCTTTGAAACACATTTTAATTCAATTGAAAAATAATACCTTAAAAAAATTCAAAATGTACATCCCCTTACAATCCTATTCTATTAATCAGTCACCAACAGATATTATACAATGCAAACGCTACCAACGAACAAAATTCAAAAAAAAAAAGCAGACACAAAAAGACTATATCAATTTTTCATCAATTTTAGAATAGTTCAATTTCAATTGTTCATCAATTTCAAAACATTTTGACTTATTAACTGTCTAAAACTGTAAAACTGAAATCAGTTCGAATTGGACATATTTCTGAAAATAATATTAAAACATAGCATGAAAAGTGTATATAAAATTCACAAAAATAATTATCAAATCTTCCGTTCCTGCACACCGGTACGTTTTTGAATGACACGATGAAAAATTCCAACTCGAATAAATTTTTTATAGTCAAAGAATAAAAAATAAATAAAGACATGAAAATCGTCTTTTATTTAAAGACACGCAGGAACGGTTTGTTCGAAGGCATAACAGCCGTTGCGATCAGTTTTATTGTAAATTTATTGTTACATTTGAAAAAGGAGATCTTTTACGTAGAACTCAATCTTGTATTTATTACCGTTCGTAGTTTTAACAATACTTCTAAACAAACAGACTGATCGAATTAATCTAATTTTTATTAACTCTGTGAACTGATACTATACAAAATAGAAACATGACGTTTATTTTTTTTTTGTTTTGTTTCACCTTACAAGAAATACATTATTACTGTTTTCATTACTTTATAAAATTTACAATTAATAAGTCTTCATATATCCTTTGAGCTAATTATCTATCGAATACTAAAATTTCCATTGTCTGTCATTATTTCTGTTTCTTTAAGCAAAGAATCGAACCAATATATATAACAGTGTGCAACGAAATGTAGTAGGCTGGTGAAAAATAATTGTCGTTTTTATCATTTTAAGTTTGGCGCTGATTTTTCTAATTACCGTTATCTTTTGTTATAGTCATGTGATACATCATTGTAAACAATGGAATTAGCACTACTGAAAAATCGGTAATTAGAAAAATCGGCGCCAAATTTAAAATGATAAAAACGACAATTATTTTTCACCATGAGTTCATTAATTCCAGGACTACAGAATTCTATCTTATAGAAATAAACAAACTTGATTTCCATTGGAAGAAATCTGCGCAGACCAATGGTGTTTATTTTGATTAATAAATATAATTTTCAACACATATATGCGTCTTTATACTCGATACACAAAAACCGCAATTATTTTTGCACCAAACTAATATATTACAAGAAAGAAACAAAAACTATTTTATCTCCGAATGTATTCTCCATGATCCTATAGGTAACTCCATCAAAAAACTTCATCAATTTTAAAAAAATGTGATTTCCCCTCCTACAAACATCCTTTAGGCATTCAAACACACAAAATCTCAATAAACATGACTTAATAACAGCCAATTAAAGTAGCAGTTATTAATTTAGAAAAGCCATATTTCAAAAAATAGATTCAATTTCTGTGAATTACTGTTAAAAATCCGAGTAATGTCGCAGTATAACTCTCTCTCTCTCTCTTTACATATATATATATATATATATATATATATATATATATATATATATATATATATATATAATGATCGATTTTCCAGCCAGTTTAAAGTAAATTCAACATCTAAGTTCTGAACGAACTCACATGTTAACAATGAACAAAAACAAAATGTTTCAATAGATTGTTTAATAACGCAATTACAGGTCAAAGTCGTAATCTAACTTATATATTGGTACAAAAAATGTACTATTTCAATCAAGTTTCGTATACGTTTTCAACCATCTGTAAGCAGACTATCTTTTTTCGAAATAAACACTGTTCGATAAAAGAAGTAATGTGATTTGTGAAAACCACTTTCTGTTGAAAACTGTATACAAAGCATGTTCAGCTTTTGAAACTTTTACGTACGGTTCATGTTACTAAATTCTTCTTCCCGCTAAAAGTTTGAAATACTGACAGAAAAGATCCGGCGACGATGAGAACGAAATTCGAACTTAAACTATTGATTACACATTTGTCAACGTGGCGATAAAAATAAACGACAGGTAGGAACACTAAATGTATTTAATTCATTATCTTCGAACGTTTCATTGAATTGTGGAAAAAAATGTGTGTTTGAATTTTTTTTTTTTTTAATTTCTTCTCTGTTATTTTTCGATATATAATATTCATCTTGTTTAAACATTAGTTGGAAATTAGAGCACGAGGAAAAGTGTATTTTTAACGTGTATTTTCATAAATATTTACTAATAATTCAGTCGCCAAATATTGATTCTATATTTAGGAAATTATTATTATGTGAAACAAACGATAAGCGTGGTACACGACACAATGTTCAAGTTCCTAGTATTTTAATTTTCCAATAAAACACATCATCTTTATGTTACATTTAAAAAAAAATAACTTCTAACAACAGGCCTGAAAAACGCATCATTTTTTATCCTTTCATATTCTAAAACTCTTAGTCAACTCGCTCGTCGTAAATTATCTTTATTTATCAGCAGAAACATTTTTTCGACAAATAACTAACATTATATAATAATTTATCTGCTTGATTAATTCTAAATTGCCGAATATATCATGATTTTATCTCGTATATTTCTTTATCGTCGCAGTTCGTTGTTGTATATCTTGATTTTAAATTATTTTGTATTATGTATTTTCGAAACTTACATCTGAATTGGGATTTGTGCCCGTAACAGCATCACATAAAAGCTGCGAGATCATCGACCTTACGCACTCGGATACGAAAGCGTCCTTTATTCCATTATTTATATGTGGGTTCATATTCAAAGCGAACAGAGTCGAATGTGTATGAGATGTTGAGCATATGAATAAACAGAAAAATATACTCGGACTATTAGTTAATTAATTCATGGCTGAATGGTTTATTCAATGCTTTAACAATACGAATACGATTTAATATACATATATATATATATATATATATATATATATATATATATATATATATATCAGTGGAAAAGAGAAGCATTTAATCTTACCAAATGGAAAATCATAAAAGAGGTCTTTATCCAGCAGTGGACTGACAAAGTTTGATGATGATGATATGTATATATATATATATATATATATATATATATATATATATATACATTATATATATATATATATATATATATATATATATATATATATCAAGAAGAGATAGAAAGAGAATAGAATGGATACGAAAACAAACAGGAGTCACAGATATAATAAGAAGAGTAAAGAGTCTGAAATGGAAATGGGCAGGACATATCGCAAGAAGAGAAGGCAACCGATGGACAAGAGAAATTATTGATTGGGAACCAAGGAATATGAAAAGACCGAGAAAGAGACCAATGAACAGATGGGATAAGGATATTAAAAACTTTCTTGGAAAACTGTGGAAAAGAGAGGCACTGAATCGAACAAAATGGAAAATCATGGAAGAGGCCTTTATCCAGCAGTGGATTAACAGAGGCTGAAGATGATGATGATGATTATATATATATATATATATATATATATATATATATATATAAATCAGTGGAAAAGAGAAGCATTTAATCTTACCAAATGGAAAATCATAAAAGAGGTCTTTATCCAGCAGTGGATTGACAAAATTTGATGATGATGATATGTATGTATATATATATACATACAAGGGAGGTCCAAAAGTTCACGGAAAAAGAGGAAGGTAGGATCGGAACCACTTCTCATTAGTTACGGTTGTACAGAGAACTCTTAATTAGTGTAAAAGCGAAATACCATTGTGCTGTCATCAGTACTGATCATGCTGTCGCCGAAAGAACAACACAACTCGGAATGACTACAAGATTATGAAGAAAATCGAACTACGCGCCGTTGTTAAATTCCGTACTAAGCAAAAAACTCCAAAAGTCATCATGGAAGAGATGCTTGCCGTTTACGGGGATCGTTCGCCAGGAAAGAGCACGGTTTATAAGTGGGATTCTCTTTTCAAACAAGGACGAGAAAACTTGGAAGACTATTACGATCGAGCCAGCCACCCATCTCAGACATTATCGACAGAGTCGAAAATATGGTCGACCGAAGTAGAGACAACTCGCAGAAATGATTGGAGTATCCAATACCACCATTCTCAGAATCTTGAAGAGTGTAAGATGGATACCGGGGATGCTCACGCCGGTGCAAAGGAGGCAACGAATTGTTGAAGTTTTTTGAGCTGTGTGGCGACGATTTTCGTGCAATTTTGGACAGAATTGTCACCGGAAATGAGACTTGGGTCCATCACTATCAACGTGAGAGCGAACAACAGACATTACACATTTTACAAACAAAACTGTTTCATTTGAGGACTGTTAAATAAATATTCCAGGTTCAGTTTTGAAAACAATAACACTGATATTAAAAGAAACATTTGTATAAAAATATTACTTCTTTGAAAACACATTCGTCGAAGCAGATTCAATTCTATGTAAATTGATGATTAGTATCTTATTTAAAAACATTAATTCGTTTATTTACTCAATTTCACATTCCTAACATCAGATACGTAATTATTTCTTTCAGTCTGTAATACTAATTCTGTATGATCAATAGATTTTTATCACAAGTGTGTTTTAAAACTCGTATTATTTTCAATTAACTTATTTTCGATTCCACTTTTTATACCTACAACGTCAACTCATTTATCATCTTTTCACATTCTTCCGACGAATAATACTCCATCATCCACCAATAAATAACTCAAATATTCTCTATTCTCAGCTCAATATGTTATAAAATGTTTTCTTCGAGCGGCGCGCGTCTACATGTTTTTGTAACATTGTGACGCCTTGGCATACTTCCTCGCCATTTTTAATTTTTTCATAATTGTCTATTCCGAGAATTTTATTTTCATTCTGACGTCTTTCTTTGCCGCATTTAAATTATATTTAATTGTTTATTCGAATGATGTTTATATCTTCTGTAGTTATATTTATCATCTGATATTTGTTATAATATTCTACTAAAACTCTTATACTAATTTATTGTTTTTAAGCAAGTATTTGCGCTTTGAAATTTTAATTAATTCCTAGTAGTGAGTCAAATACAAACTATTTTCTTCCTGAACGTCTCTTCAGAGTTTCGAAAATTAAATCGCATAAAACGTTCAAGAAAAGCATGCCTTTTGATAGTAGTAGCAGTAGTAGTATATTTCTTTAGAACATATTTTACATATCTATAAACTACCATACATCCTTTTCAGTCTGTTTTTACATAGAAACAGTATTGTTTTTTTTATTTTTATAAAATTTCAATTATATCTTTTTCTTATAAAATCTATTACTCGAATTAAAGTTGCTAGTTTTTTCGTCTCGTATTTATCAAAATGATTCTAAATTCTATATATGTTATTTAAGTTGATTTTGGATAATATTTGCTACCTACTTGTAAAAAACTGTACGCTCTCTAAAACAGTAAGTAGTTCATCTGAGCCGTTCTGTATTCATCATCATTCTGCCGAAATTCTTACTGACAACACTGAAAGTTAACTCTCAGGTGACGCATGTTCTTCATTCAAGTATTTTTCTTACATCGCTCATTTATCACTTGTACTTTTCATTCGTCTGCAAGACTAATTTTATCTTTCCTATCCATCTTTTTGATTTTTTTCTTAATATTTAAGATATATTTAGAGTAAACATGGATTAGAAGCGTATTAACCAACTCTTTAACTTTTTCTCGCTTTTTGAATATATATATATATATACTTTATAAATCCAGTTATGATGAAAATTAATTAATTACATTTTCCAATAATTCATGTAGCCTTGCATTTAGTTAAAAAAACAATTAAGACTCTCATTTGAAACAATAAAGAACTATAAATAGTTTTAGCTCCTTAAATGTTTCTAATCAGTGTCTTGTAAACTTGCACGATACTGATTTTTGTAAAAATAGGTCTCCGTTCGAACGATAGATAAAGGTATCAGAAACGACTGGAAATTTTAGAAAATAATCATTGTTTTTCTGTATGACAAAAACACTAATTCATACATTTCTATCTCCATTCATTTATTGGCAGAAAAACATATTTTTATAATACAACACCTTCTCTTTCTCTCTCTCTCTCTATATATATATATATATATATATATTCTTGCTTCACGTGATTATTTTCTATTCTAAGAATCAATCTGTAGGAAAATACATTCGATTACATTCCAATCATCTAAAATAAAATTAAAACTAAACTTGTTATAACAATTGAACAAGTCTAGCATTGTTTACGAAAGTGGCAGGAACGCTAGAACAAATGCATAACATCCGAGGGAAATTACTTCGGAAGAGACGACAGATAATATGTATATATCAATAGCACATCACACAAATGTGTACATTGCAAAATTACTAAATTTCGTGGGAGCTTTATGAAAAAGTTTTGTGCTACATGGATTTTTTTTAGTACAATTTCAGTACTGATATATACAGATTTATTTGTAGTATATCGCCTGGAATGAGAAATCGGAGCGATAAGTATGTCTCTAAGATTGAAAAATATACTTTACAAATTTTGACCAGAGAATGTAATTCATATTTGGCCTCTATACCTTTGATATGTACATTATTCTTTTAAATAAAAGCTCATTCTTACAATTGTTTAATCAGACATTATATATATATATATATATATATATATATATATATATATATATATATACTCATATCGTATTATTGAATTTCATTATTTAGTTCTTGTAGTTCCTTTTTTTAATCAATGATATTGATACTATTCTCGATACTATCGAGTACAGTAGCTAAGAAAGAGGTCTTTAAAATAGCAAGAAGACTTCTAATACAAAACGCAAATAATAAAGTCGCACAACATTGGCTTTTACTTTTTATTACAAGACAACATCTTCGATAATGTACCCTGTAGCATTCAACACAGCACCAATGTTCACTTACTATTATTACTCGATTGTAAGTTATTATGTAAACCGATGTAACGAAACTAAACAGCGTATAGCGCGACTGTGACAAAGAACCCCTGATGATATTTGTATCTGTATTCGTAATGTACAGAATATAAGGCCGGTGACAGTTCACGATGAATATACTGGAAGAAGCATGCGACAACCCGGATGTTACAACTCAAGTGACTCCGAGATATGTGGGCGCTACCATATGGCGACGGCGCATGCTTGCAGTGATATGAGGATGAGTGTTGGCCAGCAGCCGGAGGCGATTACCCTACGCGCCACAATAAAACAGCGCTCCAATCGATAGTAACAGCGCCGCAGCCACCTGCGTCTCGACCCATGTCAGTGCTTTTTTCCTATGACGGTTGAACGCGAGGACTGAACAAGAACTATTACACTTATTCAGTTGTGCATACAAATACGAACATACACACACACATACATATATATATAAATATATGTATATGTATGTATATAAATTTTCCGGGTATAAAAAGAATCGCCACGTTACTCAAAAGATGCTGGAATTACCACTGTAATGTGCATAAATGATCATAGCCACTATCGAAATATTTTACATGTGTAGCACATAGATAATTCAATGAAAACAGACAAGTATATAAAATGTTATTGAAGTGTCAAAGAACCAACCAAACCGCATTACATTTTTAATAGCATGCTTTCTATAAAATTTATTTCCTTCGCCGTTTACTGACATATTGACGGTCCGACCGGCATGTGTATTTCCGATGAATTATTTTAAAGTGTTTTTTCTCGTTTTGTACAATTTTTCGTACATAATATATCTTCAGAAATCTTTTTTTTACTTATGACAAATAGTTATATTATGATGCTATATTAAGGATGCTAAGCTTAATGCTTAAAAAACATTTTTGATGAAAATATACATTCGATTAAATGTATCCTCAAAAAAATTATTAAAATCGAAACTACTCATTGAGTAGTTGTTAACTAAAACGAAATACACATTCATGTGTTTGTAGGACATTTTCTCTAGAGTCTCCTCTATTTCCTCGATGATAACACATTAAAATCCAAATTAGTCAAATGTATGAATCGAAATAATAATGGCGTCATTAGGGATGATTGAAAAGATTAAATAGTAAACATACAAGAATACAACATAAACACTAGATTAGGTCTCATAATAAGTATGTCGATACTTTCCTCTTTGTCTAATAATTCACCGAACGCCTTTTAAATTATTACTGCCAAGAGTTTACAATCTATAAATCACTACAGTCGTCACCCTACATTACAGGCATTAATAGAACTTATATACAACATATTGACAAATAATATCAGAAAAGATCAGTTCAAACTTATCACTTATGAAGCTGATCAACAATTTCAGCTATTACTTAATTTCTATCATCTTATTTCACTGAAAAATACATATATATATATATATATATATATATATATATATATATATATATATATGTATATATATATATATATGTGTGTGTGTATGTATATATATATATATATATATATATATATATTTCAAACAATGTATGCGTACAACCAATCAGAGATAAGAATCGAAATAAGAAAATCATAAACTATATACGGTTTTCTTATTTTTATTCATGCCTCTGATAGCATAGTGCCTGATAGGTTGTTGCATATATACAGCGCACTTCTCTTACAAGAATCAACATGGCGAAAAAACAAAATGCTAAGAGAATATGTCATAGTTTAATAATAATTTTTTGTTTGAAATTGAAAGTTTTGAGTACTGAGGTGAGTGATATATATATATATGCTTCTATCGATGATCTTGTCAAAAACACTGATATTTTTATAACAGTAAACTGTAAGTTTGGTATCCATAGCAACGAATATCAACGATGTACAATACACATACTACATGACGTTCATTGCTGTGCATACACATTAATAACAACCGACAATAATTTAAATATAAAACTAGATAAATGTGTAAAAGCAAATACAATTTACTATATTATTTATGAAAAGTAAGAAACTCGCATATTATTCTTGCGTATAATCAAATAGTAAAAACCCCTAATATAATATTGATATATAATATTAACAATTATTAATATTATTAATATATATATATATATATGTAAATTCTACAAAAATGCAAATATTACTAACCAATAACTCGTCACTCACACTTTCATATAAAACTACTTATATGTTTCTCGCTTCATCAATATGTAATTAAGGCCAACACGTTAAAAATTGGGTATAATTCCATCAATTTAATATATATATATATATATATATATATATATATATATATATAATAACCGATTGTCAGACTTGACAAGCATGTCCTCCCAAAGTTTCCTATCTCGTGTATGTACAAGCGTGTAAAATGCAAAATACTTGATAGTGTTTCTATTTTTTAACATTTCAAGTAGGTGGCTTGTTTCTTTCTTCCTGTAAAGTTTTTTTTTAGTTACTCAGTTCAAACCGAACGTCGCCTTTTAATTAAATATCAGAAGTTTCCAGTTCGTTTTCTTTTCATGTTATTAAATGTTTTTAATTTTTTTTTTTCATATTATTACTTACTATATAAACAGTTTAAGAAATGCTCTATATACAAATTTCGTTGCATGTTGTTCTTTTTTATTTTAATTTATAATAGATTGTAGATTTAGATAACAATTTAACAATGTAAATCGACATATATATATATATATATATATATATATATATATATATATATGTAATATACTTATAAACATGTGTATATATATATATATATAGGGACGGATCTATATAGAAACTAATGAAACTTGAACTTCAGGGTCCCGTTTTGTAAAGAACCCCACTACGAACGAAAATTTAAAAAATGTATACAAATAAATAAAACATGTCAAAAGCAAATATTGAAAACTATGATTGTTAAATTACTATTGTTTTACAATTTTGTCATTTTGAATTCGGTTATATTTCGTAGCGATTGTAGTAGTTACTTAAACAGTTTTATGTATTTTCTTGAAAAACATACAAAAAATGTAAGAAGACTTCTACAATAACCGATAAAATTCTACGAAATTCCATAAAATTTTTGTATCACCTCTCGCTTTCGTTGATTTCATAATTTTTGCTAAATGTAGAAAAAACATGCATAATACACACACACACACACACATATATATATATAGTTATTTATTCATGAGGACCCCAAAAAGGATAAAGCGTCAGTTTCTGCTGATATACAAATCCATCCCTGTATATATATATATATATATATGCTAGGTACCCCTAAAAAACAATACAACATAATCTTATGAACAAAAACGAAAATCATTTTTTTATAGTCAGATTTTCCTACATAACAATAGAATAAAAAGATTTGTTAAAACACTTCACCCTACACGCACGCATATGGATGGTTCAGAACTCAGTAAGATGAGATTATTTCTCAATAAAATTTCATTCTTCACTTAAAAGTATTGAAACATAAATAATTTGAATAATATCAAAATTTTAGTCTTGATTTTCACTAAAATCTTTGATATTTCTATTAAAACTTTAGTAACTAATTCGTGTTGACTTTTAAATGAGTCCATAGAAAATAGGGCGTTTCAAGTTTCGTAAATCTTTTCTGTATCTTTAGCGGTATGAGGAGACACAAAAATATATGTTATCTAAAGACATTAATTAAATTGTATATATATATATATATATATATATATATATATATATATCTGTGTGTGTGTGTCTACTGAAATACAAACCCATTTAAAATGGTTACAAGCAATGTTCTATATTTAAAGTAAACACTGTTTTATTTTTTTATGTCACTGGTTTGTTACATTTATACTTATACAAAAAATACACTCAATATATATGTGTATATAAAATACTATTTTGAATAAGTTATTTGAATACATTTTGTTTAAATATTCCATCAAGAAAATATTCCTTATAAATATTTGAGCAAAAATCAAGAAAATGTTTAAATAATTATATATATATATATATATATATATATATATATATATATATATATATATATATAATGTACAAAAATTCTTTATTTCCGGTATAAAAAAAAAACAAATTGGAATGTAGGTTAATTAGAATAAAACAAATTTGTCAACTTGTACTTACCGGGTATCTCTTCAGCGAAAAAACAACACTGAGAGTATACGAAAGCGTCGTTTTTGCGACGAATAGTCTTACCGGAAATAAAAGTGATGCACGCAAACGTGGGCCGGATATTTCACGTTTGACTCCACCGCAATTTTCAGTTTATAGTAACAAGTAGAAACATACTTGAACTATATTTCTATTAGAAAGCGTGAGCAATAAATTTTCCTTAATGTCTTCTTGGTTACGATATCTGAATACAGCTTTCATTTAGTTAGAAGTTCCACCATATAAAGTACAAATTGAAACCAGTTCATGCCAACCACCTAATATTATATTAAATTTCCTTTTACGTACACATGCACTCTGTATATATACAAAATAAGTTTCGATACGAAATACGTACTAAATAAATGTTCACATATATGCATTACATATAAATATATATATATATATATATATATATATATATATATATATATAAAGAGAGTGAGAGAGTGAGTTGAAAAAATATAATTTCCAATTCATTTCTTTTATAACCGAAATTTACTGTCACCAACGGATGAAAAACAAAAAATATGTTTTCTTCAAACCGCATTGCTCAAATTTTTAACTACTTTCAAGTTTTACAGCCGAAAATGCTACGATAAGAAAAGTTAATATTTTCCGTAAGCTGTATATGTGGTTTCTGTTTTAGTGCTTTAAAAGATAAAAACCGTATAAAGAAAGTACAACTAAACGAGACACTCAATAATTTTTACTGCCGATTCTCTTTATCACTGATACTTTAAAATCAGGAATAATGGTTACTGTAACGGCGTAGTCAATGTCAATACGTTAATATATGAATTCGAATACACTGTTCTTTTTCAAATCATTTGCACGTTTATTAAAATGTCAATACCTTTTTGTATCCAAATAATTTATCACCTAAATTACATTATAACACTTGTTTCAAAACCATTTACTTCATTATCCTTTAGATAGAAACTGGTCCATAAAAGTGTTTCATAAATTTGATTTTGTGCACAGATTCAGGAATGCAAAATGAAAGAAAAAGTTGATAAAACTGATAGTTTCTAAAGCTTTATTAAAGAAGTGCAATGTATTTTATTTTCCTCTTACAGCAGAATTGATTATCTTCACTTAAATTTACGATTAAGTAGGCTTTGAATTTTATTTAAAAAAAAAGAAAACACATAACAGTTCTTTTTTTAAAAAAAAAATTAAATTTAGGTAAATTTATATTTTTGTCAAGATATATATTGTTTTTTTGAGACATTTGTGATGTTTTAAGTTTCCAAGACTTTTCTTCTTCAAAATCTTAACTATGGTGCAATTTTTATTTATTTTAAAGATCTCTTTTGTCTTTTGTCAAATTGATTCTTTAGTTATTTATATATTTTATAGTATAGAAAAATGGATACCATTTCTAGATCACTTTTATTCGATAACTGCAAAACTTATGCTACAAAAATTGAGACCATATGCATCATACATACATACATACATATATATATATATACTGAAAAAATATTTTCTTACTGAATAAAAACAAATCGTCAGAAAATCGACAGAAAACTTTCACTTAAAAAATAAGAAGACCATCAAGTACTTTCTCTTATTCTGCCGAACTCCCTGCCTAATGTACAACGTTCATGACCGTGCAATTATTTGCTTAGATAAAACGTTATCGATTTTAACTCACGATGTATGCGACACATTGCTCCACATTCATCGAAAATATATGTATAGAAAAATGATATTTAATATGTTGTAATCTCTGATATAAATAAGACAAAAGGTAAATAAATACATTAAAATGTCCCTTCTTTGAACAACGGGTCGGTTATATTTTTATAATAAATACTCATTTTTTTCAAACGGGCCGTTAAAATTATTTTTTACATCTGTTATAGTGTCATGTATTATTTAATTGTGTATTTTTATGATTATAATGAAAGTAGTATAGATAAAAATGTATGTTTTTTTTGTAAGTAATATAATTGACATTAATTTCAGTGACAATTATAAGTATGAAGAAAAAGCTTGATTCGTCCTGCTAGATAAATCCAAACCAATTACAATTAGCAAACTTTTAAGAATAAAACAACATTTGTATGAATTAATATACATATTTGAGCACAGCTTTGTTGCTAATTTTTTGTGAAATGAAATTTCATATCTCTATCTTACACACGAATTAATAGATCTATAACTTAGATTTTTTTAAAATATCAGAAAGTTCAAATTGAAAGTATTTATTAAGAACTTGTTTAAAGAAATCTGCTGTATGTAAAATAAAAAACTCAAATGTTTTAAATGTTAAACAATTCATTGTTGATTAAGTTTTAAATATTCTGCGAACATAATACAAAAAAGTCGATCAGAAAAAAAAACGTAATATTTAAGATTTTGTTTATAAATAAACTATAATGTTTGGCTATTCGTTTGTTTTCTTTTATAAAATACGCAATGGCGGTTAAACCGTTACAATGTATGTACGGATTGTCTCTTTTAGATTGAAAAATGTTTATATTTCATTACAGTTTTTATTAACATGTTTGTCGATCGTACATTTTCTTAGTCATTTAAGTATTCTCCTTCTGTTTTATCTGAGAAAACATTTTTTTTCTCTAAAACATTTGACGAATTAAAATTTAGCATCAGTTTTGATAAACGCAACAAAAACTCCAAATTCAGAATCAGTGTTTCACTTTAACCATTTTTATCTCATATAAGTTCATCAATGTCCATATTCTAGAATAAGAATCCACGATTTCATTTCGATGTACGGAAAAATATCAATTTACAACATTTTATTTTCAATAAATCATTTCAAATTTAAGGAAAGTTCTAATTATAAAAGTGTAAGTTATATTAATTGAACTCTGTTATAAATAATCAATACAAAATGAAAACTAATAACAATTATAAAATGTTTAATCTTGTTTCATCGGAATATATATATTGGATATATATATATATATATATATATGTGTGTGTGTGTGTGTGTGTATATAATTTAACATAATAAAAAGACCATATTTTTTTAAAAAAAAACAATCACTTTTCATTTAAAAATAAATAAATATCTGTATTTAAACATAAATATACAAGCAATGATGTTTTGTTCTTATCGATGATTAATATGTTTCGATGACAACAATTATGACATATTTCAATTATTTATTTGCAGGAGAGCGACCGGTCATCATCCAAACAGTTCACCCAATGGCGCACAATCATCCACATCTGCCCAAACATTTACATCAAGTAACAATCGATCGCAAACAGATTTATCCGCGGCGGTGACTAATCAAAATGAAACGTCGACATCTTCAGCAACACTAACAACATCTTCAAGCGGTACTCCTGCTAATTCTTCATCGCCTAGTTCTGGAAGCCCGCCATTGAATGCATCACCCCATGTTCAGCACAGTAAGTAATATTTTTATATTGATTCGTATCAATCGATGGAATCGAACGAGTTTATACATATTTTCATGTTCAGTAGAAATAGTCAAAGTTAAAATTTCCCAATTCGCCTCCAGAAACAATACATTTTTTTAGCTGTGTAAAGATCTTAAGTCGTTTATTTTTTTAATAAGAATAAAATTTATGATTACTTCAGCATTAAATATAATGTTAGAAGAATTATGAGAGATCGATCAACTTTATTTTTTATCATGTGATGTGTTATATTTGACTTCAACTATTCTTACGAAGCAAATATGTAATCAGAAGAAAATTGTCATTTTCTCATACATGTGTACTTTTATAATTATGTACAAAATGCGTCCATATACATTAAAGATCCTTAAACATCTCAGATAATTATATTTGATTTTAAACAGCATAGAAGTTCCAAATTTCGCCAATAATCAATTACCAGCCATGTAAATATTTAAAAAAACACTGGCTTTTCTAAATAATTGATAAAATGAACACAGGAGGGAAAATTCATACTATATACATATATATATATATATATATATATATATATATATATATATATATATATATTGTTGACTATCAAAACAACTGCTACACAACTTTACTTTTGGCTTCGTTCATTGGTTTGAAGAACTTTTTGTCACGATTCAAGACCGTAAAATATTAAAATCAAATAATTTTACCATAAATATGACAAATAAAATTGCCAGCGAGGAAATAAAAACTGAATTTATTCAACGTTGATAAATACAGGTCTTTTATTATTGTTTAGCTACACTTAGTCATAAAAATTCCTACTGTGCTCTATCATTTTATCACGCATTGTATTTTAATTTTTAATTTGCCTATTTCTTGGAATTTTTATTCTAATATAAAATAGTATTATATATATATATATATATATATAATATATAAACCGTTTGTTTACTGAAGTAATTAGAATACAAAAATGCAACAATATAATTTTTATTATGAAAAAGAATGACATTTGCAAACACAAAATAAAATACTTTTTAAAGAGTTTAAATTTTAGAGCAGTTTTTTTTTATTTCGGACATTGAAGTCCCGAATTAAAAAAAAAACTAATTTTTAATTAAAGGACTTAAAAATCTTAACAGTACATAAAGGTTAAATAAAAACTTCCTTATTTTCATGACTTAATTTCATTAATTTGAAAATATGTATGTTCAATAAATACAACAAATTATTTTTCAAAAAAAAAAAATCGGTCAAATATTTATCAGAAATTATTCGTTTAACAAACGCGTTACCCAAAGAAACTACAATTAAAATTATATTTAAAAAAGAATGATATTTTAACAATAATTTTCGTTCTAGGCACTTATAAACCTACTTTAAGCCAAACTCACGCGACACCTCAAATTCAAAGAGCGGTGTCTTTACCTACGGGCTCTATACCGGTTGATGTAGAATCACAACCGTCGCCGATAAGTGGCCATACGTCGAGAATAAGGCCTCCTGGCCGTCGACCAGAATATTCTCAGAGTGAACGTATTCCAAATAGTAGAGAACGGCCGCGATTTGCCCGTTCAACATCACGTAAAGAAGCGATCAAAAATTTCATCAAAAAAGAAACGGCTACATTTTTCGGAGTCGACGAAGAAACGGAATCCGAACAACATATACGTTGGCTCGATAGGCGGAAGCGGCTTGCCTCACGTAAATACGGTGAGCTTAAAGATGAATATGCAGCACCTACTGGAAGAACAACGAGACCTAGGACTTATTCAGGTCAGTTTTAAAATATTCTGTACAGTGTTTACAATAGTTAAGGCTTTAGCCTGTTCATATAAACCTGCGACATTCTCTATTAAAAAAAAAAAAACGATTTGTCTTAAGAAATATCCATATATTTTAATTTCAAAATAAAATACATTTTGAACATATTTATTAACTAATTCCGAAAAACGGTATTCCAACAATACCTTTAATCAATAATATTTTCCTATGCTAATAATTCAATAATTTATATTTCAAAACCAATTCCTAGTCAATAATGTTACTATTTTATCTGATTGTATATTTTAAAAAATTAATTTACATGTATGAATTCTTGTAATTGTTTAATAACAAAATTTCAACATATCTATTCTCCATTGAAACACAGAATAATTAACAAAATATTACTCACTTTTCTTTATGATTCATTCTAATAAAAATAGAATGTAAAAGATGACTAAAAGAATTTTTTTATACTTATCATTACATATTTAGCAAACTCAGTTTTAAACGGATTTAAATGAACAGATTTTAAAAGAAAAAACTGAATATTTTATTAATAGCAATAAAGAAAAATGCAAATACTTTACAAACATTATTAACATTCATGTTTCTGTTTTCAAATAACTGTATCATTAAATAAAAAAGTAATCAAAAATTAAAACAATACAATTTGATATTGAATTCATAACTTAATGAACAGGTTACATAGCATCAGGAGCAGTGCCTCGAGAACCAAGGGAAGATCGGCCAGATGTTCTCCCAGTCGATGCACCTGATACAACAGACAGTGGTGTGGATCGTGTAGAACGTCCTGTACGTCGAAAAGACAGTGTAGCTCGTCTCACATGGAACGGCCTTTCATATGTTGTTACTGTAAGAATTTTTTAAATTACAATTAAAATTCAAAAAGATAATCCCTATTTAATAAACCATATAATAATATATACTTCAGTAGCAAAAATTCTAAGTTTAAGAAAAATAAACAAAATGAACATATGTACAAAAAATAGATTATCAACAAAGTTTAAAACATACCTCACAAAATAAACTTTATTTGCGTACATAAATATATATCTACTCTACTAGTATACATAAATTCATTAATATTTACAATCGTACAACACTATGCACTTTCTTGTCATAAAAAAAAAAACAATAATAAATGCTTACTAATCAAAATATAATTAAAGCAATAAAATATTTATTTATCTAAAATTTCAATTTATTTATTGTGTGTCTATTGTAATTCGTACAAGTATCATATTTAAAATCATTTTATTAAAATATTCTCTTTAGTTGTTAATCATTAACTGCAATGACACAACGTCATTCATTTTCTGTAAAGTAGTTAATAAAGTAGGTAATTTACATATTTTTATAACTCTCTTGTGTTTCAGACCTTAACAAGACATAGACCAAGACCAAGATCACAGTCAAGACCAAGTTCTCGTAGTTTTCCACCAGAAGAACTAGAATTATCAAATGATTTACCATCAGACTATGGACTTACAGATGAGGTTTTCTTTGATCCTCCGTCATCACCTTCTAGTCTTTCACAACCTGTAGCTACTGGAAGTGGAGATGTCCCTGATTCAGTGACTATGCAACCTTCAGCTGCATTAACAGATGGAACAAATGATGCAAGGTATAAAACAAGTTTATGAA
The DNA here is from genome assembly GCA_034766995.1 of Acanthacorydalis orientalis. Lineage (NCBI taxonomy): Eukaryota > Metazoa > Arthropoda > Insecta > Megaloptera > Corydalidae > Acanthacorydalis > Acanthacorydalis orientalis. Next base: position 50,527,303 of record CM068316.1, read on the forward strand.
AAAGTCCATTTAAGTCGTCTTATTGTTTGAGTTGCCATTACACTGCTTAAATCAAATAATGAACATGTAGAACAATTGAATTCCTGCTAGATAATTTATAAAATATATGCTAGGTACAACCCATCTCCTACTATTTTAAGACCACATCGGCACAGTAGTAGTGGAACTCAAGCTGCATGGAGACGTGCAGCTCCGGAACAAACTACACACGCACCACCAGCTGGCCAACGCCAGCCAGGTTGTCAACGTGTGTGCACGAATGTCCTGGACGGAGCGCTTGATAATTCGGATCGAAGGCAGTATGGTATGGGTTGGGTCGGTAGGATGTTTGGGTGAGTCGGCTCCAAATAATGAAATGTTTAATAGTTTTTAATAAAAATATTTGTCCTCATTTAAGCACAAATAATTCTTGTCATAAAATCATCTACAAGTAAATTAATTAATAATTTATTATAAATAATTTTTTTCAGACGATCAATGAGAAGGTCTGTGGCACGTGAAGAACATGTGCGAGTACAGTTAGACGATCTAGAAGATTATCGACCATTTTTCACATGGTGGGTTACAACAGTCCAAGTTCTGGTATTAATTATTTCACTCATCTGTTATGGTTTGGGACCCATTGGACTAGACCTTGCCCAACGTTCAGGTCAAGTACTTGTTACGTCATTATCTCTACAACAAGTTGACTATCAAGAACCGGCCAACTTTTGGTAAGTTCTTTTATATATATATATATATATATATATATATATATATATATATATATATATATGTATATATATATATATAATGTTGCTATGTATAAATAAATGACACATTTTTTACATTCATTAGGTTGGGACCAAGAGCAGCTGATTTAATTCACTTAGGTGCAAAATTTGCTCCTTGTATGCGCAGAGATGCTAAAATCATTAAAGAAATTGAGAAAGTTCGGGAAAAAGAACGTGAAACAGCTTGTTGTATCAGAAATGATGATTCCGGTTGTGTCCAGTCATCACAGGCTGATTGCTCTGTAAGTTTGAATCATAATTTAAAATTTAGACTGTCATTTTTTACAAATCAAAAAAAAATGATATGTATATAAGATGAAAGTGTAGAGGAAAAAAACTATTATTAATATTTTCTTAATATAATACTGTTTTAAGGAATTTCAAAAATATGAAGTAGTGAACAAATATAAATAAATCATTTGAAAACTATGCAGAATGAAATTATGGTTTAAAAATAAAAGTGTTGAACTTTTCAAATGTTTAAAGTTGTACCTAATTAATGAAACACATTGCAATAAAATTATAATGACAAAACATTACTAAATTATTAAAGTTTTATTAAAATATGAAAAATATAGATATACACTTAAAACATTGACATTGCATAGGTACAAAGTATATTTTTTCTTGTTTATTAATCAATATGCTTTATTATATAACAATAAATCATACAATTTAGAATATAAATATATGAAAAAGAATCTAGAGTAAACATTTCTGATGAAACAATTAATTCTATGAAATTCTCTATTCCATACCAACAGGTACGTGGATTAAGACCAACGGTATGTTGCCATCTTGTCATAATTTATATTTATTTCACATTCACAAATTAAAAAAAAAACATTTATTACTTTCAAAGTATTATTTATAATATTAGTTTTAATATTATTATGTAATGTTTATGTACTGTAATCAAGTATTATAGAAAACATTTTAAATTTCACTTATATATTAAAAGCATCTTTTTATACATAAGGTTATAAAAATAATGTAGTCAATAAACAAAATATTATTGTTTTGTGAATGTTTTGTCGTATTTGGTTATTGAATTATTTACACATAATTCTAATGTTATGAATATGCTTTTTTAACTGTTCTGAGAATGCTTGTTTCTCTATACGTATGCACCATATCTGCATATCTAATGTGTCACACACAACTGATATTAAAATTTAAATTATCCACAGAAAATAATATCTACGTGGAAAAAATGGTCTGCTCGAGATGCTGGCCCTGGTGGTAGACTTTCTGGTTCAGTATGTGGACTTGACCCTAAGTAAGATGCACTTTTATTACCTAACTATCCAAACTAAATTAATCGTTTTTTACAAAAAATTAAATCTCATCGACAATTTGTAACACGAGTGCCTTATTTAAGATAGTATTTATTGTTTAATAAGCGTTGATTTCAGTCAGTTCATATAAAATTATTTAAAATGTTATTTGTAAAAATATTAAAACAAATGAATTACCCTTATTTCATATAAGAAAAACAGATACGGAAAACTAAATACAATATTTTGTATAAATATGTTAACAGGTACTGTGATGCGCCAGCATCTGTCGCTCCGTATGAATGGCCCGATGATATAACCAAGTGGCCGATTTGTCGAAAAACAAACGATGGCCTCGTCGAACAAGCTCGGGGCGGAGGCGGTCGTGGTCTTGTAGGACGTCCTCGTGACAAAGCAGCCGAACACATGGTATGCGAAGTTATCGGACATCCGTGTTGTATAGGAATACATGGAGAGTGTCGAATTACAACACGTGAATACTGTGACTTTGTTCGTGGTTATTTCCACGAAGAAGCGTCTCTATGCTCACAAGTTTCATGTATGGACGATGTATGCGGTATGGTACCTTTCTATTTTCCCGAATCACCTGATCAGTTCTATCGACTCTGGACATCGTTATTTCTACATGCCGGTGCATTACAATTATGCATCACGATACTAGTGCAGTACACGCTGATGCGTGATCTTGAAAAACTCGCCGGACCTCTTCGGATCGCGGTCATTTATCTCGGCTCGGGCGTCGCAGGCAATCTCGCGAGCGCGATCTTCGTTCCTTATCGAGCGGAAGTCGGTCCGGCCGGTGCGCAATTCGGTCTCTTGGCTTGCCTTGTCGTCGAAGTGCTCAACATGTGGCCGATGCTACAGAGACCGGATCGTGCTCTTATCAAACTACTGTTTATCACTGGCGTGCTGCTCTTGATCGGCCTGTTACCATGGATCGACAATTACGCACATCTGTTCGGCTTCGTATTCGGCTTTCTGCTATCGTACGCCCTGTTGCCGTTCGTTTCGTTCGGTCCGTACGACCGTGAGCGCAAAATCGCACTCATATGGGCGTGCCTCGCGTCCGCCGTCGTCTTGTTTGCATGTCTGGTCGCGCTATTCTACGTGATCCCCGTGTACGACTGTGAAGCGTGCACGTACTTCAACTGCCTACCGCTGACGAGAAATTTTTGCGCATCGCAAAATATCAATTTTAAACGAGAGGATCAGGCAGTATGACATAAGCTATCACGGTTAATGACCGTCTCCCTGTGGCTCCTCGTGGTTGCTAAAGCTGTGAGGCGCCGCCGATCGCGGCTACTTCTCAAAAGCGTCTTCTCTCTTTCGTTGGCGTTCATGCAACGGCTTTGGTCACGGCTCACGGTCCGGTTGTGCATCTCTCAGATAGTGCTCACAGGGTCGTTGTACTCACGTGAACTTTTGTAAAAAATTGTGATAAAATAATTAATCCGTATTTCTATTAAATATAAAGAAATAACCTAAAACCAAATTTCAATAGTTAAACGATGTTGTATTAAAAATGTGATAAACTATTGCATTTATTTTTGATCTTATAATAAGTTTATTTGTTAATAAAATAATAAATTTAAAGAAATATACAATTCAGCTTAAATTATTTCATCCACTGAAATACTTTACCATTTTGACAGTATCGATTTGTTTCGTACTGTTTTGAAACAAGATAGATGTGTTCCCCAGATCAACAAATAAAAAGAAAATAAAATACAGTGACTGATCTGTTAAAAAACTCACTCGTAACAGTGTGAAACAGTTTTTGATATCGGCTCAAACGCTGTGTCGCGGAATGTATAAACTTAAAGATGAAACGTTCCGAACGAAAGCTCACAAACTGAAAAAATAAAATAAATCTGCATATTATGATCATTAAAAATCAATATTTCATATTTGGTTATGTGTTTAACTACTCTAAAATGAATTATATTGTAAACAAAATATTTTCAACACTTAGAAAATTAAATTACCATTTTTTTAAAAAAAAAACAACGGTGAATATGACATATAAAGAGAGACGTTCAACAAATTATTATGTACATATAAATTTAATAAGATACTATGAACGATAAAAAGATCGAATGTGTGAAGCTGTTTTGACATTTCCAACACTATTTGAATGACTTATCGATACTCAAGAACGATTATATTTTTACAGAAGTTTATCCAAGTATTTGAAAAACTAGCAGTTATTTTCTATGAATGCCACGAAATTTAAATAACATAAATTCATGTTTAAAGTACAAACACATAAAGCTCATTTTCTAACGTAACGTTTGAATTACTTCATTTATTAATACGTTAACATGCTTCTACCCTATAGCGAAATCATTCCGTTTTAAATCGAATTGATAGTTACGATATTTCATGCCAAAATTCGCCCAAAAAACATACGTTTTATATGAATAGAAAGACATTTCCTACACTATCGTTTTGAGAGTGTTTTTTTCTGATCTAACTGTCACTCTGCATCATTAAATACCATGAAGAAACATGTGGCATAAATGCTAGTTACCTAAAGACAAACATCTTGGATTAAATCATATAGTGTAGATTATAACAATAACTTTAGCATAAACCGTGTGAAGTAAACAGTAATAAATAAATGTGTAAAAAAATATTTGGAAATGAACGAGACAGCTTGATATCAGTACAGTTGCGTGGGATCTTTCACATAAATATAATGCTATATACTATATTCACGATATACATACTTATATAAATTGTAATGTACTTATGTATTCGTAATGGCAGTATGATATTATTTAAATATATTGTCTGAGATAATGACTTATAGAAACCAACACTTTGTCACTCTTTATCAGAAAAACACATCATATTGTTTGTTCATATATGTACTACATTTACAAAAAATAAAAAACAACAAAAAAAATAAAAAATACTTTAAAAAAATTAAATGCCATACCTCATATTTTATGAGTAATACATACCCTGTTTAGAATGTAACAAGAATAATCATTAAATAATCTATTACTATTTTTACATAACTTCAATTAAATTGATATTACACTTTTATGAATGTAATACACATAAATATGCATCACATACTTTTTTTTATATTTTTACATATGATGCTTTCTGAAATCGTGTGACAAACCATTTAATACACAACATACATTTCCATGTGACCTGAAATCAGGCATAACTTTAAGACCAAGCCTTAAAAACACATTATACTTAAAAACATATAATATAAAATAAACTGATTGCTGCTATATATGCAGTTAAAAATATATGGTCTGTTTTTATTATTATTTCTTAATGTTTATCCTTCTTAAGCAGTTAAACATAATATATATATATGGAATATTTTCATCGGCTTTTGCAACCTGATAAAATAAATGTATCAACTCAAAGGGGAAAATATTCGTTTTTTTATTAAATAAAAATCTTTTCAAATGGATTATTTTATTGTAGAGTAAAAACAATACACAATACCTCTAAAACAATTTCAGCGTTTGGTTGTGAATACAAATCGACTGATGTTTAACCCTCGTGAATCTGTTCTGAACATTTAAATTATTTCACTTATAATCTGACATTGCTTTCAAAATTAGTATTGAAGTCAAACATAATTTTTTTAATGTATATCTACAATTAAGTTTCGAAAAGTAAACTATGATACTTTAATGATAAATTGAAATTAAGATCAACATTTAACTTTTGTACTTTTCATTCGATTCTTTTTTTATTTTATTTAGAATTGATTACTATTTAAAAATACTACAACAAAAATTATATTCTTCAAAATTTATCATTGTAATTACATGTATATATATATATATAACAGTGCAGCAATCTAATTATATACTTTTATATTTCCAGATTTCAATAGAAGTGTGTATCGAAAAATATTACCATTAAATCATTCCAATAAGTGAAAATACCTTGAATTCAATCATTTAATGAAACAAAGTAACAGAACAAGTTTATTTTTTAACAATGATTATTTGAATTAGGCACAACTTTGTTGCATTTTTTGAATCTAATACTTCATTGTTATAAAAAAAAGTATCGCTAATTCTTTAAATTATAAAATAATGAAATCACCTGAAAATCTGAAAAACAATCAATGATCCCTACTTGAATAAAACACCTTTAAAATTATTGCTTAGAAAACAATTCAAGAATCCTATTGAAACTGTTATTTAATATAAAATATTTTTCAAGAAAATATATTATATATATATATTTATATATTATATATATATGTACATTACCTTTACTACTGCTTTATTTCTGCATACCGACCAGGTAAGAACATAAAATAAATATTAAATTGTGACCTTTTATTAAATTCTTAAGTTATTATTTTGATTTAAAAAATGCCTTTATATTTTTAAAATATTTGATAAAAATATCAAAATACAAATAAACAGAATAAAAATGGATACTTTTATTAATAAAGGAACAAATAAATACTAACTTGTACTGAAAAAATCTATATATTTATCGTGAGAAAAATATATTTTAATGAAATATTTTCTGAAAATTAATTTATAAAAAAAATAATACAATTTTAAAACTTGATAATTATTCATGATTTTATAACTTTTTTTCTGAAAAGATAAAAATAAGAACTTTATAACTGAAATGGAACATAAATATTTAAAAAAAATTATTTCCAATAAATGTATTAAGAGAAAATTATATACAATATACACATATATACAAATCTATATTCAACAATATACAAATTCAATAAGGTGTATTTTTCTAAAAAATATATTTACATTCTTTAAATATATTTTTATGTATATGAACAAAAATTACTATTATTAATATTGTACCATATTTCTTTTTCTAATTATAATAAGTCTTATACATGACAAAATAAAAGAACACAAAATTTAATCAGTTCCACTAAAATCGATTCACGACACCTACTTATTATATATTTCGCATTGTGAAATAACAGTATTTTTTACTTAAATTAATTGATTTATTATTTGTTGTTCATCTACTTTTTTTTGATGATTAATAATATAATAAACCTCACATTAAAAATTATATAGTTCTCTAACATATTTTTTAATTATTAGGATGAAAAATACATAAAATGGAAATTTGGAACCTTTACTGACAAAACAAGAACAACTTGTCAGATAATCGGTTTAAACCATTCGTACATAATAACAATAATGGTCTTATTCTCCTTCAACTCATTTTTTGAATCGTAAGACGTATTTTACTAAAATTTATTATAAAAATGCACCGATGAATACTTCTCTTCAGACAATTCTACTTGAAACTATTATTTCCTCGTAAGTCAATCTGAGATTTTTAATTTTATAAACTAAATCCACAATACTGGAAAAAACTACTTGAAAAACAATTTCAGTGTCAATCACTTTTTTAAAATAATTTAATAACTAAAAACATATATTTTAGTAAAAAAGTAAACTATTTTTAAATTCTAATTGATAAATGAATATCAATGAATAATACTAAGAATTTATTGTCATATTTATAATTTTGCGTAATTCAATTATTGCTACTAAATACTATAATAAAAAATGTGTATAGTTGAAATTTGTATAAAAGTGTGTGTATATGTATGTGATTATAAGTATATGCTCTTGTGTATGTGTGTGTATATTTGTGTACACATGGTGTTCATGTTAATTTTAATGTATTTAAATTAATATGCATACATTAACTTAATTTAGTCCTCTTTAATGGAGCAGAACTAATTTTCAGTTTACTTCTTTCTTTACAATCATTTCCTTATATAATTGTTACTGTTGTACTTTATATCATACCTATTTTATTATTTCTTCTAACAAAAACGTTACTTTTTTTAAATAATATCTAATATAATTTTAAGACTTATTCACATACTAAAACAATTATTTGTCAAAAAAGTAACTAGAAGATTTGTTGTGCACAATCTATTATAACAAACATATTAAATTTAAATTCAGAGCATGTAATATTTTCAAAAATAAGTATAATTATTTTTGCTTACTAGTCAGATATTTTTGTGTTTTAATTCCACAGAAATATACATTTCCTTTAAACAAATATTTTTTTTCCAAAATTCTTATTAACATATCACTTACAAAATCAAATACACAATCTATAAGACATTTGAAAAAGATACTAAAATGAAACTGAATCAGTACTACATACATGTTTAATTATACCGAAATACTTAAATATATGATGTCAGAAATTAAAAAATAATATAAAAACTTGTTTCTATCCTCTACATCATCATTCCTTTTTTTTCATATTGTGCACAATATTTTAAAGATTATTATACTCGTGACTTTTTTTAATTTACTATACAAAAATGTTTTAAGTCAGTTATATATTTTTGTCAGTTAAATTACTCATATAAACCAAATTAAAATAATTTTATAGGAATGTTATAATTAACACAGATTTACAACTTTAGAAAAATAATAACATATTTTTGTACATAAACATACACATATTCAAACATGCATATATATATATATATATATATATATATATATATATATATATATATATATATATATATATATACACACATACATAACATACACACACGGACACATTCAAATATATATTGACATTCAAATACTACTAATCTATATTATAATTTTTCACATAAAGGAACTAAATAATGAAAATTTAAATGATAACAGTTAATATCCAAATATTTTTATAACCCCAACACAATATTTAAAATATGACTGGAATATGCACAGCTATAATTCTTTTATATTTTTAAATATATATATATATATATATACACATATGTATACATATATATAATTATAAACATACTGTTATTACACATATGCAATATACCCTATGCTCCTGTACTTGAAACTACATTCTTACTACAATATGGCTATCAAAATTGTGAGGCGCCTGACAGTCTTCTAAATTCTTCAAATGACAACCAAAATATTAATGACCAGGGAGCTAAACGAATCCATACTGGTAGAAATCCTTTATATAAAGCAAAGAAACCCTCATTTTTTATGGTTTTTTGAAGGCATTCATAAGAAGATTTATAAACAAGACCTCTGCAAATAACGATTTTTATTCAAATAAATAACAAAATAACATATGATAGATATATCTAATGATAAAATATGGCCATACCATGTATAAATACAAATTTCTTCCAACTGAATATACTTACCGACCATGTTCATCAGTCGGTTGATTCATAATTCTTGTTTTCACTACATCTGCTGGTGTACCAACAACAGAAGCAACAAATCCAGCACAAACACTAGCTAAAAAATGACATACAGGACCATCATTCAAAGATGTGTTAGTTAAAATAAACTGTTTAGCTGTATCATATGTAGTCAGGTCACCCATATTGACAAGTGCAGCACGTTGCACATTAGGAATAGAACCTTTCCATAGCCCACGTATCCCTCCCTCGCGAGAAATTTTCATGAATGCATCGAAAGGACCTTTAAATCGTGGAATCTCACCCATCAATCGGCGTTTTCCTTAAATAAGAATCAAATTCTATTATTACAAATATTCTTATATGAAAATTATTACCTTCCATCATAACTTGAACTTTCACAAGATCAGCAGGACTAGCTATAAACTGAGATATTGCACCGGCTGTTACACCACTCAACACTGATTTCCATAATGCAAATGAGCCATCGTTATCACGTTTTAAAACCGAATCTCGTAATGACTCATAAATGATAATACGTGTTCCAGAATAAACTGCATGTCGTGCTAGTGCAGGAGTCATGCCTCGCCATAATTGTCGACCTCCTTCTTCCTGCACAATTCCTAATGCTGTACTTATCATTCCTCGGTGTGGAAACTAAAAAAAACTTTGTTAATTTTTTTATTAACATCTAATTAATATGAATTACATACACCACACACACATACATACATATAATCAATCTATTATCTAAACTTACAGTCTGTGACTTTTTATTCATATGATTTTTAGCTGCAATTTCACCTTGAATCTGTAGTCTTGTTTTTGTAAGATCCAAAGGATATGTGGCTAGAATTGAATTTTAAAAATTATGAAAAAAGCAATAAAAATATTTCAAATACAAATTAAAAAATGTGCTTATACAGATGTCCTTCTTAATAAATTCTTAGTAATCTTAATAAACTCTATATACAACTGTTGTACTAGCAAAAAATTAAAACAACATTGAAATATATGACCAGAACTCCAAATTATATATCAAAAAATTTTCAATAAACAGTAATATATTAAAAAACAACAAATATATTGACAACTGTTACTTCATCTTTATCCACAGTTCCAATGTTAAATATATTTTAAATAAAAAGCAAAATTACTTACCAAACTCCGCAATACTTGCAGCAAAAACAGAAAGAATATAAGTACACCATATTGTATCTGCCCATACATATTCCTTATGCGGTGGTACATGAACCATGATTATTTCACTAAATTTTATTCCTAAAAATAATCCTTTTGAAAAACATTCACAAAACATAATTACTTAATATTAAACAATAAGAAGCATTAATAATATTTTGAAAAATTAAGATAACTAAAAAGATACATTTCAAAATAGAGGAATATCACCATAGAAATTTGAATTAAATAAATATTTTTTTAAAATAAAAATGAAAACCTAATTAAACATTTATATTTTCATTTAATAAAAAAGGGAATGCATACAAATATAATTATATATATATATATATATATATATATATATATATATATATATATATATATATATATATATATATATATGTATGTGTGTGTGTGTGTATATGTATGCATGTGTGTGTGTATGTGTGCATATGCCTCTGTATATAATGTATGGATACATACAGAATAATTATTAGTAAAAATAGTTTATATCTGGTACCATGCACCATTTTTTTTCAACAATAGAGGGTAATTATGAAATAGTACCACAAGATAATGGACAAGTATAGATATTTTTGCATGTAAATATGTGCCTCTATTTAAATAAATTGGTAAATTAATACACAACACATATAATACATTTATCCATCATTCATATATATGTATATATATATATATATATATATATATATATATATATTCCATGTACAACAATAAAAATGCATATAGAGATGCAATATGAATATATTAAGATACAGTTAAATGAATTGTTTCATTTTAACAAAAAATGTTAACTACCATCATTTATTACATTCACAACACATGTTATATATATATATATATATATATATATATATATATATATATATATATATATATATATATATATATATAAACTATTAAAACAGAACATATATATTAAAACAAATTATGTAGTAATACAATTTAATAAAAATTACTACACTTTTATTTAATAAAATTTGAAACAAATACATTATCCTTACAAAGTATTTACATTAAATATTATATAACACAAAATTTGGAGTCAACAAATTTATACACAATAATATGAACAAAACATAATGATAAGATATATTTGACACGATCTTAATAATCATTTATTTGATAATTTATCACATGTTCTTGAATAACATTCTAATAAATGTTAACATTCTCTAATAGTGAATAACACAAGGTCTTAAGCTCAAAGGTTAAAGACTTCCTAAAATTGGTATAAATAATTTGCATATTTATGTTTTCTATCAGCATTTCATTTTGAAACAATCGTTTTTAAAAATTAATGATTCTATAAATGTGGTTTAATACACAATGCAGCAAAATTAAATTAAATGTACAGTGTGACTATTTATTGCTTCATTGTGACTAAATAAAGGAAAACTGCATTCAATTACAACTGCATTCGAAGCATTTTGCAAATTCAATCATTTTATTTGAATAAAAATGCAATAAATGTATAAAAAATATACATATATATATTTTTACATGAATTGATATAACTATTTATTTCACATTATTAAATACAAATAGGTTGGTATATACCAACATGTAAATAAACAAAAAATATAATTTTATATTTTTTGTTTAAATTATATGCTAATAGTGTTATCAACAATATTAATTGAACGAAATTTTTCATAAATAGCTCATATCTTTTTATATTTCTATTTTATTTAATTTATATTTAGAAGAACAATGAACAATTATATTGTTTGTTGCTATTATCTATATTTTCGTATAAAATCATGATTTTTTATAACATACATTTCTATTTAATTATATATTATCTTATTTTCTAAAAACATTCAGTACATTTTTGGCGATTAATTGTCATAATTCCTTATTTGATCTGTAAAATACTACACTTTTGCATGTACATAAATAAGTTGGTATTATGATACAGAAATTCACTCCAGGTTTCACATTACTTGACAATAGTGGGAGTGTTCAGTGCAGAAGTGAATTACTATTTTAGAGAATTTTATGGAAAAATCGTAGTAAAAATGTCAACGTGCTACTAATAATTGTTCTTGAAGTATTATATTTTTAATATATTCTATATAATACTTAATCGGGAGTGAGATACATGGATTATTAGTTCATTTGTTTGGATCTTTGATTCAACAATTCTGACTTGTATTTTCCAAAATACATATTTTGAACTGCAACATTTGATACATAATTAGGTATTAGTTTTTTATTTTACAATGGAAGCGATAGCGAAACACGATTTTTCAGCAACGGCTGAGGATGAATTAAGTTTTAGAAAATTACAAGTATTAAAGGTAATTTCATCTGTCATCACTTATCAGTTTCACAACTTACCCAACTGTAATGTTCACTTGATAACAATTTCCGTATTTGTGGTTTATTTAATTTTAGATTTTAAATATGGAAGATGATATGAATTGGTATCGAGCAGAATTAGATGGAACGGAAGGTCTTATTCCCAGCAATTATATTGAAATGAAAAATCATGAGTATGAAATAATGTCATTATTTCTGATTTTTTTTATGATTTATCGCATGTGTATTATTTTAGCTGGTACTACGGTAGAATAACGAGAGCTGATGCTGAAAAACTTTTATTAAATAAACATGAGGGAGGCTTCCTGATAAGAATTAGTGAATCTTCACCTGGAGATTTTTCTTTATCTGTCAAGTATGTGAATGTCGTATTTTTGCCTTCACATATACAACTTCACTATTCATTAAAATTATAACTTGCATATAATTTAAATATCTTAAAAGCTGTATTAAATTTATATATATTTTTTTTAGATGTTCTGATGGTGTACAGCATTTTAAAGTTTTACGCGATGCTCAAGGAAAATTTTTCCTTTGGGTTGTTAAATTCAATTCTTTAAATGAGCTAGTTGAATATCATCGTACGGCATCTGTCTCTCGTTCACAGGATGTTAAATTGCGTGATATGGTGCCTGAAGAGGTAACTAAACTCGCCAAATCTTAGAGGTAAAACAAATAAAAACCAGTATAGTGCAGCAGTCAACCTATCCCACCCTAACTGCATGGCCGTGGTTGTCGATATCTACCATGATAATTGTTTATGCTTAAAGCACATTTAGTTTAACAATACTATGATCATACATTATTTTTGTCTGCTATAATAGTATCTGGTTGACTACAAAATCCGTACATGATATTCAAAACAGTATTTTAAAAATTTTCATCTTAGAAAACATTAACATGGTTGTATTTGATCCAAAATAAATATTTAAATATGTTCTAAATATTACTAAAAATAAGTAAATTAGAACAAATTAATTTCAGTAAAAAACTATAGTTTTTACATTTCGGTCTAATATAATTAATTTTTTTAATATTGTAGATTATTTTTATTAATAACTATATTTATTTTGGAATTAATGTTATTAACTAATCTCATTAAGATTCAAAAAATAGCAAGTTGTATGTATTTAAACAGTACTCTATAAAAAATGTATTACTTGATACAAATAAAATTTAAATCTCTTATCAAAACTGATGTACTTACGAGGTGAGTGTATATTAAAAAATAGAATGTGCTTTAAATGTAAACGTTGATATGGCTATTATAACCTAATGCTGGTTTTTTTATGTTTATCTCTAAGATTAAATGTTTTGTTACTTTTTTCAATGTTTGCAATAAATAAATAAATAGCTTTAATTAACAGCTTGTTCATAGTAATATTTCTTTGTTTGTTTGTTTTTCTGTATTAGAGGCAAATAATTACACAGGATTATTTCAATAGTTAATTTACAAAAAAGAAGTGTATTTTATAAATAGATACCAATATATTTTTTTAGAATTAGTTTTATTAGGTTTTAATAATTTAGTCGTTGAAGTAAAATGAAGAATACTCATAATAATTCAAGTATAAAAATATATGTTTATTTTTACTTCAGTAACAATGGTAATGATCAGTAATGTAGTTTATGCTGCATAAATTTAATATTGTATCTAGTACTGATTTCAAACGAACTATACATTCATTAAACTTATAACTTAAAATAGTAGATACTAAATCGGTATATTTAATTGTAAGTATTAATATTTATTTAATTTACTGAATATATTTTTTTAGTGTTCTAAAATTATCACACTTTTTTGTATTCTAGAAAAACAATTAAATGCTTTTTTTCTCTGCAACTGGTTGTACAAATTGATGATAATTCTCAGTTGATCTATACTCTTTTCAAAATTTTCAAATTGATGGTTTTTACATTTATTAAATTGAAAATAAATAAAAATATGAATGGAACAAATTAATTGTCTGAGCAGAAAATGTCGAAGAGTGATAAGAATATTTATAAATGCATGTTTGCAAAGAAATGAACAATTTTTAATGTAAATTGTAAGACAAAGGTGCAAATAATTGTTTTTTCGATCATAGTGCCTAGTTCAAGCGCTGTATGACTTCACACCCCAAGAACCTGGCGAACTGGAATTCAGACGAGGAGATGTCATTACAGTCACAGATCGTACGGACCAGCATTGGTGGCATGGTGAAATTGGCCATCGCCGCGGCTTATTTCCTGCCACTTATGTTACTCCTTATCATTCATAAGCTTTGCTTTTTGTACACGTTTTGTGCCCAGTTTTACTGCATGTTATCTATGAGCAGAAAATTGAATTTAATTCTTTTTCTTATGTAGAACACCTCTCACAGGTAATCTCATTTGACCATGATTAACAAAATTTTTAATCCAAATTATCATTAAAAGTTACTATAAAGTATTTTTATAATTTTTTTTCAAGCATAAATCAATAACAAATAGTACACGAAAATAATATACATCGTATCATTATTAAATTATTATTAAATAACACATCGAGTGTACTATTTTTCAGATTTGATTTTTTTATTTAAATACATATTAGACTTATTTTCTTTTACTTGTCAACATATTGTTATTAAAAATTTAAACAAATGATTGTTTATCTATAAGACATTTTGTTTATGTGCAAGACATTTAAGTAAAATAAAAAAGTAGTTAATGTACACTGAACAGTTTAGATAAATAATTATTTAAATACATTAAAATAATTTTTCAACTATTTAGATATATAAATATATATACTTATACATATATTTTTTTTATTGTAAAAATCAAAAGATACATACTGTAAATATTATATTACTATTATATTAAGTAAGTAAACAAATGATATTTTTATTTTACATACTTCCTTGGAATTATTTTATTCTTACATTCACAAAATGAGCATCAAAAAAAAATATTTATATAGTTTATTACAACCCTATGGACCAATTTTGATAAGTAGTATTTTTTTTATTTAATTGTTTACTGTTATTAAACATTCATTCATTTTAAGTGTCCGGATTGCATGGAAAAGCCTATTCAGTTCCCAATTTCTAAATCATCTTAAAACCACATTTTTAATTTACTGCATTTATTTATTATTATTAAAATTCTTTAACTGTAATCTCAATGTTAAAGAGAAATATTTCTCATTCACACTCATCTTGTTTTAACTAAAGTCTGTATATTTTCCTCCATATATATGTGTAGATAAAAGTATATGTATGGACACACATAAAACTGCATTTATATGATTCTACCACAATTAGGTTCATAAAAAATGCTGTAAAATACTTAACATAACTTTTTAACTACTTAACATTATACAGAATCACATATGCGTATACACGTGTATATATATATATATATATATACACACATACACACACAAAATACTTTAAATAAATTACTATATTATTAATTGTTTAACTTTAAAATAAGTTTTTCTATATATCATTATTATGAAGGCATTTAAAAGCATGTATATATACACAATGTTTTTTAAAAAAAATGTCATGTTGATAACAAAATATTGTAACTTTTCAAATTAACAGATGTTTTCATTTTGTGCCATGGATTTTGAAATTTTATACAAATACATATTGAATACTTATATCAGCTGTTCAGTGTATCATATGTTTAGTTAGTTTCTTTTTTATGTAAAGTTACAATTATTCCTTGAAACTTTAAAAAATATGCTATTATAATTTCAATATTAGCTGACAGCATACTTCTGAATATTATTGATGAATTGATTTTAAAATGTCAAATAAAAAAGTAACAGTATATCATTTTTCCATTACATGTGTATTTTAAATATTAGTTGATAATATCAATGTTACAAAATATATCATACTTTACAGAAATGTTATTCTGTGGTCTTTGACATTTAAACAATGTTAGTCTACTAATTTAAAGGAGTAACTAGATAAGCTAACAGATTGTTGACAAATAAAAAATATAAACTAATAATTTAAAATTTAACAATTGCTCTGCTGGTTTAATCCATACTGCAGCAAATTAACATTTTTACATTTCAGAATGTAATATTTTTATATGTAACGATTTATTATTCATAGAAAAAAAATCACCCAAAGTGTCTACGATAAATGTTATATACATACATACATATATATATATATATTAATAAATATGTATAAATACATGTATATGTAAATTTATTAACTGCATTTTTCATAAATATGCAAGCCCGTTTTATTCCAGTTTTCATTTAAGTTTAAATAAATTCTCTACATACCGATATAAAATATTTTAAACTCAAATGGATTTTTGTATACATGTTATTTTTTTATTTTGATAGTATTTTAAAATATATATTTATATGTTAATTGTCACAATGTATTTGGCAGCCACATGCCCTAATGAATTTTATTTTTTATTTTGAAAATGTACAATAGAAAATAACTATCCATTTATTTTCTTTCTTTTTAACTAGTGATCTGTCATGGTCTAAATCTGAATTATTAATTTTTAAATCATTATTTAAAAAAAACTATTATAATTATTTGTGCAATAAAAATACTTGTTTTAAATATTTTCTATAATTTTTTATTTTATACAAATGAATCTGCTTTCAAAATAAAGAAAGCTTTTTTATTACAAACATGCATTCTACTAATACAGCCCTGACAGTATCCTGACTATAATAGTTAATCTTCCTCACATGAACATATAATTTTTGATTAATTATCTTTTTAATTCTATAATAACTTTTCACTATTTACTGAAAATCAAATTTATGTAGAATATGAGTATAACAACGTTACTTTAAAAATAAAATTAACAAATACAGTGAAATTTAGTGAATCAAAATGTCTTTTATAATTTATAATTAATTGTTAGTTTAATTAGTAAAGCATTTTAAACTCAATGTACATTATGTTTATTTTTAAAAAAAAAACTTAACGTAATTTGTTTAATAATACTGATCTCTCTAAAAATATAATACTTTCTTCTATAGTACATTATCGAATACTGTTAAAATTGAAACAGTGTTTCTCAAAGTACATGATGATATTAGATAACACGAATGGACTGGCAAAATGTACTGTCTTTATGCTCAAATTAGTATTACACAGGAATGTACTTGATTTGTTTTATACTATTAGTTGTGGCTGTCGCCAATAAATATTTTAATATTATATGTGAAGGGCTGGCATCATTACTTGATTTGTCTTTTAAAATAGAAACAAAAATGATCGACATGATACAATATAATTCGAAGTCATTTTACTTGATTTCATGTTTTTAAATTTTAAATTAATATGATATGAATTCTCATTTGATCAGATTTAATTTATTATAAACTAAATATTACACTTATCAGACTAAATATTACACTTATTATTTTTTCTGGTAGATAATATTAGTAAGAGTGCACTAATGACATAATAAATTAATAACTTGCTCAAATTGTTCACAACATGCTCAGTGTAGTATGAAATTATGAAAAATGCATTGTCAGTATCAAGTTATTTTTGAATTTGTATTGTAAGTAAATGATTATTATTTTTTTGGTCAAAACATGAGAACAATAATTAAATTTATTCTATGACAATAATACAATTTTACTTTACCGTTTATTATTTCTAGTCAAAGTTAGGATCTACTACTGACACATCACAGTTTTCTTATTAAAAATATTTTTGTCCAGACTATTTTTAATCGGGAAATGTGTGAACTCTTCACTAACTGTTTAATATTGCTCTTGTTTTGCAGTCAAAGTTAATAAATAACATGTGAATAAAGGTAAATTATATCGAGAAAACCTATAGCCAGCCCTGTTTGTTTTATGTATATAGCAATATTTAATTAAAATGTTATATTGTATTCTTATTTGCTATTTGATATAATTATTTGCTTTCACATTTTATTTCTGGCTACCAGACATTTTTATTAGTTTTTTAAAAAAAATTATGTTGACCCTTCTTCCAATGCATTTATACAAATTATATATATTTTTTATTAATTATTGTTTATATGAATAGGTTCAATGCTAAAGTGAACAAATTAATAGAGCAGATTAACGTTGTAACATACTGTCAATCTCTTCTAGCATTGAACATGTTAATAAAACAATTACAAAATAGTTAATAAATCACCTGTTCAATAACGCAATTAAAGTTATTCCAAAAATGTATGCTTTTGAATTTTTATCTATCTCGTGTGCAGTATTTTTCTTAACAATTATCATCTACTGAATGTATACCACTGTGCACTAACATAAAAAGAGGCTAAATCATAATTATTTTTCACTTTTAAAGGCCCTAAATATCAACGAAAATGTAAAAATGCCCCGAAAGGATAGTTTAATTTTCACAAAAATAGGCTTATTTAGTGCCTTCTTTATCAATCAGAAGAATTACTTTTAATTAACTGTACAAAAAATGTATATGGTATGGAATGTGTGTCAATATAAAAATCCATATATATTTTTAATTATAATAATATGTATGTGTCTATTATATTTACCTTGTTATATGATGTATTATATTTCTTTTTTACTAATAATATAGCTGAATAAATAATATTGTCGTCTAAAAAGCATTTCTTACATTGTTCCCTGTACACCGACATACATCTCTTGTTTTCTTATCTTTTATTCCTTTCCTATTTTTAATTCATACTTATAAAAATATTTTTTATGTAAATTTATACATTCATATTGTTTCAGAAAAAGAAAAATAGTTTTTAATAAATGAACATAGCCCGAGAGCCCAACTATACAACATTGTTAATCCAAATTCTACTACAAAAAGGTAAATATCTGTTATCTAGATTTGTACAGACAGTAATCAATACATATATATAATTATAACCGTTTAATGAATATAAAAAATCAACAAACGTTTTATTAATATTAGCAAAAATTTAAATATATTTTATCCAAGGTACAAATAACTGCCTTTGTACTAGTAATATCTGGCATAATTGTTTTTTCTGTCATGACCCTGATTATACAATGTATATTTATGATTGTTGATGACTCGCAAACATACCTGTATTGTAAAACAAATTATTTTTGTACAAAATTTACATAATTTTCATATAACAATTAAATACTATGTATATGAATAGGTCATTTTTCTACAATATTTTAACCGTAACCCAACCATTCATTTATATATACACTCTCAAACAATTATATTTTTCGCTTAATGATTTCTATTATTGATGGCAAACAATTCGAAATCGATTTATCGATTACTTAACTATACTTACTAGATGCGAAAAATCGAATATTTAAAATAATTTAAAGAGTTGTTGACTAGTAAGAATTTGTTCACTGGTTTTACCATAAAAAAGTACACAAAAACTCACTGTAACAATACAAAATATGAAATTAATATTTAATCACACTTTTGGAATTAGGACGTCCCATTAAAAATACTATTCTAACTGATAATAAGGATATATATATATATATATATATATATATATATATATATATATATATATATAAAATTGATGATAAGGATAAGATAAACCTCTTATCACCAAATTTGTTGTGTACATTGGTTTTAAGTATCTGTAACTATTTCAAAATTATCCAATAATTTTACTGTAAGGGAATTATACCTGTCTTATTTTTTTAAAAAAAAACTCGAGACATTTTTTGTCATAACAAACAATAAAGTTTCGACAGACCGATTAAACATTAAAAATGCTGTCTAAACTAATTTTAATTTATCGAATAAAATATATGAAAGATAAATTTTCAATTAAATAGTCTAGAGAACCATTTCAATATGTGATTTTTGGATCGTTGTGTATTTTCAAAATCTTTTTAAGGGTTCGACAAGGTCAAAACTATTTTCATAATACATTTTTATGATAATAAATCGATATAAGATAAAATTAAAAAGATTTCGGGATACACTGAAGTGATTTTGTAAAAAGTCTATAAAAAACAATTATTTAAGCGAGGGAGTGAGTATGAAAACAAATAACTTGGTAGTTTTGAGCTAATAAAAAGAGGGGTAGTTTTTTAATTTCAGTATTTCTTTCTCATGTTATTAGAGCTTAAAACGATATTATTATATTTTGGCTTAATTCTTATTGAATTAATTTATGAATTCCGTGTGTAAAGTAGACGGTTTATTTGGAAATTAAATGATTTTTAATTAATATCTATTATAGAAATTAGTAGATACAGAAAGTAACTTGAAATTATATATATATATATATATTAGTATCTTTACACTCAATTTGAATTATTAACATTGATTAATCTAATTAAGTTTAATAATTCAAATCAAATAAATTGAAATATTAGATTCGAGTTAATTTTTCATAATAGATTCAAGAAAATATTTGTTCATTCTCAATGGAAAGCACAAGAGAATCCAATATAGTATTTATAATACTTGTATTTATTGTTATATAAATTAAAGGTGTCCTATAAATAAATAAAAAAAACATATTCTAAAAAAATCAAAACATTGAAGACCTGTAACAATAATCTATTTGTCTATTTAGCTTGCTTTAATTCAACCCATAATACATCTGCTTACAAACAGTAAACATTTCTCTATTCTTTTTTTAATTAAAACTATCGTTCTGCATGATACATATTCATTTTAACATCTAAAGATCGTCAATTACTCTAATTAATTATTTTCAATTTTATACCAAAATGATTGTTATTTTCTAAAGATTTTAAAAATAATATTTTTTTACATGTAAATTAACAAAAATAGTGAGGAAATCGATGCACGGCTTGGTTTTTAGAATTAATTTGTTACTGTCTACCTGAGCTCAAAGTGTGAATATAATTAACGAGTTTTTAACAAGAAAAATATAAATATATTTAATATTTACACGTAAGCATAAAACTAATAGGTTTACTTTTAGAAATATTACGTATTTAAATATTTATTACAAACCTATGGATAGTTTCATCAATCCAAAAAAATACTAGTCAACTTGAAAACAGACAAATATTTGAATAAATAGGGAGTAATTTGAATAAACCGGTATATTATTATAAAAATATCATAGTACAAGTAAATTGCGTATTGATATACATTTAGTGATAGGATTCTCTGATTTACATGTCTTGCTTTTCATATTTTCGATTTATGTTACAACAAAATGGCGAAGCCTCCGCGTATTTTTTCTTTGTCTGGAGTTTTTAGATTTTAGCGTACATTTTATGAAAATCCATTTTCAACAACTGTTTAAAAAATACCTAAAAGACAGTTTTGTTCTCTATATAGTCGTCAGTATGAATAAAACTAATATAAGAGTTTAATGGAGATTTTGAGGATTAAATATATGAAATGTATATATATTTTAATGAATTTATTAAATTAGCAGTCGCTTTATTTGAAAAAAAATCTTTCTCAAAGGAATCACTACTCCAACACCAAAATTGTTTTCTTATCAAAATGTTTAATAATTTCTTAATGTCCATTTTAATCATTTTTAATGATGATGCCATCATCTTTTTCACATTATCTATGCCTAAAATGATCATTTCTGCGCCGTTAGATTTTCTCTGTACTTGTGCTCTAAATATATGACATTTCCGTTGAAATGAACAATGACAAATTATTAAATACTTTCATAAGAAAATTCTTAAAGAATTTGGAGTATTGATTCATTTTCAAAAGTGAATTTACCCTCAATGCTAAAGCTATAAAAAAATTATTAATTGAAAACTATTAAAAAATGAAAATATTCAAATACATATATAAAGATTTACTTTATTTTATTAAAAAAAAATAGTCTTTATTAATCTATTTAGTTCTTAATATGTACATTAACAAATCTCAGTGTAAACTGAAAAATTAGTGTATTTTAAATGTTTGATATATGTCCAATAATTATATATAAACAAAAAAATCAAAACTTCGAAATTTTCTCTAAAATTTACCATCGCAGCTATCTTTTAATATTTAATTTACACCCAACTGTAGGACAAATAATAGGATTATTCACTAATTTGTGTTGTTTACAGAGCTTGTAGTTAAATGAATAATGTCTTAAATTAACAATAAACTATATAGTAAATAAGCAGAATGTCTCGTTGCTAATTTCATTTTTGAGAATTCAAGCAAATTTGGTATTAAATACTTTTAGAAAGTATTTAAGACAAATTTCGAATGCTTCATTTTCAATATTTAAAGACTCCTTTATATTTATATTACTTCACATGTGCTGGCTAAACTTTTTAATAAGACTATTTGCTATGATCTGAAATATTGTAAATCGATCAGGGTGTACTATTTACTGTACGGTTGCTATGCAATTGATTTACTCTTTTGTTATTTAGCAATCTTGATGCTTTCCAAGGGTAAATACAATAAAGCAGGACTGCATTTATGATTTCGCACTTTTAGTAAATCAATAATGCATTATATAGTAATTGTTTTTATGCATTTGTTTAGTTTTCTACATCGATTCTTGTATCTGATTGGGCGTTTCGCTCTGCATATATTGGTAAACATATTAACAGACATCAGCGTTATGTATTTTACTATACAGCATTGTTGCGTACATGCATAAAATTCTCTGTAGAACAATAATCAATCACAGATAAGAATCTAAATACAAAACTACACAAGTACGTAAAAGCAAATACTATAAACTACAGTTTAGTATTTACTATTGTAGATTATACACGCACATATGCCAACCACATGAATACCACAAATACTCGTAATCTTTCTCTAAACATAATTTACATACATTTTGATAAGAAAAAAGAATGAAATTCTTATCATTTTTCTCAAATTAATTTAATGCCTACTCTTCGCTCTGTACTATTTTAAACATTGAAAATTTCTTACGATTTTTTTTTTATATAATTTGCTTATTTTGTCGATTAAACAACATATCTACATTTCAATAACCATTTATAAAACATGACTGATTAAATGAATGCCATATACAGCAAAACATTAAATTAAATTTGTTTGAGTTCATTTAACCTTCGTTTTACCTTTTAGATTATTCTATTATTAGATAAGATTTTTAATAAAATTATTCTAAATGTGTACAGCTATATTTACGAAGAAAACAGATTATGTAAATATTTTCATATGCTGAAAGTGTAATGAGATAAAAAATTTCCATTTTATGAATGTATTATGAATGTACCAAATATAGTAAATTATTTTTAAACGCAGCTCCACTATTGCGAATAGTTTGACGAAATTATTTATTTTACCAAAATTGTTGTACATAGAAACATGAATTATGTATATATATATATATATATATATATATATATATATATATATATATATATATATATATATATATATATATATACACATATGAATTTTTAAGAGTCAAAACCGTTTAGAAATTATAATATAGTAATTTAGCGAATAAAATAACTAAAAAGAATGGTAAGGCATTTTTGTTAATTGAAATAAGGCAAGACTTTCTAAAATTGAAGTTTAAAAATATTTATTAATCGGTTTTTTGTACGGTTTTCGTGTATAATAAATTTATCTATTAGATTTTCTGTTTCAAACGAATACTTCTAAAAAACTTATCTAAAAGTATTAATAGCAGTGACTATTATTAATGATCTTTATTCTTAATTTTTGTATTAGTGTTTTTTTTTTTTTTTTAATAATAAAAACTAGTGAATTAACTTCTTAAGAATTAGGTTATCTTAACTGAACTAATTTATGCTATGTTAATACTAACTTAAACTTAAAAATAGTTTCGTTGGTTGATCGTCCTATTTATATTTATAGACAGTACTAACATTTATCTCTGCATTGATCACCAGCACCTGTGAAGTTGTGCTTGTTGCTACTCAAATCAAATCGTATCAAATTTTATTATTTATAAGGTCGTACATGCCTATATCTTAACCTAGGAGATCGTCGTTACGTTGTAATTTTCACCCTGCCTGTACTGTTGCCGGAAGAGTAACCGCTTTTATAAACTGACCATTTTTTAAAGTTATTGAAATTTTTCATTGTCTTTGAATTCTCTGTTGTGGCCGGGAAAAAAATTCAAAAACCAGTTTACCTGTTGGTTGTCATATTAAATATATTTTGTAGAAGAAAAGAAAGAAATCCAGAAGAAAATTATGGGAGTAATAACTGCCTTAATATATTTTTTCAATTATTGAAATATAAAACACACCCTTATTTTTTTCCTATAATATGAATACTAATATAATATCCTACCTCCTATTATCCCAATAAGTTCACAAAATAAATCCCATCTTGCTATGCAGAATTTTTAAACTATTTGTATTCTTTATACTAATGCTCAGCGGAGTTTCCTGAAGTTTTCGGTTTATTTATCTTCTACCGATTTTAACAGTAAAATTCTACAGACACCTATCTTCAAGGAAACTTTCTGAGTCAAAAATCCTAGTCCTCGTGCTTGGAACTTTTTTCATGGCACCTGTTGTTCATTGACATATATTTAACAGTGTCCAACATGTCAAATATAGTCTCAAACTTTTTCTTTTTCCAATAATTTAATTGTTTCAAGATTTTTTATTTAAAAAACGGTATTAATTTTTAATTAACTGGAATTTAAGTTACTTAAAACTTCTAACGGTAACTAAAACTCATTGAAACATTTTCACAAATGAATTATTTTCATCGCACAAACCATAAAAAAAGTTTAATCAAAAATGATCAATAAAATCATTATTGATCATTTCTGATGGGCATTTCTATGACAATTCTATCATATTCAGAGCGCCGAGGTGCGATAAAATCTTAAGATTCAGAAAAAAAAACTTCAAAGTACAAAAAAATAATTAAGATTTAACCAATAAGCGGGTATCTTCGCGGATACCCACAAGCTCCACTGACTTAACTGCTAGATATGACTCCAGTGTTAAGGTGGGGGCATGAAAAATTGCTACTTTGTGACAATCTCCGACCCAAGAGATCTTCATGTTATTTTAACATTGTGAGCTCAATGTTTGGTGCTCGTCCCCGCGGAGGAGCCACAGATCTTCCAATCACACCGAACTTTTCTAGATTTATTACTATACATGTAACCTTCTATTCTGCAAGTACCTTAAAAATGTAATAAATATGACAAATCCTCATTGTACTTGAAGAATGAAATTTTCTTTAAACTCGCAATTTAAACAATTATCTTTTTCATATTTTTGTTTTATCTCATCCATTCATTGATTTTTTTCTCTTTCTCTATACACAGATATATATATATATATATATATATATATATATACATATATGTATGTATGTATATATATACAGTATATATGTTTATAATACAAATATTTATCTGATATCCATTTATATTTTGTACTTGATCAACAAACATAAACAAGTATATCTAGCACAGTTGAAATATAAATCGTAATAACTTGTTCAACAAAATTTAATCCCTGGAACGCTTGTACATTTTGTCTATTTAAATCATATAAATAATTTACAATGATAGAAATGTGGAAATAAATGCAAACAAGTAAAGCTAGTTCAGTTCAGGTTTTTCTTGTATTCATATCTTCATAATCTGCACAGACTATATATATATAATTTTAAATTGATATTTTTAAACCTTATATTTACTTTTGTTAACAATCTCATTTTCAAGTCTATTATAAGTTTATATTTAATTGTTATTTTATGTATTTCTTACGAACTGGTTTAAACCTAACAATGTAAACAATCGTACGTGGGCTAGTAATTATATTTAGATGTTACCTTGTGTTTCGACTACATTTTTAGTACCGAAATATCCATCACGAAATCTATTTTTGTATTTACACTTTGTCTCTCTCTTATAATATTTTCTTTTTTGAAAATCCGTATATTAAATATCGACCAATCTAACAACAAAGATTCTAATTCAATTCGAGACACGTGAAAGAAAACACTGTTTCTTACACGTGATTTCAATTCTTTACATGGAACAATAAAAACAATTTATATCGAAATTTTAATTACATATTTTATGGCTGTTGTACGATTGTTGAAACTTTGAAATTTCGTATTCACAGGTGTCGAATTATATTTAAGATAAATAATGTTTGTTTTTTATACCTTAACACGTTTTATGTATAAAAATACATTTAAAAAAAAAACATTATAATAAAGTTATAAAGATGTTATTGGATGATCAGTTTAGCTTTTTTTTGGTTTCTTTTCGAATTCTTTTAATAGTCAATTCAATTATCAGTCGATTATCATTTCAATCTTGAATTTTCCTAATTTTCGATATACTAGTTTCTTATTGCTATCGCTTTAGTTTTGACTACAAAAATCCACACAACAAATATCTAAGTGGCGTGGAGAATAATTTATTAAAACACGACTTTTATTTGATTTGAAATTACTATAAAAATTTCATTTTCTTTCAAATAATTGGTCAGAATATTTAATTAGAAGACAAAAACCTCTTCTTTGATTTTTGCATTTGGTAACTTCAATTATAAAAAAATGATACCAATATAACTAGTGCTATTCGTTATATGAAAGGTTGAATATTACATTGTAATATTTGATAACTAGGGTAAAAATATTTATTCGTTACATCAAATACTAGTTAAGTTTCTAAAGATAATTGAGACCCGAACTGACTGATCTGTTTAATACGATTATTCCATCTAATGACGAAATAAATTTTAATAGACAATTCAATTAAAAATGATAAAAAAACTAAAATTAAACTCTAAAACCTGTCATTCAAAGATTAATTAGGTAAATATTTAGTTATCAGGGTAAATAATATTGTTTTTAACAATTGACAGTGCATGTTTTAAAACGTCAAATGAAACATTTTATCCGAGGAAACAACTGCTCATGTTATAATTTCCAACGTAGGCCAAAATTACAATATTGAAATTATCATCAATGAACTTCAACGGTATTCAGCATGTAAGATAATTAAAAAACATTTATAATCAATCTTTCTTACAGTACCTTTATAGTATATACATATCTACTAAAAACATATCGTACAAAATTGAAAAAAAAATAATTTATATAAATAGAAAGTATAGAACAGGGATGATGAATATTGATGAGATCTCATGTTAAAAAATCATATATCGGAAAATAATTGTTGATGAAGACTGAAAAAATTATTAAAAGTTTGAAATGGCCCAGCATATTTATTAATATTGCTAACGGAATAATATTAACATTTTTTTAGCTTTTGGATGGGTCTAGCTTGTGGTTTTAAGTACCCTAGTTGTTTGGTACAGTTCCGAGGGGATTTAGAGCCCCGAAAACTAGTGTTTGTCTCGATGCTTTGTTGTTATCATCTGATATAATATTAACATTAGCACTGAACCTTATTTAACCATAATTTATTTAAAAAAAATATGTGATGTCATGTGCAGTAAATTATTTTACAAACTGTTTGGCACTTATACTTAGATTCTCCGCCTCTACAATATACTTTAATAATTAGTTTCATATGACAAATTTAATAAAACAAATATCTAAAAACATAGCTCTATAAACATAAATATCTATCATTGATATTTATACAAATTACATACTTTTTCATTTTTATGTAAAACATTTTGACAGACGTATAAACGCAATGCAAAGGTCGCCTGATCATTTTAAACGCCCGCAAACATGTTATTGTTTTAATACAAATAAAGATAGTTTGCACTATTATTAAATAAATTAAAAGGAATGAAAAATCGTGTACAAACACACTTTATTTAATACGTATTATTTTCTGTTTAAAAAATATATAATTCAAATAACATAATATATAAACACTCGTATAAAACGTTTCTATAATACTCTTGTAAATTAATAATTCAGATTTATTTTAATGTTATCATTACTTTTATCAACGGCAGATGAAACAAACGGTCTTCCTGTACGCGTATGACCAAATTACATTAAAATTTGATCAACTTGTACATTTATACTATATTATATCGAAAATATAGTCACATATATTCATTGTTTATTAAAAACACACACACATTCATAAAAATCAATCAAAGTTTTTGTATTTCAATTATATTATCTTTCATTTTAATTAATATTTTAATTAATAATAGGAAATTAACCCATAGTTTTAAAGCATGAAGATTTACATTAGGGTACATATGTTTATGTGTATATATATATATATATATATATATAATTTTTAATAAAATAAAAAAATTATTCTAAAAATGATAGTTTAAATATGTACACAACTGTTATTTAAATTAACGTCATAGAACTAGCAATACAATTAATATGTACACATTTTGTCATACGTACAAATATATATATATATATATATATATATATATATATATATATATATATATATATATAAATGTATGTATGCATGTGCGTATATATACGAATATTTGTAAACTTAATCCATACGCATACAATTTTTTCGCCTACCTACAAATATAAAAATAAAATAATATATAACGTGTAATTCAAGCCATTTTATTTACCCTCACTGTGAAAACCCAATGCTTTAGTTACCAATAATGAAAGTAAACTTATTATATCAGACTATTTATTTTTATTTTTCGTGCAAATTAATAATATAAAGTCAGTTTTAGAATAATTACATGACCGTATTAGACTTTACTTGGAAATTCGTTCAACAAATTAACGATTTAGTCGATTTTTGTACAACTTTGTAATATTATGACTTGCAAAAATGCTAAAAGAATTTTGGTGAGTTCATGTCCCTTCCTCCATGAGAACAGTGAGTGATATTGAAATTCCACAACAGATAAATGTTTTTGTAACTTTTGTTAGTTACTACTTTATATTTTGATTGATGATCAAATATGTATATATATATATATATATGCATATAAATTTGGAATCATATTATTTACTTTAATCTAAATTTAAATGGTTAACTTGCTTACTACTGCTTACTTTAAAATTTAGATTTCAAAATCAAGATAGCCGCTGTTATTTCATGTATTTTAATTCAGAATTTTTTATTGATATTTGTTTTATAATAATTGAAGTATCATCGGTGAAATATATATAAAGAGACAATTAAAAAATGCACATAACATAAATCCAGCTAACAGAAGACAACACAAAATACAATATTGGTCATAGAATCTTAAGAAAACAATAGCATGAATTTGAGTAAAAAATCAATCTCATGGAATTTACTGAATATTTTTTTAAATAGTATGACTTATTTCTTAAGATTCTTTTACACTACATACACATCTGACAAAAACATTTATAAAATTGAACAAATTTGTAAAACTTGTAGAAAAAATCTTATAGTTTATAAAAATCTACGAATTGTATGTTCATTTTTTTAAAAAAGTTGTAAAAGGATTGTTTTTAAAAGACTTCTATGTAAATCCACCTGTAAATATAAAAATACTTAGTTGTTTGTATACTTATCGAGTAGGAAGTATAATGTTTATAATTATCTATCAGTCTCTAAAAATCTACTAGTGGTCGGTTACTGGGGCTTCAGGGCACCTCGAACCATTCTACTAGTGAATAAACTTTTAAAATCTTCGGATTGAAATGATCTCTTTTTCGCAAAATTCCTATAAATTTTCAAATATTCTGACAACACATACATAAATTTATAGATAGAGTATATGAAAATAAAAATGTCATTTTGATAATGATCACTGAACATCATTAAAGTATTGATTAATAATTTACTTGTTTCAACATTTCCATTTGAAGAAAATCTTATGACAAACCTATAATTATATCAGCGATAACAACGTAATTACAAAAACAATGCTTTAAATATCAACTGTTTACATAATTTAATATATTTAACTTAAGTAAATATTAAATTCTCACAAATAATTACTGGTTTTTTTGCATATGTTCTTATCAACAGAGTAATCTAAAAATTTAATAAAAAGATGTATCTCGTAGTTTACAGTTTCAGTTGTGGTGTTGTCGTTCGCCGTTAATTAATTAAATCTTAATGTAATGTTGGGTAGCATAGAATATAAAACTAAACAAAATACAAGTGAGTTTATCGAGATTAAATTCTAGTGTAAACAGTATTTTTTTTTTTATTCAAATTGCATTTAAAAATATATCTTTATTGATTACTCGAATTCGTTTTAATTTTAATGTTAGATATAACTGATTTCATTTGAAAAATTAAATACGAAATATTGAAAATGAATTTAAAATATCGCGAATTAAAATCTATAAAATATTCTCTCATATTCGGAACATTGTTTTAGTGTCAGAAACGACATCGTCTAAAATTAGAAAACAGATTTATTCAAGAATCTCCATCCTACAATGGTTGCCGCAGTACACGAAAGCCCACATTGTGGCAGATATGGTAGCCGGTATAACTATTGGACTCACCATGATGCCGCAATCGATGGCGTATGCCGCATTAGCTAATCTGACTCCACAATATGGGCTGTATTCGTCGTTTATGGGTTCATTCATCTATGTCATTTTCGGAACAATCAAGGAAGTATCGATTGGACCCACGAGTCTCATGGCATTGTTAACCGTCGAATATACAAGAGATTTGCCCGTGGAGTTCGTTATACTGTTAGCGTTCTTGGCCGGCTGCATGGAATTGTTGCTCGGAGTTTTAAAATTGGGTAAATAAATTCATTTGTTTTTTTCTTTTTTATAATCGAAATGTAGATTTTTGATAATTGTGTTATTTATCATTTAAATATTATTTATTCTCGATCCATTTTGAAATAATATACAAAATTATAAATATTTTATTACTGCTATCTATTAATTGCTAAACATTGAATTACTAAAAATAATTTCATATTTTTCCACATATTTATATGTATATCAAATTTACAATATTACTATTTTGAGCACTCTATTAAAAAAAATACATAAGTATTTGAAAAAATCGACACAGTAAGCAGATTTTGATTATTATAAAATATGAAAAGAATCGAAATAAGTATGATGCGCTTGTATTAATTGTCATAAGAACAAAAAAGAATTAATAATTTAAAAAAGGTCAAAAAATTTACCATGCGTACAACAAGGAGTATTGGTATTAGGTTGTAACATATATTCGTCCCGTTTTTTGTAGTGTTTTTAAAATCATTTATTTGTAAATTCAAAAATATATTTAATCAATTATGTATGTGCCATTTTGATCGATGACCTTCTTCCATCTTTCTGGTAGATGAAGGATTCCTCTCTTGAAGTATTCCTGGGACTTGTTAGCGAAAAACTGATTCAAGTCGTTTTTGGCATGAGTCAAACACCATTTCTGTAATGCTCTAAATAAATGACAGTCTAAAGGTACAAGGTTCGGATTATATGGCGGCTGCACTAAAACATCCGAGTCAAGTTGCAACAATTTTTGCCGGGTCTCCATAGAAACATGTGTTTTGGCGTTATCATGGTGGTAGACAATATCCTTTCTATTGGCCAACTCTGGCCTCTTCCTGTCTATTGCTTCCTTCACTTTGATCAATTGTGAGCAGTACTTAGTGGAATCAATATTTTGGCGCGGGAACAGCTCGTTATACATGATACGCTTCCAGTCCCACCAAATACACAACAGGATCTCCATTGGGTGCAACACAACCTTTGTGATCGTCTGTGCTGGCTCGCCTCGCTGTGACCATGATCTTTTTCGGATAACGTTGTTGTATTGAATCCACTTTTCATCGCCGGTGATGAGTTGTTTGAGAAAACACTCATTTTCATTGCGTTTAAGTAACGAATCGCAAACATAAATTCGCTCCACTAATTTTTTATCACGTAATTGATGCGGCACCCAAGTATCGAGCTTCTTGATCATCCCAAGCTTTCATAAATGTCTCGAAACAATATTAGCAGTATTGTTTAGTGCCTGACTAATCTCATGTATCGTCTAATAGCAGTCACTATCAACCATGGTTTTGATTTTACCAAATGGAAGAAACAGGACGAATATATATTACAACCCAATATTATCAATATATTAACTACAATATTTTTAGCACTATGTCTAAATTCACTTTCACTCGGTCCGCAAACAATAAAAAATGTTCCTGATTACAAATGTTCAATAATTGATTATAAGTCAATTTTGAATATAGCTTGTAAGCATGCATTTCGATGGGGATGCCATCATCATCAAAACACTAAGGCACAGAAAAATCTCTCTGTACTTTAGTTCTCTGATAATGGCACAAACAATTCTTATAAATAATAAAGTTTTCTCGATTTTTTTATTTAAAGAAAATATCTTCTCGATATACATACTTATTTGTATAACACCAAATGATAGATTTTTTGTGCCCATCAGGCTTTATTCGTTTATCGCCTATGTCATTTTTCTCATAATTTATTTCGTGTAAAATTTATAAACAATAAGACATTATGTTTATTAATTATTTTAAATTATATAAATAACCAATTCTTGTTTTCTTAATATTAAAAAAAAAGAAAGAAAAATTATATATAAATTAACAAATACCGACAGCGAACGGTTTAATTTTTAAACATTTTTTTAAAAACCTACCAATGGTCGTTATGGCATTCAAGGCATTATTGAGATCACAATTTTATATTTTAATTATTTCAATATTATTAGAAACAATTTTTGTGTCTATTTTTTATTCTATATTCACATTCAAGTGTATATTTGTGTATATTTCTTTTATTTTTCTCTATTTTTATTCCCCACTGTGCTAAAATCTAAATTAATACAAAAATGCCAGAAAATATATTTTTTTTTATTCCGTTAGTTAATAATTAATTGTTTTATTTGATTTGTGTGTTCTTATGATTTCAAGAAAACCTATTTTTGAAATATCATATTTATTCCAGTTAATTAAAATAAATGACTGTGTTATTAATTTTACGGGAATACTTTTATTATACCACAAATAATATAAAAATAATCTGATGATTTTTAATTCCGTATTTTTTGTAGGATTCTTGGTCGACTTCATATCAGTCCCAGTAATATCTGGATTTCAGTCTGCAACTTCTGTCATAATTATTGGTTCACAGCTTAAAGGACTTTTAGGTCTCAGATTCAAATCAAAAGGATTTGTCGATAACATAAGACAACTCGGTTCACATTTTCCACAAATAAAACAAGGAGATGCAATTTTAGGACTGTCATGTATTTTGATACTAATAGTGTTTAGAGTAAGTATTGAACTTTTTTAAAATATACAATTAATAGATTATAAGTGAAAAAGTTTACATTCATAATTTTGTTTCTTTTAGAAATTGAAAGATATAAATATTACAATGAGTAATAAAAAACATGAACATATATTGAAACGTACGCTGTGGTTCCTATCAATTAGTCGGAATGCCATCGTAGTTTTAGTTTGTTCTATTATTTCTTACTTTTTTGAAAAAAGTGGCCCAGCACCGTTTGTCTTATCAAGTATGTACTACTTATTTACTATTCTCGTCATCAAAGTTAAACTTGCATCACATTCCAGTACAAATAATAATGAAAATTTACTTATCAGCCTTATTCATTCACTTTACTTAATTTTTAATCATATTTTATTTTATACTCATTACTTAGCCGCCGACAATTTATTTAATCCATAAAACAAAATATAAATGATTTTTTTTCCGTTCAGTCTTAATCTCATTTGCATCATTCATCAATCCATTTTTTCGATCTTTTAGGAAATGTTGAACCAGGATTACCATCGTTTTCCGTGCCAAAATTCGAATCTCAAGTCGGAAATCAAACATATACATTTTTTGATATGGTACAAGTACTCGGTTCTGGAATTATTGTAACACCTTTGGTCGCTGTTTTAGCAAATGTGGCAATCGCTAAAGCATTTGGTAAGTAACATTTCAAAATCTATTTTCGAAACATTTTGCAATTTTCGCCTATCGACAATTCATAAAACGATTAATAATGTCGATTTAATCATCATTGAGTTAAAAAAAGAATACATGAAATGCAGAATATTATTAAATTTGATATTAAACATATTTTCAATTAGCTTCAGGAAAAAGCGTAGATGCTACCCAAGAAATGATTACATTAGGATTATGTAATATTTTTGGTTCTTTTGTCAAATCAATGCCAACTTGCGGAGCTTTCACTCGTTCAGCTGTTAGCAACGCGAGTGGCGTACGTTCCCCATTAGCTGGTCTTTATTCAGGTACTCCTAATTAAATAATTATGAAATCTGTATATTTAGAAATTTTATATATAGGATGATTCAATTTAGGCTTCCGCATGAAAGTATTAGAAAAATCGTAAAAATAACATGTTTTTTTTTTAATTTTTGCGATTAATTTAATACTTTCATGTGGAAGCCTAAATTAAATCACTCTATATTTAAATTTAAATACATACGTACATACATATATATATATATATATATATATATATATATATATATATATATATATATATATATATATATATATATATATCGTATAAAATAACATTAAAGTATTAATTGAAAAAAATACATTCATTTTTAGGAAGTCTCATATTATTAGCTCTGACATTTTTGACTCCCTATTTTCATTATATACCAAGAGCTACTTTATCAGCGGTTCTTATATCTGCTGTCATGTTTATGATTGATTTTGAAATTCTTGTACCGGTTTGGAAATCTAACAGTGAGTATTCTTTTTATTTATTATTGTCGTTTGTTTATCTTTAACAACAATTACTATATAATAATAACAAGATAACTGATAGTTTTAATTTTTTATATTAAATCAATTATATCTTAGAATCAATTGTAACTGTCTTTCCTGTTGTATTCTTTTGAATCGCTACTACGACTGGTTTCGACCTTCTAGTTCTCTTCAGATAATCAAGTTTCAATTTATTCCTTATTTTCATTTGAAATTAAGCTCAGATCATGTTACCTCAAAATAACTATAGTACCAAAACCGATCATACAAAATAACAAAAATAGTAGCCCCAAGGAACAGATCATTAATGAGCTAAATTTACTTATCTATCTGTTGACTATGAATTTCATTATAAATATAAAAAAATATTAGAAACTCTTTTAAGTACTATTTTCCATATTAATTTCAGAATTAGATTTTTTCACAACAGTAAGTGTATTCATAGTAAGTTTATTATGTGGAGTACAAATGGGATTACTTTTTGGTGTTATTATTAATGCTGCAAACTTATTACGATTATGGGCAAGACCAACAATACACTCTGAAACATTCAAGGTAGATAATTATTATTATTATTATATATATATATATATATATATATTAATATATAAATAATATTTTTAGACGGAATTTGGTCAAGAATATCTGGTCGTCACACCTGCAATTGGTTTATTTTTCCCAGCTGTTGATTTTCTACGCAGTAAAATCAATAAAGCCGCCATGAGAACTGGTAGTCAATGCTTACCAGTTGTACTCGACTGCAGAACTTTATTTGCTACTGATTATACTGCAGCTAAGGTGACTGAAATATTTTACATGATTTTCTTTACATATAAAAATATATGATCTACTTCATTAAAATCCTTGATACTACTGTTCTTGATTCCATTGAAGAACATTGGGCTTAAGAATTGTAATGAAAGGATTTTGCATAAACGGGACATAGAAAAACAAAACAATAACCATAAATATATGATATGAAAAATTCTATACAAAATAAAAAATGATATTGGAATTATTTTTATAGGGGATCGAATCAGTTACTAATGATTTTGAAAAACGTCATCAATTATTAATACTTTTTAATGTACTTCCGAATGTAAAACGGACATTGAACGAAGTATCTGCGAAAAAATTAATACTATGTGACACCGATACAGAAATTCATGACATTATTTATGAGCAAAAGATAATGCTTAGACGAGAATCAACGTCACCAATTATATCAGATAAAGATCTAGAAAAAGATATTCAGAAACCAACTCTCAAAGAAGATCTTATCTCTACAAACGAAAAACTGTCGTCGATTTTATTACAAACTGAATTGAGAAATTTACATTATGACAACATCGATGACGATCAAAATGAGAAACTTTCGCTTATTATAAATATTAATGATGACGCTGAAACTACTAGTTTAGACAATGATAAAAATAAAAACACTAGTCCTTTATAAGTTAGAAATAACGGCGAACGCAACAATAACGTTTAAATTTTAAACACTTAACTTATTTTCTATTATATAGGATTAGTTTAAAACATAAGCAACGTTATAATTATAAAAGTATTAATGGTTCAACAAACCACTAATCTACTTATTTTTTTACTTATTTTTTATTTTATATATTTGTACTATTTTTCAAAAAAACATGATTTTTATATCATCTTCGCGTTTAAAACCAAATTGCACTAATTTAATTTCAGTTTCTTATTACCGAAAATGAGTAATTATAAACGTTTATATGCATATTTTAAGCTACGTTTTTACTTATTTTGTAGCATATGCTTATAATAAAAACAAAATGTAAAATATTGATTTCATTGGATGATATAAAATTACAAATTTTTATACACAACATATATATATATATATATATATATATATATATATATATATATATATATATATATATATATATATATATAAGAAAAAACATCTTTTAAAAATAATCGATAACAGTTACATCATGAAAGTTGTCTTTTTATATAATTGCATTATTTTGTACTATATTTGCAATTGTATCAAATTCAAAATATGATTATAAAAAATAAGCCAATCTTCCAAACAGTTATGTTTTAATTCAACGAATCTGCAAAAATTTCAAAATATAATTGAGACATTTCAAAATATAGTTGTACTATTGTTTTCATTTACATCATTGCCAAATTTTGAAATTTCTGTGTATATGTATTTAATTGTTGAGTACATTTTTTTTTGTAAATAAAAAAAATAATAGGTATTTTTGATGCCCTAATCAATTTATTGAATCTAATCAGAACCATATCAGAATAAATAATATACCATCCTATAGATATTTGTTGACTGAAAAGTATCATCCTTAAACACAGTCCGTCAATCATATCCTAACTTTATTTCGTTTTGATTTTAAAGAACATCTGAGTTACTCTAGTTTTCAATATTAATAATAATATTTAAAATTAGAGTAACACAATAAATATAACCAGATGCGAGGAAATGAAAATTGGCATAAAATTTTACAGAATAATTAAAAGTTTAAAGTCTCATAGAGTTCTATTAAATAATTTTATTTATATCAAATATACAGGTTTATATTTCCAGTAAATATTAAACAGAAAAGACTAATATTAAACATCAAATCGTATGAAAAAATAATTTTATGACAGCATATAGTTTACATATGAATATTTTACAGTCTTATAACGATGTGATAATTGTAGGTTATATTATTAGAAGCCGAAAAGTAAATGAAACACTCGTGCGTAATTTATTTTGCTCAGTTAAACAATTATTTTAAAATTAGGAAATATATATAAAATTTAGATAAACAAATGAAATCATGTCATTGCAATACGACAAAATTTTTCCAACAAATCATAAAACAGTGTTTGTATTAGATCATACACCTTATTTTGGTATTTCATGTGAAAATCTAATTGAATTTGACTTTTTGAAAACACGGGGCCCAGGAATTATACCATTGACACCAATATCAAAATCATTATGGACATGTAGTGTAGAATCAGCAATAGAATATTGTAGAATTGTTTGGGACTTATTTCCAACTGGAAAACTTGTAAGCATTTCGTATATATTAATACTAAAATTAGAATTTGATTGAAATATTTTTACAGATACGTTTTATTGTCAGTGATACAAGAGCTCACATTTTAAACACATGGAATCCACAAACACAGAATCTAATTCATGTAAGTTAAATAAAGTTTGCAAATGAACGAATAATGAGTGATATATCAAATTT
Source organism: Acanthacorydalis orientalis (assembly GCA_034766995.1). Taxonomy (NCBI): domain Eukaryota; kingdom Metazoa; phylum Arthropoda; class Insecta; order Megaloptera; family Corydalidae; genus Acanthacorydalis; species Acanthacorydalis orientalis. Next base: position 50,565,874 of record CM068316.1, read on the forward strand.
TCAGATTATGAATGCAATGTCAATGATTGGTATACCACAACGAACTGTACCTCCCAATGTAGAACTTTCAGTGTTGCACGGTTTACGTGCTGCTGTGGAAGCGTTAGCAGAAATTACAGATGCTCAGAAAAAACATCAGAGTAACGATGAAGGTTCTTTAGCATTAAAAAATAGGGCTCGTGTTATTTGTATTACTTCAGCTCGGGATGATGCAAGTATGAAAAGTTTAGAAGACATCTTTCAAAATGTATTAGTTAACCAAAATAAAGCATCATCAGTTGATAGGTAAGAATTATATAAAAGTAATATTTTTTTTGAAAAAATTTATAAATGAATTCTGTATTTTATTTAACATCCATATATAATTTCAACTGGTTATTTTAGGTCCATTTCTATTGCTCATTGCCATCTGGTTATTATAAATATTTTCCCAAACAATTTAGAATCTCAAGTATCAAGTCACCCACCGAAAGATGTATGTTTTTCTTGTACAAAAATAAATAAGATATTTATTTTAATATTAATTTATATCAGGTGTATGTATATACTTGTTATTTTTACTGTTTAGTTATCACCACTCTTAACAACAGAAGTGCATTCAATCAAAGCCCCTTTAATTGCCACCAAGCTGTCTCATCTAATTTTAATGCATTATGATTTGGCAAGTACAACTGTAACAGGAATTCCCATGAAAGAAGAACAAAATGCTAGCTCTTCAGCAAACTATGATGTTGAAATCTTTCATGCTAGCGCAGCTCATACGGCTATACTAAAAGGAAATGCAGCGGATGCAGCTATGATTCGTAACAAGCGGGAAGGTTCTGAATATGAAACAGTTTGTATTAATTTATGTTTGGTACAATAATGTTTTTAATACATCAAAGTTAAGCACAAATAATTAATAGGTAACATTAAAATGGTGTACACCTCGAGGTTGTAGTGCAGCTGAAATGCAAAATTGTACAGCTATGCATCGAATTACTCCTGTTGATGTTAATTCACGGCCATCTTCTTGCCTTATAAATTTTCTGCTGAATGGCAGATCTGTTATGCTTGAAATGCCTAGAAAATCTGGTGGTAAAATGATCAGTCACTTGTTATCTTCTCATGGTGGTGAAATTTTTATTCATACATTATGTACTGCTAGGTATTATTATTTTTCCAACAAATGTGTATATATATATATATATATATATCTTCTATTTTCATTTAGATCAGTATTAGAAGATCCACCTTCAATATCTGAAGGTGCAGGTGGAAGAGTTACAGATTATAGAATAACAGATTTTGGAGCATTTATTCAAGAGAATAAACTGATCCCTTTAAAAAGTAAAAATGATGAAAGTGAAAAGCCTTTACAAAAAGTTCTTGCAAAATTAGACCGTGAAACAAAATATTGGCCAGTTACTATCAGTTCAACTTTAATATTTAATTTAAGAAATGTAAGTCTATTCAAAAAATATCTAGTATTATACTAATGTTCTATATAATGTTCTTTTTTAGTATGTGGATCCATTACCACAGTTAATTATTAAAGAAATGTTAACACTAGACGAAGTCAATCAGTGTAAACAAGTAATATATAATTTAATTGGATTAGAATCCAAACATGAGCCATTACATTTACTAAATGCTGGTCATCGATCGAAAGGTCAAAAACGTGAAGACCAATATAAACTGATATGGGCTGAAATTGAAACGATTTTGAAAAAAAATTGTCACACTTCAAACCATACAGAAGTTTATAATTGTTTCCTTGAATGTCATAAACTTAATACAGATGATAAAACTTCAGATAAAGTTGAACTTGATCAAGCTTTAAGAGAACTCGATGAAATGAGTAAGAATTTTACATTTTACCTTAAAATATTAAATATTGTAACCTTTAATCTTTAATTTCCTTATATATTTATCTACATCTAAATTTATTCCCTTCTTATTGTGATGCGAAAAAGATTTTTTTATTATTCATTTTTAGTAGGATGTACAATATTATTATATTTTCCTTATCAAATTATGTTTATAATTCTTTTTTAAATAATTAATTTAAATTAGAAATATAGAGTACAAATTATATATATATATTATGAACCATACTAGATTGTTTGTAAATAATGAACATACTATTTTGTTTATTTGTAAGAATTCATTATTTTAATTTTTCTAGGTAAATCTAACAATTCAGAATCAAATGCAAGAGCATCTGTCATTCGTGCAACTACAGATTCACCTATGTCACCTCCACCTCTTACCAGTATTTCAAATGTAAACACTCGTAATATTTTTAGAAATAATCCCAATTCATCGAATGGACCAAAATCGTTTTTGGACATCTTTCTCAGTATGGAAAAAGTAAACAGACGGCCAGAATTTCATGGTCGCTTAAACTCAGATGACCCTATTGCGAAACTTTACCCCAACTTAAAATTCGATATAGACCGTACAGTAAGGCCTGATGTAGGCATGGAGGTTGACGGGTAACAATTAAATATTCATCTGTGTGATTTTAGTATTAAGTTAATTATATTTTTTTTTTACACAAATATAATTTAGGTTTGCATGTGTATGTATATAAAATAGCAGTAATTTGTTAAAATAAAAAAGTGTTTATTCAAATTTATTTAATTGAAGTGTAATTAATATTATGCTTGATTTTTTTTAAATGTAAATTAAGTACATTTATCAATCAGATATAAAATAGTATTGTAATCCAAATCCTTTCCATATTTTCTTTCTTAATAAACAAATTCACTAATAATAATATATTTTGTTAATATATTAAATTTACTTTTTAATTAACATGTTTTAATTTAACTTGACTCCATCATGTTTTTTTTTTAATATTTGAGTTTAATTATTTCCTTTATTCTTTTATTCATATATCTGTGTAAAAAGCTATTCATTTTTATAAATGTATGTATCAGTTACTTATATCTGTATCTGTGTATTTGATAGGTTTTACTTGAAAAGGTTTTTCCTAATTTTTTAATAGATTATATATATATATATATTTTAATCTAACTTTTTCATATATATATATATATATATATATATTTATATATATATATGTATAATATATGTGTGTGTGTGTGCAATCGTAATTCATTATTTTAAACCATGTATGTGCCTGTAAAAATTGATATTATTTATAAAAAATAGTTTTTCAATTATTATCAAAAGTTATTCATACCCAACTATTTACATGATATTAGTATATTAGACATATATCAATACAATTCTATTTATTAAAAAATTAGAAAAAGATAAATTTAAATTACTTAACAGAAATATCTAAACAATTTCAATTCATAACATAAGATCAACTGAAAATATTGTTATAAGTTTAATAGATTACTAGAAAGTAATTACTAGGGTATGACATCAATAAATTCATGAAAACTTTTTTATGCATTTAGCACTTTTAATTTGCTTTGTAGTATCACCACTTGAAGAATTTTGACTGTGTTGCTGGTAATGAAAACTTGGCTTATTAATATGGTATATGCTATAAAATAGAAAATATTTTCATGCATCAATAACAAAATGAATGGAAAAAGTATTATTTAAATATTGTTTGCAAATAGACATTTTTATGGTTACTTATTCCTCTTTACAATAAAAGTATAAAGTACTATAATAGTAATTATTTTATAAAGTTGTATTAAAGAAAAACAGCAATAAAGGATCAAGTAGTTATTACAGTAATGTATATATATATATATATATACATACATATATATATATATATATATATATATATATATTACTGTTTTTATATTCAAAAAATATGAATAAAGTAATAAAAATTAATTTCCCAATAAATTAAGGAAATAATGATTTTTTTAAATAAAACAAAATACTAGAATAAAACTGCTATTTGAAACAAAAAATAATCGTTTTATAATTGTTATGTCAAATGTAAGTTCTCATTTTATCACTAGTAAACAATATGCATGAAAATGTATTCTTTTTTGATTCAAATATTTAATTCAGGCAATATATTTTAATTTTTATATAATTTCAGGGTACCGGATTTAATTCAGCCTTCCAGTTAATAGTATGTACATATAATAAATATGATTTTATGTTTCACAATATGTAAATAATAAATATGCTAAATAATTAGAAAATAAAAGAATTTTATATATTTATTTTACTAAATATGTAAATTTATTTACAACCATTTTCTTATAAGTAAATACATCTTTAATATTAAAATTTTTGATTATATACATATATTTATATATATATATATATATATATTTGTACTTACCAAGTATTGAATTATTAATAATATAATTAAATAATTATAGGTGCTTTCAAAAACAAGATTTCTTCAATTATTTGTTTCAATTCACCAATTAATGAAGTTGGTAAAGCTGTAATGTTCCAAAATCAAAAAAGCAAGAAATAACTGTAATCTGGCCAAATTTTTAAGGTAAATTTTAAACAATTTGATAGTAATATAACATTTAATTCATGGTCTTAAAATGATTTTTATTTATATGTAAAAATAATAGGTATTAAAATAATTAATTACAAATATCGTATAAAATTTTAATCGATCGAAATATTTTATTTAATATGCTTAAAACCGACATATATGTGATATACTAGTATTAACCACTTAAATCTAATTTTGATGTCAAACAATATCTAAGGTTAAAATTTAAAACGACATATTAAAAAAAATATGTTATTTCTGAATCCAGAATTGAATTCGGACGTAATTAAAATCAAAATTAATTTTATATTAAAAAAAATGTTCGGTTATGTGTCTCCAAAATATTTTTTTGTCATTGGTTAGTAGTTTTTATCGTAATTAATCTTGAATTATTTATTGAAAAATAAAATTGAAAAATTAGAAATTAATATACTATAAAAAATTAATAATGAAATAGTTGTTGATGCAGGATGAAACGCTATTAATAAAACCGTCAAAAATTATTGATTTTCTTACACGTTTTTTAAGTCGCGATTCTTGTAGATTTCAGCTATTTATACATTTCATGTCTAGTCATTCAGTGTAACGTTCCAAAAGATAAAAATACATTTTATGAATGTATTCTTAAAATAAAATATCCCATGTCCAATATCGAAGAATATGTAGAAAATGTTTTTTGTCCTACCAAATATATTCTCTGTTCGCATACGACGGTTAACTTGTTTAAATAATTTATCGGCTTTTAACGTATGTGAAAATTATCTGTACTTCAAAAATGACTGTTTATTTTTTAAAATAATCTATTTTAGGTCAAAATCACAAAAAAAATTTTTTTACTTATCATCTTCAAAACTTATAATGCCAAATTACCGTTTCGTATTATTTTATTTTTTTAATAAATATATTAATTCATGGAACATAAAAGACCGTTTTCAAATTCCATATCCTTTATCACCGGCTTATTTAAAAATAATCAATTTAGAATAAATTTGAGTTAGAATCGATAATTTCAATTAAAATTCCTATTTGTAAGTTAGAATTTGCCCGCTCATACTTTTAGACTTAAATCATTATTTGTCTATTAATTTATTTTCTTAAAAACGAAAATAAAGAAGTCGAACGATATTCATCTTTTAGTAAATACAACAGTCTCATGAATTAATAGTGCTTAATGTCCCATTAAGTTTAGTCGTGGTTTAGTCATACTCATAAACTTATCCTTAACACTCTTAGTAAGCATGACTTGATCTCGTGATACATCAGACATTGCTAATTAACACCTAATTAGAGAACTCAGTAAAAGATGGCCCACTATTGCTGGAAATAAACATGACTGTCTTAATTGATAAACAAATGAACCAACACAATTATTAAATATTTACATGTCTCCTAATGAAATATTGAATAATTCCACTTATCTTGCATTGAAAATCCTATCATTTATTCCATTTCTGTGTAATTATTTTTTCAAAGCCAGTTTTTGAAATGCTATCTACTTCTTTGTTTTAAAACATAATAATTATATTTCAATTTATATAATTTAAAAACATTCCTTTCCTTTCATATAAATATAATTATATTTAAGTGCTCAAAGTTATAACATTCAAAAACAGGAGATCACCTTTATTAATAGATTACAAACTTCATAATATTTAGTGATGAAATTCATAAATCAAGATTAACTGATTTGTAAAAAAAATAATTGTTACAAAACAAAATTACGAGTAAATAAATTTATTTAGAAATCAAATGTTTTGTTGAGTATAAGTATGTATGCACATGTATATATTATAGATACATACATATGTATATATTTATGTATAGATGTGTCCAAGAGATGTATGAATATAAAATTTAAATGTGTATTGGTGTAAGTCAGATATTCTCTTAATTTTTAATACATATATCTAAAAATTAAAGCCTAAAAAAACAAAAAATTAAAATTATACATACAGTATCTTAAGGTACTATCGTACAAACTCATATTTTATTATAAATAATTTATTATATATCCCCTATACACCAGAGTCAGGTTTAATACACATATTTTGGCCCTTCAAATTTATTCTAATTTTTGTGTACAAAGAAATAAAACCATAGGCTTTATTGAACATAAAAAAATGTCTATTGTATTTAAATAATATTTAGTGTTTTTAGAAAATATGTGTCTAAAAGTATAACAGTATTTAACATATCTCTTCATATCACTTGAACATTTTTAGTGGTATGTATTAGAATATTTTTAAAATTTTTTAATTAGACTACTATTTCAATGATAGGAAATAATATACTTCAAATGAATGTTTTGATGTGTAGTCATTAACAAAACTTTCCAAAACATGAAAAAAACAAACTGAAATATTTAAAATTTTTTTTTCAATAAATATGCAAATAACTGTTATACAAACATATATATATATATATATATTTTTTGTTTCTCTTGATACTTCTTTGACAATATTTACAGCTTGTAATTATAGCACATTGTTACTGCTCACAAGACCCAGTAATGAAATATTAGTACAACTGAAGTAGAGATAATTTAAGTCTTCTTGAAATAACATTTTTTAAATTTTTTACAACCACATATACATCTCATTATCCTTATTCACAATAACAGTACTGAGAATAAAGATAACTACTTTCATAACATATACAAAATATATACTCATCAGAAAACGGAACATACTAAAACAGTATTTGTTTAAACAAAGATTTATAATTTTCAGTCTTCTACTTGTTTAATGTACTATGTTTTGTTTACAATGTACAAAGTTACACAATTTTCCACCTCTCCAGGTACATTGTATTCGAAAAGTGAAATCTCACTAACTGCTGAAATTTTATTAAAATATGTAATGAAAATGTTGAATGAAAAACTAACACAATAATCTGTATTATTTTTTTATTATTCATTTGTAAAAGTGTATACGTACTACTGTATTATTTGTTTAAAGGCATTCGGTTATTTGTTTTCTATCATTATAATGGTATTTCACTGAAGCGAGATATCCACAAAACAATATCATAACTGTCTTGTTGTGTTAAAATAGGGCTTTCTATTTCACAGACAAAATATATTAAGACACAAATTTTTCATACATTATTCTACATGTCACACTCTTACAATCGTTGCCTCGTGACAGAAAGCCGTCCTTTGGAATGTGTCAACAAAAAAATAAACAAAAAAAAATAATAAAATAAAATAAAATCAAAACACGAGTACTAAATACTACACATATAAATGTTACAAAACAGAGAAAACAGAGTTAATAATGGAAACAATAAATTACCTACAGGGCTATGTTGTACATATAAACCTATCCCTACGATAATTTGTTTAAAAAATAACATTTCATCTCAATCACTGTTAACATCATTATAAAAAGGGTCAGCGAATACGGCCAGCTTTGTATTAAAGCAACCGTTCAATTAAATGTTCTTACATTTGATGCCATTTTGTGGCGAATTCGAACGGCACGATACTGTCGCCGACATCGTCCAATCGCTAAGAGAAGTAACTAGTTATACCTGCGCAGATGAAAATATATTCTGAATTTTATTCTATAATCTTAAATGTTAATGGATCTGTTTTCAATAATAATAATAATAATAATCAATAACGTCCTTTCACTATAACAGGAATCCACATGAGATATTCGACCCGTTATAGTGAAAAAAAATTCGTGATACTTAATATTGTGGTAACATAAATCTAGCCATGTCTAGGTCACTTATCGCCGATCTCTAATTTTGATTTTTTGTTTGCGGGTTCATCGTCTCGGTTACTGTTAGATTCTGTGCCAGACGATTCGTCCGGTGCGATAATAGGATCGTCTTTCGCCGATCGTTTTCCACAGACTACAGCATCTGCCATCGTCGTAGAATCATCTGTCGATTCTGATACGACAGAATCGTTTGTCTCTTCGCTTGCCACGATCGGAGTGGAAGGCTTATCTAATGAATCTTCAGTAAAAGATGTCGTCGTCGTATCATCGAGTACTTCTGGTATTGATTTTCCATTGATCGGCTCCTGGTTGCTTTCATCTGATGTTTCTGCACCGACCGAATCTCCATTTTGATGAACAACTGCACTTCCGTTCTCAGACGTTCCAGCAAGAAGTTCTGGCTTATATTCAGACACTATAAAATGTGTCCACAGTGCAAGTTCAACACGATGTGCAGACCACTGAGATGCCGACGGATTACTGCTATTGTTTAATCGAAGGACTACTGATTGAATATGATTAACAAAATTTAAATATTCCTTGGTTGTGTAGTCAATTCCTTCTATTTCCGGTATAGCCATGAGGCATTCGTCTGCCATAAAAGGGGCGCTCTCAGGTATTGCAGCTGCTAGTAGAGCTGTAAAAAGATAAGTTTTTATATTAATTCTTTAAAATACCATTTTACAAAAACTTGAAGAACTCCCACATAATTTAATTTATTTCAAAATAATAAAAAATGATGCCCTTAAAAATACTATCTGCAAGTAATTTTCATTATTAGAAAATCCCACTATAGATCCTAGAAAATCCCATCAAAAACAAATGAATACTCACCAGAAGCCATAGTAGTTCCAACACCTTTGAGGTTTGATAATGCTGTAATTGCTTGTTCCAAGTTTGGAAGTTTACGAAAAGCTTTTTTCGTTTCTTGCATAACAGCTCTAGGTGTATTTACTTTCACTAGATATGAAAGCTGTGGATAGAACTTCCCTCTCTGGAAAACAAAAACAAAATTAAATAATCTGTAACAATCATATATTTTAAATACAATTAGGAACATAAGTTCATTGTTGTGAAACATATGAAGAAAATGTAACTATTATGAATAGAACATAGACCAACTATTCATAAATGTATTTTTTATATTAGATACAAGATATTTAAATCATTTTTACAATTTACAAATAATGATTTCATGTTATTAAATAATAATCCATGTCATTAATTAAATTTATTTAAACATATAAAATATAAAAATATAAACATACAGTTTGTTTCCATTTCATTGTCTGGACCAATTCTTCATGGACCAAGTAAGCATCTTTACCACGACTTTTAATTCTCTTTGGCAGTTCATTCTGATACCTAATAACAATAAAAAATCATGTTATTTACCTACTGTAGTTATTTTTCATTAACAAAATTTAACTAAAAAAAAATCATTTTTTTAAACAAATCAAAAATATAAACTAGTCATGAGAGATCAAATATACAATAGACTGTATATATATTTTTTTTATAACTGATTGTTCAAAGCATATAACTATTTACATGAACTTTTAAACCAGTTACATTATGAGCTTTATATTATAAACACATTTGCAAAAAATTTGTTATATGAAAAGCATATGTATGAACATTTATATATGCATATGAATATATGTGTGTGTGTGCGCGCGTATGTAAATATATGCATGCGTATGTATATAAATATATATATATATATATATATATATATATATATATATATATATAAATACATATAAATATATATATATATATATATATATACATACATACTGTATACTCCTATGCATATATAATATTCATCTTTCATGTATATATGCATACATACAAAATACAAACAAAATTATATTGATGGCAAATGTTCATTTCAAACCCCCTCTTAACATAGGCGCATGAATAATGCACTGATCACTGGAGTAAAATTTACGAAACTTAATAGAATCGTTAAAATGATTTAAAACATTACATAATTGAATATTATTTTAAAAATTACTGACTTTACAACCCATTGCTCTGTCTACACATCAGGAAATGTATTTTGTTGACGAGTCACCATTTTGAAATTATAAAATACATTGTTACGTGCTCGAACATCGACAAAAAAAAATACAAACATTGAATTAAGTTTGATCAAAGGATGTAAACTCATCACACGATATTTTATGTATGTACACACATATAACGTTAACATAGGAATATACATGTGATTTAAGAATCATCAGACGGCTGCCATGACGCGCAAACATGCAAGCATCCATTATGAGTGACCCGCCGATGATCAGATAAAGCCGTTGACAATTTCGCCTAATTCTGAAGATATGTTTATATGTTTGACATCGATCCCCACGTGACGGCGAGCACTGATTATAATGAGCAGAGATGCAATGCATTGGCGAGGGAGGGTGGTCGACAGGTCACTCATTCGCCGCTTGCTATCCGCACGACAATGTACTAGTTCAATGACATACAAAAATTAATCACTCACGTACCAGTTATCTAGTTTAATTAGTTCTTCTGGCTTCTTTGTTTTTCGTTCAGCTTTTAATTTTAACGCTTGTGGATACAATTTCAACACTTGTTCGAATTGTTGTGGAGTTCCGTGGAGGAAAAATGTTGCGGTGTCTTTCGCGGAAGCCATTGCAAACGTTAACTGGCTGCGCTTGGTTAGTATATGTTACTGCTGACAGTACAGTACACAAGCCTACCGCCGACCCTGCGCGGCGTTCTGATCGCACACAGTCGTGCAAGGCGCAACCCGCGCTACTCACCGCTCGTTTTAAGAAGCCCAACCAACAGTGTGTTCGTACTGTACTATGGGCGCTAACGAATATAATGTTTCATTCCTATCGGTATGATGTTGGCGTTTGTGCGAGCACAATTCATGCAAAAAATATACTGTAGCATATTGTTTGCCATTAGACTCTTATGGATTTTCTGATAAAAAGACTACACTTTTTTTCGTACTTTGTTTAATTTTCAAATCATATTTAATATCGATCGAAACGAAATTTAATAAGGATTTTTTTCTAATACAATATTAAAATATTTTCAATGAATAGCAGGAGAAATATTATGAAATTAGACCATAGACTAAATAATATTTTTATTTAAGTAAAACTAAAACAATTATAAAATTATTTTCAGTAATGATAAAATCAGGTCATTCAGCTACGTTCTCTAGATTACATTTACACTTTGTTCTTTTCCTTTGTTTTCTATTATAAGAGAAACGATATACAAGAGTTCTTTTTTAATAATTATCTTCTTAAATTATTAATATTTTGTATATATATATATATATTAAAATCAATATTTTTAGAAAAACAAAAATTACCAATAAATAATTAAACATTTCTAATCTCATAATTAATTAGCGCGTTAATTTCCTATTCGATAACAAAGCCGTACAATTTTGCACTGTGAAGAGCTTTTGTAAATAATGATGCCGTTGGCTGATTGTATTTACAGCTACATACACATATTGTATGTATATATATATATATATATACACACACATATATATATATATATATATATATATATATATATATATGCGCGTATGTATGAGTATATCGAAAAAAACGAATCTTTAATTAAATAATTAAAATATAATTATATTTTTTCTCTATAATATACACATTACTTTACTTTCAGTTTTCTTATTCAATACAAGAAATGTTTATTAATCTTAGAATGAAAATCATGTTAAAATAAAAATATCCAATTGAATACTAATGATACATGTGATTGAAAATAATGTATGTATAACAAAAAATTTTATTATATTATTTATATTTGATTCGGTATTGATAAATAATTCATATTTGTTGGGCATATTAGTAATACATTACAAAGAAAATGTTTAATATTTCTCTTTATATACAATGATAATGCAATTAATATATACCATTTAATTCAATCTTTAATGATTTACTGCTGAACAAATTCCTTTCACATTTTTTCCAATTTGAAACATTTATCCCTCTTTCGATATTATTATTCATCCTGCCTATTCATAAGTTTTTTCTGAGATTTTTTATATTTCCTTGGTTTTAGTCGATAATCTGTATTTAGCAACGTGCTTTATATATATATATATATATATATATATATATATATATATATATATATGTATATGTATAATAATAACGTTTTTTAAGCTGCATTTTATATTAATTACAATTCAGATAACTTACACTACTCTTCAGTAATATTCGTACCTTTTTTAGCATTCGCGTATGTTGACCCGTGAAAATCAATTATATATTACTCTTGAACACAAATAGGAAGGAAGATGTAATAAATATGTTATTTATATATACATAAATATACATATATATATATATATATATATATATATATACATATATATAATATATATATATATATATATATATATATAGACATATGTATAAAATGAAATTAAAAATCATATCCTTTCAATTAACATTATTTTAAGAAGTTTGATGCATATGTAACTTTCAAGATAATCACAACAATTATTTAAAGCTAATTATATTCGGTTTTATTATTCAATTGTATTATCAAATAGCATAGTAAGAAATATTCAAAAATGATTTATTTATTTTAAAACATTGAAACAATTCGTATAAGCGCAGTGTATTGAAACAAATAATGCATTAATTTTGAATAAATCTTTTTATTTTTGAAAAAATCTATTAATGTAAGACACTGTCGAGAAAATATACAATTTAAAAAATACAAATAAAGTTGTTTTTGAATACAATTCGTCTTTATTCAACTTAAAATATATAAATACATTGGTATTTAAAATAAATCTAGGTTCTATCTATGTAGTACGATTCTCTTTTGTTTATAATTGTAATATCCGGTGAATGTCAGTCTGTAAGTATTTGACGTTTTTAACACTTGTTTAAGATCATGCTTTATAAGAAAAAATATTTAAATAATAAAAAGGAAAATTTTAATATATTTAATAAAAATCGTATTATGAACCGTAGGATTATTAAAAGTGTACTAGTGTATAGTGTGGAACAACAAAAAATTAAATAAAAGAGAAGAATAAAAATATTGCAACTTATAAATTGTCTGTAAGTATTTTTGTAAATATTTTTTAAACGGAACTTAAATCTATTATGTATACGAGTATACCTATGTAGATGCAAATTCAACCATGAAATATGCCTACCGTCCTCAAAGAAATTTAATTTCAATAAGGAAAAATCGAAAATAATAATTTTATTTGGATGCAAATTGACCACGCAACCTGAATAAATACAAATAATAAATAAACGGCAAACATCTCCTTGTTTAGTTGATCTTTGTTCATTGTTTAAGTGTTCGGTTTTAAGTCTTCTTGCATACATAAATCAATGTATATTGTTTCAACAATCGTTCGATTCGTCCGATTGTTTAATGATCGTTCTCGTATGACAGTAGTAATCAGCCTGGTGCGGTGAATGCGGTGCTTTCAAGTTGATGAGCCGCCACTGCCGCAGCAAACTGAATGCCTCAATCAATACGTCGGCATCGGGCCCCCGGGGGCGCCGGGCATCGATCCGCGGCCTCCGCCACTGTACACACTAATTGCTGGCAGTTTCAGTGTGCGTTCGACAGCTAGAATACGCCATTGTTTTGATCAAAATGCACATGTTTCTGGTATAAACGGACCGATAATATGAGCAATTATGTACTGTATTCAGTTTCGTATAATACGTATTCGAGGCAAGATTAACTAATGATGAATAATATTATTATTATTATAATTTAACTTGCAATATTACATATATATATATATATATATATATATATATATATAAGATAATTATTTCTTACTATAACACAATATTTTACTTATTGTAAATAATATATTTAATTAGGTTATAATATTTTCGTATGAAAAATTTATAATAACAATACATGTAGAACTAAAAGTAGACATTTATGATGCACTATTAGTTAAAGGACTTTCCTAATTTCTTTCGATTTGAACAGTCTACTGGCTTTCTTTTCTACTTCTTTTCTGATGTCTTTATTTGAATAATTAATCGTTCATATATATATATATATATATAAATAAAGAGAAAGAGAGTAATATATACGCATGTTATAAATCATAAATTTAAGAGAATTATCTTAGTTATATATTTTTTAATGTTTTCCTAGTGAACAAAAAATATTGAGAAATTGAGTACAAAAAACAATACAAATTAATAATTAACTTAAATTCGCATTAACCTCCAGCAATTGTGAACTAATATAACAGTTGTTATAAACTATAAATTGTATTTTATTTAGAATGTTAGTACTATTTCCCGTATATCTAAGTAAATTAAAGACAATTTAAAAAATAACACTGAAAAAAATGTTATTTTTAAAAAAACAATTCTTAAATGATTTTCTTATTTAAAAACCTACACATGAAATAGTTAAATAAGATATTATACGTGTCAAAAATAACATAAAAATATTATCTGCATGTATATTGTATTCCTTAATCAGTAAATTCTGTTTTTTTAGTATTTTCGTATAAACTTTTACCTTTTGTCATATTAATTATGCTCTAAGTTACTATAAAAGCTGATAAAATGATTTTAAGTATATGTTTGTATCAATAAATTAATAGCGATACACTTTCGAGATTATCAAATAAACATAATCTATTAAAAAGAATAATTCAACAATTTTATTGAATATAAAATCGATTATTTGAAAATAAAATATTCTTATATTTACAAAATATGAAATTATATTAGCATTTCTTTAATACATTTACCTTTTATTTTGCTACTTTTTAGAAAAAGATATATATATATATATATATATATATATATATATATATATATATATATATATATATATATATATTAGTAGCAATAAAATGTTATAATATAGAATAATAACAAACAGATAAAAGAAAATCAAGTTAAATTATCTTATTGTAGGATTGAGATGTTATTGTTTTGTTTATTAATATTTGCAATAACATACCAATTATACTAATAGCTAATTTTACTTCTGGGGACTGATATACTATATAAAATAAATTGTATATAGTATTTGTTATTAAAATATATATTTATGTACACTTACACATACACATCACACAGACTACTTACATATGTGTGTATGTATATACATACACACACACATATATATATATATATATATATATATATATATATATATATATAAGTACATATGTATTATTTATGCACCCATATACAGATATATTGCTCTTATGCACGCATCCAGTGCAGAGAAATATAAGCGAAACGGTTGTATATAATGGAACACGACTTCAGAATAAACATACTGTACCGTTCAATAAGTGATCTAAAAATTATAATTATTTCTTTCGTAACAAAGAGAGAAGAACTTGTTTGAATTTCATCTATTTGTTTACAAAACAACATTGACCTTCACCTGCTTTTGTATTAAATCGGTAACCTTCAATCAGCTGTTAAGTGAACTCTCACTCTCATGAATTGCTAATGTTTTACTGTTGTCATTTTTCGTCTATTTATGTATACAGTGCATAAGACTTTACTGCTTACATACATTATTCCAACAGCAATTATCTCGCTACTTTCTCATATAGATACGAACGTATACTATACACTGAAGACGGTTTGTGTGTGCGTGTGTTTGTATGTATGTGTATATATATATATATAAATGTGTGTCTGTATGTGTGAACATAAATTTGCGCGCGATATTTTAATGTCAAATACATTTGCACTGCAAAACATGTATATAAACACTAATTATTTGTGTTGTAAATTTTTAAAACAAAATTCAATTAATTCTAAAAATCTACAATTTGTATTTATCAAGTTATAGTTTTTTCTTGAATATATATATATATATATATATATATATATATATATATATATATATATATATATATACATAATTGTTTATTTTTTAAATAAACGTGTGTGTGTAGTATAAAAACCTATCTATATTATTATATCAATTAAGCAACTTAAAAACAACCAAAGTATGCAAATTCAATTATCGCATGTTTTGTTTTTATACGTCATCGTCTAATAACAATTATTTCATTTTCTGTAAGGTTAATGAACCAGTCAAATATAAATTTAAGTTCAGTTGTATTCTAAAGGAAAATAAACGAACAAAGATAGCATACGATGAATAATATTAATGTATGTTATAACTGCACGTTTATTATTTTTATAAGTATAGTAAAACTTATATGAGAACAACACTTTTAGTTTTGTCAATCGTCATTTGTAATTTTAATCACAAATAAACAGTACATTAAAATACATATTCTTTTCATCAAATTTCTTTGAAGACTATAAATATTTTAGCTTGAATTTAACAAGCAATAACGAAAATTCGTTTTTATACGCCATTTAAAATTGTGGAAAAAATCGTTTTCTATTTTCGAACTGTGACGAGTTGTATATAAATTAAAAGAATAGGCAGATCATTTTATAACAATCGTCAATCTATTGATGATAAAGATAAGAAAATTTATTTTGTATATATATATATATACACACACACACACACACACACATACACTCACACATTATATATATATAATAGCTCGATACGAGAAAGTATTTACCATTAAATAAAAAATATGGAGTGATTCAAGAAGAATCAAGTAAGTTGGTTAAGATAAGGAGTGTTAATTGTTAATAGTAGATTCCTGATAATTAAAGATGTATTACTATTTGTTTTAATATATCATT
This sequence comes from Acanthacorydalis orientalis, assembly GCA_034766995.1. NCBI lineage: Eukaryota > Metazoa > Arthropoda > Insecta > Megaloptera > Corydalidae > Acanthacorydalis > Acanthacorydalis orientalis. The sequence continues at coordinate 50,582,781 of CM068316.1, forward strand.
TTTCATCAATATATGATTAGAGAAATAATAGGTATCACTTTAAAATGTTTGAATACTTATAAGGTTTTTTTAAAAAATAGGAAAAGCCTTCTTTTTATAAAATTATCAAAATAACTATCATAACTTTTTAAATTTTTGAATTTTTAAATTCTGTTTAATAAGTAGAAAATATATTAACTGTGATAAATATTCGAACATATTTATTCTTTTCGAATTTAGATAATTTCATAACTCGATCATGCAGAGAGCCACAAACGATAACTAAATATTCAAGATGTTGTTGACTGAAAAAAGTCAGATTTCATAATCTGTCATTCTCTGCTGCGCTGTACTAGTAATTTAACAAGGCCCTGTATCAGCTTGTTTGCTAAGAGGATTAAAGATCCAAGCTCAGTCTATAATAGCAACAACTTGGAGGATCAAATAAACCACTAACTGTAAAACATTTAGACAGTAATATTCAGGTATGACATAAAATAGTAATACATAAATCTTGTCTAGAGAAAGAAATTTTAAAATCGTGTTTTGAAAGAAATATAATGACTCAAATGTAGTTGGTACTATGTCTAAATTCACTTGCATAAATAAATTAGCACCCTAAACACACAAGTTGTTTCATTAAAATATCTAGTAACTGAACATTGCCTGTTTTGATACACAATCATTTTTTTTCTTAACACTAAATTATTAATTTATATTTTTAGTGTATCAAAATAAATAATAATTATTATTTGACATTTTGATGAAGCAAATATTATGGTATGTGAGATATTATTAATTGGCGAAAGAAAAGTATAATGAATAGCGTTTTTTTTATATAAAATTTGATTGAATAATTAAATAGCAGTGAGAATAAAAGTAACAAACTCGGACTTGTTACAATTTAGCGCTGTATAATCGTTGAAGTATTGGAATTCTTTATGTGAATACAAAAAATGAATTAGTTAGTTGTAATTAACATGATTCTCTCTCTCTATTGCAAAATATCGAATATAAAAAAAATATAATCATTTTAGTCAAGTGTCAAAACAAACTGATAACATATTTATCGAGATAATTCTTAAACAGACATCATTGGTTGCTTTTATTTGTTTATCCTGAATACCTATTACAATTAAAAGAGAAAAAACATTCACACATGTACGCAAACGTACAAAATGTGTAATAATAAGCACGTGCTGTTTGCACGAGACGTTTGATCAACACATTCATTTCATCATATACAATACATAGATTCGCGTACACACACATACTATAAAGGGGAGAGTTCAACCTTGACCGTGAACTACATTTATTCATAAACACACTCTTGCACATATTGTTCCATTTCACTCTTCATTCAAAAACGCTGTAGCGCATCTTTGACGTAATCTTGTACTGTAATACTAGATATTTTTAAATCGTACTTTCTACGAAGATATTGTTCCGTTAACAAATGATAACCTTCGAATATGTTTGTGTGTAGATGATTTATTTGTGACGGTTTAAAAATCGGTTTAACTGCTCAATTATTAGAATAATAATCATATGTACCTCATTGTCAGTTTCATAAATTAAATCATACATATATTTTACATGTTTGTTGAAACAAAAGACGGTGCATATTATTTGCTCACTTTGTTTATTAATCTGAAGTTAGCCCACGTCGCATCCAAACTAATTTGACAAGTCCAACATTCAGTGTTATTTAAAGTTAGATTTTGTTTAATATACATTTTAATATGTTAATAGTTTTCTTCAAAAATAACTAAACAATATCAAAATACATCTACGCAATCACTCGAAAATATAAACCATTCAAAACAACTTTATAATTTGTCATTGGAAATGAATTGAATATTTATCGGTAGCTTATGACAAATCGTAAGTAATTTGAACAAAATACTTTTTCTGTTGACAATTTTAATATCTATCATACTTATACAACTATTATGTTTTTAAAGCAATATCTATTTATTCCTTAATAATAAATATTTTTTAAATGAATGTATATATATCGAATGTCGGATAATTTGTTGTTTTCAACGAAAAGGGTGAATATGTGTATTGAATGTAAAGAGGGGACTAGTAGTGTATGGAACGAATGGGGGATGGTACTGAGTAATTATTGAACGTTGTAGACTGTACTAAATACGAATGGAATCGTGAATGTGTTAGTTTCAAAATAAATAGTCGCGATAAATATAATAATGTTTTACATACATATAAATCATGAAATAAATAAAACTATTGTTCTATTCTGTAATCAAACCATTTTATTATTGCATTCACAACGACTTATTGATAAATAGAAAATAATATTTCTTATATAAATAATCTTTATAGAGTTCAATCGAGTTCAATTCTTTAATATTATATATATATATATATATATATATATATATATATATATATATATATATATTATTAAAGAATATACTCATGATAAAATTAAATCCAAATACATTAAAAAATACAAAAAAAGAAATTGTCTTAAGTTCATATCAAAAAAGTTTTTGTACAAAGAAGAACATTAAGATGTAAAGCTAATATATATATATATATATATATATATATATATATATATATATATATATATATATATATATATATATATATATATAAATATATACATAATTTTCAATATCCATTTGGGTAGCCTTTTGGCTTCACCACCGCATCTAAACGACTTTTCATATAAAGAACCAGTTTTTCTCTATTTTCTTCCATTCGGCCAATAATGCAGTTTTCAGTGATTGTTTAGAACTTATTTGATTTTTACGAAGGCGTCGATTAAGTAAATCCCATAAATGTTCTATGGGATTTAAATCAGGTGACTGGGAGTGTATTCAATTGCTTGGAGACTTTATAGACACCATTCTTTCGTTGTTAAAGAGAAGTTTTTTTGATCATTATCTTGCTGAAACAAATTTATTCGCATCGAGGCCCACTTTTTTAACTCTGCTTATTAAATTTTCTTGCAAAATGCGTAAGTAACCATATTTGTCCATACTTTGTTCAATGAACACCAAATTTTCAACTCCTGCGGCGCTCATACACCCCTACACCATCTTACCACCACCATCATGTTTTATGGTAGGTATGATATTTTCCTTATTAAACTCTGTATTTACTCTTCTCCATACTTTTGTGTCCATTGGAACCAAAAATACTAAACTTGCTCTCATCACTGAAAACTACATTTGTCCATAATTCCTCTGATTGATTTTTATGCATTTCAGTAAACTTAACCTACTTTAATTTATTTATCTTTGAAACTAACGTCTTTTCCTTGCTGAACAGCCATGAAAACCAGCTGTGGGGAAGATATTCCTAATCGTTTGCGAATTCGATTTTTTTCCCTATTAATTCTTCCAATTATCGGCTTACTTTTGTGGCCAAAGTCTTGGGATCTTGTTTTATTGTGTTGACCGCAATTTGTTCTTCTTGGAAGATTTTTTTTTATATCGGCCGGAACGTGGTGTAGTTTCTACTGTGCCGGTTGTACCAAAGCTTTTATTACTAGATTATACACTTGAATGTGTACTCCTATTCGATAAAACTGATTTCCCGAAACAACTTTTTTTAAAGATAACTAAAGAATAAGTTTTCTTGTATCTACTGAAATTACCGAACTTCCATCCATTTTCACTTTAATTTCAATAAGCATTAGGTAACTAATTGAATTAAAATACTATTATTTTCAAATTTTACCATTTAAAATACTCATATAAAAAATTCATAAATAAACTGTTTAAAAGTTTAATCGCAATTCTTTTAACGCACCTTAAAATTATACTGTACGAAAACTTTTTTGACTTAAATTTCGTACTGCGTCACTTACTCGGTTCTGGGAATTCCCTGTTTCCATGAAAAACATTTTAAAAATCACGGAATTGAGTTTTATAAATATTGAAGGAATGATGCATGAAAGTGTTTCTTCGAATAATTACAAAAAAGAAACTATCTAAGGTTTTGTTCAAAAGTACAAGGTGTACGAACACTTTTTTAATTCACTATACATATATATATATATATATATATATATATATATATATATATATATATATATATATATATATAAATTCTTTTATTTAAAAATACCGTTAAAGCTAGATTTGTTGACAATTTCCAACTGAAACAATATTTTTAATTACAAAATTTATTATCTTTAAATACGTTCGAATCTTTAGATAACAACATTTGTATGATTTAACGGTTATTTTATTTACTATTAAATAATCAGTATAGGTATAAACAAGAATGGCCAATAAAAAAAGTAAAATAATTAATGGTCATCTGTGTTATTCATGTTTACGTTCTGTTAACTAACTATAAGAATAATTAAAATTGCGAAACAGCACACCTTTATTTCTCTACGAAACATTTGTGTTATATACGAAATGTGGCCTGAAGTAGGTGGATGTGTGCTAGACTGCGTCATTCTCCGAAAATAAGCGAGCGACTGTAAGCTGACAGTCACACTCAACATTCTAACATCTTGTGACAGTGTTACAAGATAGGAATGTTAATTTTCGACACAAAGTGAGAACGAAACTGTGTTTCATTCTTTTTAGTTTACTTCTGTAAATGTCGATTAATTCATAACTGATTATATATATATATATATATATATATATATATATATATATATATATATATATATATATATATATATATATATATATATATATATATATATATATATGAATTTCGACAAAAGAAACAAAATTTACTATTTAATACATGATATTCGCTGGCAGTAGTTTGTTATTCATTCTGTATTATCGCTTTATAATGAACTCTTACTATAACGAACAAATTTATATTATAAAAAGGTTTCACTGTATTTTGCGGCGAAGTATAATATAATCACATATGAAGTTTTGCCTGGGTAAAATTTTAAACGTTAGTTTGTTTTTATTATCATTCACAAATAGTATACAGCAAAATAATAAAATATTATTTAATACTAGTTCCATAATAAGAGAGCACTAGATATATTGTAATTCAACATAAACAATTATAGTAAAAAAATATATAGTGATGTTTTTATATTTAGAGAAAGACAGATATGTTAGCAGACGTTAATGTTCGCCACAGGCATCGAAGATGGTTTATTGGCGAACGCTGATGTCCACTGTACGTTAAAAAGAGTAGTTATATATGTGGATATATTCAAAAATTTTACAATTCTTTGATTTGTTTGATAAGAGTGACATAAATATGAGGTAGTTTCAATAACATTTTTATACTGGAAAACTGTAATATTATCTGTAGAATTTAGATTTTAATTTATAAATATAAAGGTCACTGAAGAACATTAATCCCATTCTTCCCCCTCCCGTTTTCTAACTATACAAGAATGGTAATAGTGCGTATTATTGTTTTATTTCTTTACAATTCTGTCAATACAGAAGTGTATCAAATATCAAACAAAGACAAGTCATACCACAAGATTATTTCCGAGCTCACATAGTCAGCATCATATTAACATCATGTATATTGTACATCTTAATTAGTAAATTCTGTTTTTTAACATTACTTTTTGTTATATTAATTGTCCTTTAAGTTATTGTAAAATCGGATAAAATGATTTTAAGTATATGTTTATGTCAAGAAATTAATAACGATACACTTTCAAGATTATCAAATAAACATAATTTATTGAAAAGAATAATTCATCAATTTAACTGAATATAAAGTCTATTATTTGAAAATAAAATGTTCTTATATTTACAAAACATTAAATAATTATATTATCATTTTTTTAATGCATTTACCTTTTATTTTGCTATTTTTCAGAAAAGGATATATATTAGTAGCAGTAAAATACTGTAATATAGAATAATAACAAATAGATAACAGAGAATTAAATTAAATTATTTTATTCACATAGTCAGCATCATAACGTGTCAACCAGTTACGAATACCTTGAATATATTATTTATCTGAAAAATTGAATTAACGTTTTGATCATTAAAATATTTTCTTGTTATGATGGAATTAACAGAAAATATTTGTTTGTGAACGTACTCTATAGTCGATTTTTCGCAAATGATAATTTCTCCAACACGAGAACACAAAAAATTCCCCACATTATCATATTTGGTGAAAATGTTCGTATGGTAATTAAGCAGATATTTCATAGTGTTTCACCATACACCGTTCTCAGTAAAATATTTGCGTCATTGCATTCGAAAAGCATGTTTCTTCAATACTTGATATTCAGTTCTTATATATAGTCTCTAATAGATTTCTTACATTATTTTGTGTGTAACTTATTCGTATTTCTTGCTAATTATATGATATAAAATGTTAATCTCATTAATAAACAATCGTTTAATAATGATAAATAAGATATTATATAAATAATTATACAGATTTCATTAAAATTTATATAGTTTTCATAATAAAATTTTTTAATTGAATTTCTCTTATTGCGTGATTCATTTTTAATATTAGGGAATAAATTATTAAACGCAAATATTTATCTTCAATGTATCTAAAATCGTCTTTTCTCAAAATTGCTTTTATAAACTGTTTGAGAATTCTAAGTGGATGTCTATAGGTCCATTGCGTACCCGTATAACAGTACTATATAGGAAATAAAATCTACAATATAGACACATTCTTCATTTTCTTATAACACACAAAAATATTATATTATGAATGTCAAATCATAATACATATTAATATAGTAAAAGTCCATATCTGTGACTCAGTTTGTAGTCAAACAACCAAGGGACAGCGATATGACGGTGGCCTTCAAAGCATTCAAACGTAGATCCGATTCCTACCCATGGCATATAATATTTTTTCTTTTTACTTTTAGTTTTTTATTTTGTTTTTTTTTTTTAAAAAAAAACTTGTGTATATTTTTCAAAATTTCTTAGGTCTAAATAAATGTTTTTTCAATCATTTTTTTTCATATCTATTTTTGTAAAATGTAAGATATGCTTTTTTAATTATTTATATATATATATATATATATATATATATATATATATATATATATATAATCGATAAATATATAAAAATGTTATAAAAGAAGACATAAAAAAATCATATTTGATACACAAAAACTCGATTGAAATTTATACCAAGAAATGATTAAGAAACAAAAACGGACAAGACCTGTACGGGAACAGGGCAGTTTTACATACGTGCTCTTTTATCTAAAATCGAATACATTCTACACGCATAACGTTTTAAACACTGAAAAAATGTAAGTGGAAAAAAAACATAAACAAGGTTAGTATTTGACCATCATAATGAACTAGCGATGTTCTAAAAAATAACCTTCACTTTAATCGAACTTTTTTTTTATACAATACACTATGTCCTTGACAGTGTCTTTGTTTTATCTGCATTAAACATTATGGATTCTTCGCGATAAACTAAGGTTACATACTACATTTTTTAGTTATTTAAACGGAGATTTCGTATGATAAATAAAACAATTACAAGTCTGTCATAAATTACAATATTTGTTATCTGCACGTTTCATTATGAAAATGATAGTCTTCGTCGAAATTCTTTATTTACTTTGTGTATATACCTGCATTTCAAAATAACAAATATTTTTTTAATCTTGTGATTACAAATATTTATATTATGGAATGACACAAAAAAGCAGTTCGTTTCATTTTGGCTGGTTCTGTACTTTTTATTATGATTGTGTAAAAAAATTCGACTTTAAGTTTATTAGTCTGATTTTCTTAAAATATGTTTTTTTAATTTTAATCTTTTTTTGGATATTATTAAGGTACGGACAAATATTGCAGTTTAATATTGAATAACGTTTTTTGTCACAATACAGTTATGGAACTGTAACTAAATTTACTTTAAAATTTATTTTTTTTTTGCAATCAGTGCCGCGTTATCATATGGGCAAAAAAGGTAATTGCCTGCAACCCCCACTAACAGAGGGGAGTAAACCAATCTTTTATAAACTCATTACTGGAAAATTGTCTAAATTCAACACTCTACATGGGGCCTTCTAATTTAGATTTGCTTGGATCCCACGCGCCACTGTCACAAATTACTTATTCACATTTCGATGCCGATTCCATCATCCTCAGAGCGCCAAAGTACAGAAACATCTCTTATAAAAATATTTCTATACTTTGGTGCTCTGAGGCTGATCGTATCAGCATTAAAATCGCATGAGCAACAAATGAAAATGACCAGTAATTATCATATATTTTTGATCAGAAAAATGTTTTGTACTTGGTATAACGAATAACAAATTTATTTGTAAACGTTTTTTTTTTTTGTTTCACAATATACAAAATAAGTTTTATCAAAATATATTTCATTTTACACAAAGGCAAATATGCCAACAGAATCAAATAAAAAAAAATGTTTTTTTCATAATCATTGTCACTATACATCTACACAATTGAAAACAAAAATTCATTCAACAATAAGCGTCTCATAACAATAAATCCGATTTCATTTAATACTAAACTACATAAACAAATGAACATACTGTACACATAATTTATATTCAAAATTTAATTGAAAATGTAAATTTTTTATCTCTATAAAATAATCATGTGTCGTACGTATGTTTGTACAACATTCTTTACCTGTTTAATACCTATCACACAATAATAAACTATTAGTCGTAAAACAGACACAGTTCTATTTGTGGCGTTGACTGTCAAAATCAGCTGATCGTGATTTATAAAGATTGTCTGAGCCTACTTGTGTGTGTAAGTACATGCACATACACAAGTATCCACACACCCATGCAAACATACATTTGTACACATACGTGCGCGTACACACACTGCCGCACACACGGAAGGCTGTTATATATATATATATATATATATATATATATATATATATATATATATATATATATATATATATATACATCATGACATACACACAAGCATACATGTGTGTACAATGAAATATATATATATGTATATATATATTGTGTGCGTGTGTGTTGTGTACACATAGAGTTCGATGTCTAGTAATTCTTCTCTTTCTCTACCCTTACACCATGCTGTTTATTGTCTTCGGTTGTTGATATCAACTACAAATGTGTGTGTGTCTCAAATGTGTACATTGTACAGTTACCGATATCTGTAAATGTCTTGAATGGATGCGTGCATTTATGCACGTGTTTATAAATGCATTTAAGAGAGGCGCCAAGCCGTCTACACTCGACAGAAATAAACAAAATAAAAAAAAAACTGTATTTATTTTCGATTATAAAATGAATACAAACGGTTATAAATAGAATGTGTTTCGTTTCTTTATATTATTGAAACTCGCGTGTTTTTTATGTGATTTCAGTTATGTTAAATATTGTGTGTATGTTTTTTTTCAATTGAATATAGGTAATCGTGAGTCTAATAATTATAGTACGTTGGAATAATTTAATCAGTAGGTCAAGGATAAAAATTCATTCAAGAACCGTATCGTGTTTGTAATTTTATTCTTTTTAATCGGAATTCATCTTTCTATTCGAAATGGTCAATTGTTACAGTGTATTCGGATTGCAATATGGTATGAAATATGTTGATTTAAATAATGATATTTTTAATTCGAATCTAATCTAAAAGACTAGAAAAATGTACATTCAAACTATCTGTTTTTAATGTTTACTGTTTAGAAAATATATATATATATATATATATATATATATATATATATATATATATATATATATATATATATATTAAACGTATTTTATACTTTAATAATTATATCATTGTTGAAATATAGAATTTTACATTAAATTATGTAAAATTATTATTTTATTATTTATGATAGATACTTTACACGAAAATCATATTGAAGATTTTTCTATACTTTTCCGCTCTGAGAATGATCGCATTCTCACTGAAATGTGCATAAGCAACAATCTAAAATCCGATAATGATTTATTAAACATTTTTGATCAGAAAAAATCAAGCAGTTTATGCAAAGAAAAATTTATGTGAGAAAGCAAAAAGCATGTATCAATGTTCTAAATATTTTATTAAGAGTATTTTTTCTATTATTCAAATAGTTTGTTCTTTTTTGTTTGGTTAGTTTTAGAAAATTTACTGTTCTTCTTTGTAAACTTCTTCTTTCTTCGACTATTCTTAGGGAATCTTTCTCCCGGACTACCAGCATCTAACCTCTATTCTTCATTTGGACTTTATTGACCTCTGTTTAATTGGTTAGAAAAAAAATCAAAAAGTCTAATATTCAAAGGTTAATTTATGCTTTTGAATATTCCCATGCCGATGGGAAACATATTCCAGGTTCTCCAGTTTCATTTAATGTAATTATAATCTCATTTACAAATCATTCAATTATTGAAAATTCATAAAATTTATTTAGTTATGATAAAAAAATCAAAAGAATAAACTAGAATATCTGGAATCATTGAGAGATTCAACAAGATCTATGTGATAAGACCATGACGTGTGGATTAAAAAGAGGAAATCATTTAAATTTCATGAATTAATGATCAATCTACGAAAGGCATTAAATGATCACCCATTCAACAATCTCTTTAGTTGATTTTTTATTTATGTTTATCATAAGTTTTTGTTCAGTATTCTTTAGTTCTTCTTTAGTTTTCTGATATCTGTGACATTCTATCCTATTACTCACTTTTTACGTTTTCTTCTTTATTTTTATTTATTGGTTCTTCTTTATATAAGTTTTATTTTTAGTATAAGAAAAGTTTCAAAAAACTAGATAACTTGTGTCATGATTGTCACTCATCTAAACTGCGAGTACTGCTCATACAAAATGTCATATTATTTAAAAATTTATCGTAGTATTGATTGAAATTATTGTAGATTCCAAGAAAGATCCGATATGAAAAATGTTCTTTTATAAAAAAATCAGAACCAAAATACTATAAAAATATTTTTATTAAAATTCGATATTGTTTATTTTAACTGCTTTTGTTGAATTTCGATGGCATGCCATTATTCATAACATAGTTTTTGGAACTATGACTAAATTCACTTTCACAAATGAATTTTTCATTCATATCACATTTTTTACCTTTTTAAAAATATACAATAATCGATTATTGATCATTTTTGATTGTTATCTATGGATATTTTCTTGACGATTCCTGTATCTAACATCCTGAAGATGATAAAGCAACACCATCAAAATGCATAATAACAACAATCAAAAATGATCAATAATCAATGATTGGGTATTTTTGTTTAGAAAAAAATAAAGTTTGTGTGATAACTGAAAAAATAATTGGTGAAATGCTATTATTTCAGAGTGCATAGATTGAAATCTCATTTTTAAACATTTCTTTACTTGAAGGGTGCATGAGAAATCAAAATAGACAATAAAATATAAAAAGGGCCAACACGCGTTGATGTACATACAGCAATAACCCATTTTGCTGTTTAGCTTGTCTGAATTATTTCAATTAATATCCACAAATAACTGACAAATCTCTGTCATTGACTTTGAATTATTTTATATAAACTCAAATATCTACAGATTACTTTTTAACTACTTCGGAATTACCATTTAGATTGCTGAAAATCTAAAAAAAAAACTGAATTTAAATTCTGGATACATAAATATTATTTACTGCAAGATAGAACATTGTGAGAATCATACCATAGATCGATTCTACAGAAACGTACGCTCTTAAATCGACTTACAAACAATCTCGAACATATTTTTGTTTCATGAATGTTATCATATATTTGAGTTTATCATCTTCGTTAGACATAAGTTTCAAAAACATACAGCAGTGGCGTAACAAGAAACTTGAACGGTGTTCACGAAACAGAATTATTTTTTAAAACGTTTTGCACTCTTGTTCACTTTCACATTTTTCCTTTCTAATATTCTTTTCTCTTACTGACGTTGTTGTATTTTCGAAAATCTTACTTAAATGTTCACTATATAGAGAAAGCTTAGAGCGCTTGTCCAATACTATCTGCATAATCCGAACAATTGAATCGGTTTTTTTTAAATTTATAAATCCAAATTTAATTTAGTATTTGCATTTCATTTATACAGATTATTACATTTTTACGACTTAAATATGGTCCAATTTATTTAATTATACACAAATGTACACACACACACATATATATATATATATATATATATATATATATATGTATATATATATGTATATATATATATATGTATATATATGTGTATATATATATATATATATATATATATATATATATATATGTATGTACTATTAATACAGAGGTTTGTAAGATTTAGAATACTGTTAGGATTGTAAGATTTAAAAGAATACTGTTAGAAATTTATATTAATCTGTTGAAATACGGTCTATTGAAAGTTTAAATCTAAAGTAAACGAATGAAAATGTTGATATTCAGAAAGATATTATAACAGCACAAACCATATCTCCTGAGCCAATCTGTGTATTCAAGACTGTTTAATGATCAATGCTTTATTAGAAATTCGGTGTATTCCCAGTTTGTTAAGAAAAATCATCATGCTTTTAATAGTGTAATATATGTATACTTTTCTTAAATAGAATGTTAGCCTTTATACTATTTTTAAATGTATATATATATATATATATATATATATATATATATATATATATATATATATATATATATTACACTCACAAATTAATAAAGACAATATTAAAAAAACAATGATCAAATAATTAAGCACTTATTTTATATATTATCTGTACCCGAATATTTAAAAAATCAAAGTCTGTTCATTTATGACAAAAGAGTATCACCACGCCAATGTCTACATACAAGTAAACAAGTGCTGTTATATTTTTGCAAAACTCAAAATATCCTACAGTACATTTTCTTACTACGACATTTCTGTTATGTACTTAAATACGTAGTTTATAAACAGGTATATATATATATATATATATATATGTATATATATATATATATATATATATATGTGTGTGTGTGTGTATGTATAATACACATGTGCATATATTCGGAAGAATTTTTATTGTTTTACTAACAATAATGCAAAATTCATAAGATCAATAATAATTGATAATCAGAGTTGTAATATAATATTTTAATTTATTACAATTTTTAAATTCTAGCTGAAACAGTTGAAAACTATCTAAGCTAATACCAATATTCTGAATTTATAATTTGCATTCAATTCCCTTATTGTGTTCAATTTTTTGATATACTTATTCGGGTCAATACAATCTTAAGTTTAATAAAATATCATTTTGGTTTACAAATTTAAAGAATATATAGAAAAATGTTGGATAAAGTGTATGAAAAGAAGTGTAAAAATTTTGACATAATATTCACAAAATAAATTATAAACAATTAGAGTATTTTATAGATCTTGAAGACCTGAAACAATTATATGATTTAGATCCACTGGACTGTTTTATATTGCGATTTGAAAAAATAAGAACAAGACTCAAATTTGAATTTGTTTAGTAATATTTTCACTGTCCAGCAGTACTGATACTTCCATAATAACTGAACTTATTACTTAGAAAACGAATTCCAAACGATAGGCGCATTTAACAAGTATGTATAGTTTGCCTATTTTGTTTTTTTGCTCAGCAACTGTATAGACAACTGTTTAACTATTCGAAAATAACTTTGATACCGGATAATACATTTTTTAATAACTAAAATATTATATATATATATATATATATATATATATATATATATATCGAAAAAACAGACATTAAAAAATAATGAGATACTAATTTCATGTCGTCGTCGTGGTCTAGCACTCTAAACGTTTGCTTCGGCATCCGAAAGTCGTAAATTCATATTACTAATTCATGTAAAAATTTCATTCATTAAAGCAGAATTCTTTCTGATTATAAATTAATGTTAAATAGTTGATTTAAATTAAATATATAACTGACATATCTGCCTCGAGAAACACTTTCACATCCAAGGGTTCACAATGAATAATTAAAGAAGAAAGGGAAAGCGTATGTTAACTGTTTAAACCCTGATCGATTAATGATGATTGATTTTATCTATTTAAACGGACTTCGGTTGATAATAGTGTTCAAAAATGACAAAAATATTTTTTATTCAATATAAATATAAACAAATTAAAATTACTGAAAGCATTTTTATATTCCTTTTAATATATAGCATAAAGAGTACGGACCGTGACATAATTCATTGATAAAAATAATGAGAATTCCAATACCGCAACATTTTTTTTATCAAATATAATATATGTATATATATATATATATTGTGATAAAACGTGTACGTCGGTTTAGTACAGTTCTAGAGAAATACCATCATCTTGAAGTACAACCACTGAATGATGGTTGTAATTTTTTTCGTTGTTATAAATATATTTTTCAAATCACACGTTTTGATTTTTTTAAGTTGAAAATTTGTTACAAAATATTTTTTCCAGCTGCACAATTTGAAGTTGCTTGTTTTTTAAAAAAAAAATAAATATGTAATTATTATTGATATGTAATAACGATTTTATATAAAAAATATTAAACTGTGAGTACTTCATCATAATTTATCGATTTCTATAACGTACGATGATACACGAACTGCTCCGAAGTTCCTCAAAAACGGCTAAGAATAAAGACGATACACGAACGTTTCTTAAATTACCAGAAAGTAAAAATTTTATCTATTTCATTAAAAATGTATCTTTCCCCTTTAACAACAGAACATTAACTTTGTTTTAAGAAACAATCGATGACACTATCCAGCAGTTCTTTTAAAATATAAACTATTTTGTTGTTTAATAAACAGATTAATTTCTATTGCCGAAATGTTAATAAAAAATGGTAATCTCTTGTCAAATGTTTTTTTTTCTCCTTCTAAACTTTCTTGTATTTCCTGTTTTAAACATATACATTGAGTTTTGAAAGTGTTTTCCTGTTTATTAAACTAAATGACAATGTTAGATCAATTTACGTCTTTTATTTTTTTTTAATTTAATATATGTATACGGAATTCAAGGTGTATTAATAAGCTAAATTTGATTTCATTGATCATTCTCTATGATCAGTATTCAAGAGTCACTAAGATCGTCATTAGACAACAACAAATTATTTTTAAACACTAAACCAAGTCTTCATCATTTAAAACGGCATCTTTATTATTATTTATATGTTAAAATACTGTTTCAATGACATTTAGAAAAAACAGTTTTTTTAAAAAATAAAATAGGACTTAGTTAATTTGAATAACTTCTGAATTTATATAACTTATTCAGGATAAAATATGAAAGAAAATCACTGTTTTAGATCTAGTTCAAAAATAAATCTTGTCCTCATTTCTATATATATATATATATATATATATATATATATGTATATAATTTCTAAGTATCTAGAGATATTATATTTTTCGAAAAACATTATTTTGCAATTCTCATCTCTATCTCACTGTAAATTTGATTAGTTATTCAATGACGCACATAAATAAATTAAAGCAGTCCATTTGTGTAAATTACTCAACGTTTTAATCGTAATATTGTCAATCGGTATAATTGAGTTGTTAAACACGAGCAGGAATTTTGTTTTTTCACTGTTTATTCTACTTATTATTATACATCTGGTATTTTACTTTTTACTGTTATCCACTAATAATTACGTCTCGAAAATAATCTGTATATTTTGGAACACGCCGTTTCATTATGTAGATAACGAATTAATATGACCGTTAACAAAAAAAATATTTACCGAGATTAAAAATAATTTAAAGATTATTTACCGTATAAAAAATATAATTACATTTCATCTTATTTATCTGTTTTACAAGTCTCTTATTTAAATACCGTGATTATTTCGAATTGTTTAATTTTTAATAGAGACAGTTAATATTTGATTTGTTTTAGAAATAAAAATATGAAAATCAGTTTTAACGCATACAAACTGCTAATAAAACAATTATTTATGAAATTGTTTTCATCAAACAAATAACGTATTCTGTTTTTAATAAATATTTTAATATGTTTTTATAAAATAACACTAGAGTGACGTTTCAGAAATGTTCTTAAAAGGAAATAAAATATGCAAATAATTATCGAAAACAAATATAAATTAAACACACAAATTGTATACATACATATATATATATATATATATATATATATATATATATATATATATATATATATATATATATGTATATATATATATATATATATATATATATATATATATATATATATATATATATATATATATATATAGGTAAAGCTAATTAAATTCTTGTTTGAGCAGTTTTTTTAAACCGATCTTTGTTACAGAGGGAACTATGCACCGCTGTTTACAATGACTGTTCATACATATTCTAAAGTGTGAATGTGCATAAATACATATGCATATACGTATTTGCATGCATATGTACGTATTTAAACAAATATATATATATATATATATATATATATATATATATATATATATATATATATATATATATATATATATATATATATATATATATATATATATATATATATATATGGCTGTGTTGAAAATGACGTCTAACTCATCTTTGTATAAAAATAATAAAAAACAAAACACAAACAGTTTTAAACAAGTCATAGATGATTTAATTAGAAATGACATTAAATGCAATTTGTAAAAGGTTATAGAAATACTAAAAACACATGCATAAATCAAATGAAGCATTTAAATATATTTAATCGTACGCATGTTTATTAGACACAACATATTTTACGGAATAATCAATAAAGAAATGAAAACGTATCTGATAAATAATTTGTTAGCGTGCAGTGGCAATGCTACATTATACATGAACATCATTATTCATTTGATATTTGCTGTAAAAAATGTTAGGAAAATTCATATGCTAGTGTTACATTTTCCTTTACACAGAAAAAGCGAATTCATCGCTGTTGATTCACTTCTACAGTACAGTAAGTTTTCTGTACACGAAATAATATGGTGGAATACGCTTGGCTTGAATCTTTCCATTCGCTACGACAAATTGTCTGCTTTATAAGCATACATAGTGAAATCGTTTGTAGCGTTTTTAGAAAGTCAGGTCGAGCGTTTATGTCCACAGGTAAAAACTGTTCGACCAGCATATTGAGTACTACATGTTGTTAATGTTAGAGGTTTTTATTATAACATGACACTAACAAGGTTATACGAATATATTTACACTACAGACATGCAATATGGTACCAATTATACGTCGCTGTACAGCAGGCAAGGAACGGAACAGCTCCCCATGTATAAAATAACAGTAAGTTGCCAGGCAGAGTAGTATAATAGATAGGGTTGGACAATTTTGTCGTAAAGAAATCGTTTTGTATGCAGTGTTCCAGTTCGTGTTGTTGCGACATGCAACAAAATACAATTTCAATCGTATAACGATACTTTTTAGTCAACATTTGTATTTTTTTTATCCATTGTTGCAATATTCGAAATATATTTACAATACTTTCGGTGTGCTGAATAGACGATTTGAAACGGGTTTTATAGAATTCATTCATCACTGTAATCGAAATTTCATTTTATAAGGTAAACCGGTTGTAGATTTAAAATGCCAATATATGAAATAAATATTAGTTTTGAACAATTACTTGCATTTATGTATTCGATGTTAATTAATTATTTACTTAATCATACGTTAACAAACTGGTTTACGCGTCATGTAACAAATATTTTTTGTATTACTTGATAATTATTTTCAATTTTATGTTTTAAAATAATTGCATTTAATACTTAAATAAACACATTGTAATAAATTAAATAATTATAACAAGTATTGTTAGTTAGTGTATATATATATAGAGAGAGAGAGAGAGAGAGAGAAAGATTTGAATTAAGATTTATATTAGAAAAAAATAATTAACAATATGTGCGAAAAGACACACTGAATAATTCGAATTGAGAAAAATTGAAAGGCTTTCATACAACGGTAGATTATCAAAGATTGAAAATAATAGTGATATTATTTATGGTACCATTTATGATATATATATATATATATATATATATATATATAAAAGAATATATGTTAATATTTTTCTAAATGTCCGCATTCAAAAAGCCTTTCTTCTGCAATATGCATAATTATAATTTTAAAAAAATCATTTATAATATTAATTTGATTTTATGTTATAAATAAATATATATTACGTTCAGAGTATATACAGCGATTATATTTTAATGAGAATAGTACAATAATTTCTAAAATCAGAAAGGAAAGATATTGGATTTTTAAAATTGAAAAAAAAATATTCAGAAACATATCCTCAAAAACTGAATATAAATATCCACATGTATAACCAAACATATCTCAATTTGATGAAAAATCAATTTATAATAGTTCTTAGTATATTTTTTAATGTATTATTATAACATGTTTAATTTGTTTATTGCGATTTTTTTTAAAAAAAACTGTTTTTCTTATATAATTTAAAAACAGTAATGTTGAAATCACTATAAAAATTGAATAAATTTATTAAAAACAAGTGAATAAGTTGTGTAATCTTATTAAAATTAATTGAACCTAGTATCGAATGAGTTTTTTATAAAATGATTATATTTTATTATAAATCCCACGGTTAATCCAATCGTCCGTAATTATATTAATATGACTTATAAATAATTTTATTAAAATTTGATTTAAAAAGTATACAAAATAATTATTGAATTCTAAATATGTCAGACAAATTAATAAAGACACGACGAATAAAACGCACCTATATTTTTCTTAAATAGTGGAAAATGGTTTGTAATTAAACTTCTTTAACAGGAAATATATTACAAGGCGAAAGCAATGTTGATAATGACTAGTATAATCTATTAAATTATTTTTATAAATTATAACTAAAGAAAATAATTGTCTAAATTATTATCGTAGACTAATAGATAGAATACTTGAATGAAATCGAATAAAGAAAACATAATATTTAAAAAAGAGTACAGTGAAAACAATAGATCGAATACAACTGAAAATATTATTTAAAAAAAATGAAATTAAACCTGACGACATAACGAGCGTCTAATCTTTTTATACTTACAAATATGTGGATTACGAAATATGAACTAATTTTAAACTTGCTGTAAGAACTGTATTTGATAATAACTATACTTAATAAAGATATAAATACATTCGTTTAGGAATTATCTTAAACCTAATAAAAATATGCTAAATAAAACATGAATAGCGCCGAAAAATAAAACAAAAGTTTTATCTAATTCTAGATATTTGGGTTAATAATTATGAGCATATGAATATTAGTACTAAAAAAAATAGACAAATGTATTAGTAATAATAAAGGAATAATCAATATTTTGATTGTTTCGTCGATTTTAACGAATTAAAATAAATAATCAAAAATCAATGAAGTACATAATTTAATTGTTATCTTTTGTTTTGTCTGTTACCTAAATGTCAAAAAGTGTAATTGTCCTTTTGAATTAAAATTCAATTATCTTTTAAAATAACTATATATATATATATATATATATATATATATATATATATATATATATATATATATATATATATATATATATATATATATATATATATGTAGATATTGAAATATTTTATTACTTATATACTGGTTTATAATGTGTTCAACTTTATGAAATATAAGATAAAAATAGACTGTTACCACGAATAGGTTTGAAAAACAAATTTGATTACAATTTTAAATCATTATCATTTTTAAAAATATTAAATTAAATTGAAATTATATTTAATTGAATATCTGTTCAAATTATTTTTTATCAAGAAACTGATGATCTTTACTTTCGTTATGATCACCCGGTAACATATCAGAAGTTAATTTAAAAAGCTGACTAGATTTAAATATTTTTAAATATGTCAGTTATGTATTTTAAAAGGATATCACTATAACACTCGTTCGATTGTTACATTCTAAGAAATGTTGTTATGTTCCAGTGCTATCGTTCTCTGAATTAATTTGGGTTATCTCAGATGCCAGTTCCAGAAAATTTCCCCAATTCTTAAACCGTGTTAGAGCGAACCCGTGTTGTAAGAATGCCGTGTTATACGGGGTTTACATGTACATTATTATTGGTTCTTTTTACGGTATTTCTTTTAATTTGGTGATCTTTCAAAATTAATTTGTATGCATATTTATTGTTATATTTTTTATTTGTATCAGTTTAAAATATTTAGCTTAATATTTACAAAGAAATAGACTACTTTTATATTGAAGGAAGCATTGAATGTTTTTGCTTTGAATAAAAAAAAAAACTAGTGATTACTTATTGAGAATATACTAAAATTTTTCTTAAACTTATTGTTACCAATGTCTGTTGTCTTTAAATGAAATTAGTTTAAAAGCAAGAGTTAATAATGTTTTATTAATTATTTTTGTAACGATCCTTTGGTTTTTTATAACAATAATTACACCCATATTTAACTTTACCCATACGCATAATTTGTTCTGTGCCAGTCCTCCTTAACGTCTTTATTAGTCGTATGTATTAGTATTGTTCGTACTACTAGGGGGCTCCGCCCCCTACTCGCTTCGCTCATCAACCGACTGGCTCGCTATGCTCGCCCACCTGTCAATTATAAGCATGCACATATATATATATATATATATATATATATATATATATATATATATATATATATATATAAAGATATGTATTTTGCATGAGTAGTATTTAATTTACTAATAAAAAACTTTTAATAAAAAAAAATTTATAAAATAATTATTTCTTAAATTCAGATTTCATAAGTGTTTTGAACCGTTTCATAAAAAGAAATTTGTTTAAGTAATTAATTAATATTTTATTTCCTTTATTTCTAGTAAATACGTACAAAAAATTTTAACTGTTTTATTATAGTCGAGTATTTCTTTAGATATAACTAGATTTGATTTTATGTGAAGTACGGTAGATATGTTGTTTGTTTATATTTTGGATTAATGTTATCGATTTATTCTACGATTGGGAATAAAATTTAACGGATTATATTAGAAATAAATTGTTTAAATTAGCTATAAATATAGAAATGCAATCTCAATATAAAATTAAGTAGTAAATTTCATGTTATAAAATATATAGATTTTCTCATAAAACAAATTCCAATAAAATTTCCTTATCGTATCAGAGAATATATAAAATAATATATTTATATCAGGAACAGACGAATATTTACATTCGATAGCGATGCCGTTTTCTTCAAAGGAAAGTAACGACCGATCAAATACAAGACAGAAACTGACATGTTACACAAAATTAGTAAAATGAACGTAACGTATGGCGAATAACGATGATCTCTGTATATAAGTCGCATAATAATACGTTCACATTAATTGTTTTTCGATGAAAATCAGTCTCTACGTCGACAAATATTTTTGGTTAGCCCTCGTGTAGCAATGGCAGTTGCGCTGACATAGTCGACAGTCAGGGACAAGCGGGTCGTGTGCGTGGTCAAACGTCTGCGCAGATAATTTCATTAAAATTTAAGTTGTAAAATCCGCGCTGTTGGTAGCGTTTTATAAGTTCTATTACGGCAATACACAGCACGCAACATGTTTGCGTAGCCCGACAGAACCTTAGCGCTTGGCTGTCTTTATTGTTAACAGTAAGCCAGCGTTGCCATGTAAAGGGAAATTTCCCATAGCATTGTGCTATAGGAAACGATGAAATGACTAAATGGGAATTTCTGTTCAAAAAGTATATGTGATTAGAAAATATAAAGTATTCTTACAAATATTTATAAATATACGGGTATACATATCTATCTGTATATATATATATATATATATATATATATATATATATATATATATATATATATATATATATATATATATATATATATATATATATATTGTTGAAGTCCATAGATTTAAATTAATGTATTAATTATTCTCTTTCAATTGTTTACATTTAATTTTTCCCTCTAAAAAAAATAACAAACCTCTTTATTATAAATAAGATACCAGTTACGATAACTACACCACCATTTTTTTTAAAAAAGAAGGTAATATAGATAGATGTTTAATAAAAAAATCTAATTTTACCTTTATACTGTTTAAATTTTGGCGGCAGTTAGTACATCATCAGTAGAAATATTTAAAACATGGTGCCGAATTTGCTTAACCAGTGTAGAAATTCATAAAATGTGCATATTTTTTCTCGAAAACTATTCCATTTTATGTTTTTATCAATACCTTAAAATATTTTTTAAAAAATCTGCAAAATAAAGCCTGCTTTAAAATATCAAAAGTTCGCTTGTCAAATGTTATATTGTTTAATGCAATTGTTTGATTATTAAAATTAAAACTAATTCAATAATTCAAGAAAAATTCTCAAAAAGTTTTTAAATGTGCTTCATATATATATATATATATATATATATATATATATATATATATATATATATATATATATATATATATATATATATATATTGGCGAGTGTTCGCTGACGGTCATGTTACATAGATTGTTAGATTGTATATTAGCTTGTTATTGCAAAGTTTATACAATTAAAATCTATATATGACGAATCAACACATTGTATATATATATATATTAAAACCCAGTTATTGATGACATTTAAATGTATCATTATATCATAATGATAAATCATTTTCCAATGTATTTTTTTCTGAACGATCTTCAGTTTACTATCATTTCTCATATGATTTGCACAAATTGCTTCATCAAACAAATATATATATCCAGTGGTGATACTATTTCAATAATACGATTCTGTAATCAGTGACAATTACATCATTTATTTATTTTATTTAATGGAAGAAAATTGCTTTACTTGTTTTTATATTTAATTTTATAATATTGTTCTTCTCATTTTAATGTTAATATTTTATTTATAATTTAGCAGTCTGAGTAATTTATTCGTGAAAATAAATATATGTGGTTTCCTTTAATGCTTTCATTTGAAAAAATATATATAATAAAACGAATATGTTTTAAATTTCATACATATTAAAATTCATATGAAAATTTAAAATGCATATAAAATATTCAATAAGTAATTTATATTTTCACAAATGAAGTAGCAAAAATGATGTTTAATAAAAATGTCAGTAACGGATTTTGACTATTTTATAATTGATCACTATTTTGATAGGCTAATATGCAATCCGACAGCAATATCATCATACTAGAATCTAGAGGGACAGAAATTTCTCACTGCTGTTAAGCTGAATATGTTTGCCACGTTTCAAATAAATAATCCAACGGTTAAAGATCGAATAGGAAATTTTAATGAACAAATATAGGTAAGAATAGAAACATTTTTAAATTTAATATTTTTGTGTTTATTTTATTAGCTATTCTGTTTTCCACAATTAGTTTTTATTTATTAAAATTGGCAAATCATTGATCTGTTTTCAAATAATCCATTCGAACAGTTTATATCTTGTGTTTTAATACTTTTGAACTTTATCGTCTTACAATTCAAATTATATATATATATATATATTATACCTTTAAATTATTATTTTTTATATTAATCTTAAAAATGTCGGTATTCTATTAGTAAATATTTTAATAGTCAATAATTACTAATTACACAGCGGTTTTTGTTACATATAATTACCAAGTCTGAATAATAGTTTTATTTTTAATTATATATATATATATATATATATATATATATATATATATATATACATATATATATATATATATAGCATCGCTCCATTTATTTGGCATAAATAGACACAGTGCTTAGAATTGACAAAAATGTATGAATTAAAATGAATTCATCAATCATTAAAATCAAATGATAAAACAAAAGTTAAAATCATTTTAAATTAATAATAATTATGCAAGGTGGCACACTTGCTATTATATTTTATGGGGTAGTCGACTAGGAGAATGAAAAAATAAAGCATTTTGTATAAGAGAATAATAATAAATTCATAACATACACAATACAGTATATTATAAACGTTTTATTATAAAAAAAACATATATTTATTTTTGCAGGTTTGCCATATAATAAAGAATAAACGACATTTTTTATTTAATATTATATGCATGCATTAATAATAATTATTAATATACTTCTGTAGGGATTGTTACTTCAAATGACAAAATGTGATCAGTTTTAAACATTGCGACTGATCTTTCATTTTTATATTTATAAGGATTTCTACTTCATTTACGATAATTATTTGTTTTTAATTTTTAGAAAAAAATCCTGACAAAATATATTCGAAATTATAAACAATTGACAGAAATGCTCTAACAGTTGATAATTTCAATGTAAATCTTTCTTTTATTTCCAATCTCTTATTGAAAACAATAGTTCAATAACAACATTTTGTCTTAGCATGACCGAGGAAACCTAACATATTTTTGACAATCTTGAATAAAAGTCTTGTTTGATTTTTAATGTATTTTTTGAAAAACATTATATGTTTATTATCTTGATTTTTGTATATAAAAGAAAGAAAAATTGCAAAAAGAGAACGTGCTGTTTTTAAAAAGACATTTAAGTCATCTTATATTATAATATATTAAATATTTTTATCAAAGGGTTATAAAGGATTTATATATATATATATATATATATATATATATATATATATATATATATATATATATGTATTCACAAGTAAATATAATTATTAGTTTTCTCTTCATTTCTAAACGGAACATTCGAGAATTCAACCTTGAACAAGCCTGTTAAAATTTTTATTTCACGCTCATTAGAATGAGTTGTTAAAAACTGGAAATACAATTTTATTAAATACATATTACATAAAATGTTTCTGTAAAATCCCTTTTCCGTTAGTTTTTTCTGTAAAGTAATTTTTCCTTCATAGTTTTATTCCAAGGTTTATTATATTTTATTTATAACACATACATTACATGATAAATCTTCAATGGTATATAAAATCAATGAAAATATTTCATAGAAATCATTTTTTCATTAGATACCGAAAAAATCTAAAACACTCATATACTTTCCTAATCAAACATTTTAAACTGATTTTCATAAAAAAAAATCTGCTTTAAATACTTAACTTTTATTTTATGATTGTCACTCTTTTATGTGTAAATTTAGAAACGTGATGTTAATAATTACTCGTGATATTCAGTTTACTGAATTTGATCAATAGACCTCAATTATCTATTACAGCCGCCCCTGTTTTTACGGTTGTCTGTGCATATCGCACACATGGCCATCGTGCGTCAGTTCGATGGTGTCCTAAAAACGTAGCATATTATAAATCAAGTATGAGATAGATAAGGAGGATAGATATGGACATGATATGAGGTTTATTGAGATTAACATTAAAAAAAGGGCCAAACAAATAATAGTAGAAGACGATTTGTTTTAATTTTTTTTCTAATAATTGGAAATCATATATATATATATATATATATATATATATATATATATATATATATATATATATATATAATTTTGATTATTTATTATGTCATAAGCGTATATTAGGGGCGTAACTAATATAATTATAATTGGTATCTGTCAAAATCTTGAAGTTAATACTGTAATTTTAATAATTGTTGTTGTTTTTAATTACGACGTTGTTTTATTCGATCTTTTCATAACAAGATTTTTTGCATATAGATTACTTTTCAGGTCAACTTTATAATTGCGTACAATTAAGCTGAATAAAATAACAGTTTTTTTTTATGTACGAAAGATAAAACCGAGACAGCATGTGTTCGAATCCATTCCAAACAAATGCTTGATCAACAACTCGGCATTTCGAATGCTGGAAGACCTTCGTTGTTAAAAGGAACGTTCTAAAATAACCTTAATTAAAAAGAATGTATATATGTGTGTACGCGCGTTCGCCTGATGTGTGTGCGTGCGTGTGTATGCCAGTGTGCGAACATGCGTAAACATGGACATATGTGGACTTTAAATATATTTGAAAAAATATTTTTTCATTAACACTTAATTATTTATAATAAAACGTGTACTGAAAGACATGAAATAAGAATGTGTTCTAAATTATGTCTCTAATTATTCGTTTCATAAGAATAATAAAAATATTCCGATTTCCAATTAACTTGCACCATCCGTTTTCGCAGTCAAATATCATCCGGTGCTTGTTGTTTTTTTCGTTAGCTGATATCTATTTTCGGTTAAGATTTTTGTTCCATCTATTTAATGTCCGTTAACTATTGTATGTTAAGGTAGAGTTAATCTTTAACGATTTCGATATATTATAACTAAACCGATAAAAGATGAATAAAATATGCTTATTAATTTTGTTTTAGCATAAAAAAAATGTTTTTATTTGTTTGATTAATATTCCATTAAAATAGAATAAATAATACATCTTTTAAGCGTACTGAACACAAAATAAAAAATATCTATTCAAAAAATCAATTGTGTACATGAAATAAAGTTGTAAACCGGGTAACAAACATTCAAGGGATTTATTTATAATAAAAATCTATAGCTGTACACCTGGTTGCATTTTAATTAAATTACTTGAATTTATTCTACCATTGTGTGGGATGACATTACAAAAACCTGAGCTACTTTTTTAGGCTAACTTCCTGATATCCGAAATCATAAATAAAAAGATTATCTGTTTATGGCAACGATAACTCCAAAAAAACAAGCTTAGATGATTAAACATTTTTCCTATTTATTTGGAAAAACCTGACAAAGTACATTTTTTTTGAAACGGTTTACGTGTTAATTCTCGGTGACTTAATTGATGTACCAGTTATGACTCCAAAAACAAGATACAAAAGACAACTAAAATTGTTCATACATATTTAAATAATATATTTTTGGTATTGGAGCTGAAATCATTTTCACAAATGAATATTTCTATCGCCGTCTCACACACTATACATTTTTTTCTGATCAAAAATGTTCAATAATTGATAATTGTCAATTTTTAATTGTTGTTTATACGAATTTGATGGCGATACCATCATTTTCAGAGCGTTAAGGTGGTTAAGGTATAAAAATATATTGAAACAACCTAAAAATCCAGGAAATATATTTGAAATAACGAAAAATAAAGACCGCTGTGTAAATCAGTCTTTATGTTTTCTCAACACAATCCACATTTCGATTTTTGGCGAATTAATGTTCTTTTTTAACTTTAGCGAGTTTTAGGCTTAATTTTTATTTCGCAAATATTTATTTTCTATTTTTATTTCTTTTTTAATTATCCTACATGTTTTTATGTTCCTTATAATAGTACGTCCAAATAATACCAAACTTTTAATTTTGAAATATTGTCCTAAGGTACTTTAATAAATACTTAACTTACTTTTAATTAATACTTAATTTACTTTTAATTAATACTTAATAAATATGATATTTCAAAACATGCTTTTGAACAAAAACTATAATACATACAGATGATAATATACTTTTTCGAATTAAAAGAAATATTTTAGATAATAATACTCGTATACACCTGTCTCTGAATTAATGCAATTTAAAGCAAGGCCTCCAGAGAAGATTAGGGTTAAATGGGCCTGCAGCCCTCTTATATTCTGGTAGACATGATGTTTTATTTTATTAAAGGGATATATTATTTTCATAAGGGCGATGTTATTTTACTTAATTTTATATAAATAAAAAAAATCTTTATTTTAATGCTACTATCAATATATTTTCTTTTTTAGTTAAATTTTTGTGTGACACCAACAATTTATTGAGAATATATTCTAATTATTCACATTTTTTTATTCTGTGCATTTGGTTACAAATTAAAAACCGTTGATGGATTGTTGATTTTTATTTTAATTTTTACTAGATTAAATTATATAATTTTTAAATCGTACGTATTTTAGATTGTATACTGCAATAATCGAAATTTGATGAAGTATTATTAAAATAACAGAAATGAGAATTTAAAAATATGAGTCAATATTTTTTGTATCAAATATTTGATAAATTAAGTACTTTCAAAACTGCACGCCTTTTCTGGGAAGAATTAATTATAATTTATTCAGTTTAAAGTTTACATAATTTCGAAAATGTAATTTTAAATAATATCAATATTTTTCAGCATGTTCGCACTAATTTGGAATTGTTTTATTTTTCAATTTAGATGATGAAGATGTTTGTGACTTCCAGTACTTACATATTTGGCACATTCGTAGATAGTGTTAAAATCTACGGTGTTGTATTATGGGTTTATCAGCTGTATGTAGAGTGACTATGGACCTTGTGGATACATCGTCGTTTAATTTGTATTAAATTGTATTTGAAAGTAAATGTATATAATGATTTTTGATACAAGCTTTTGTCGTCTTAAACGCTAAATGATTGTGATTAGGTTTATTTAAAAATGGTTGAAAAAACTGTCAGTGGTGATAATGAACAAAAGTCTGAATTGGTATCAGATTGGGATTTACCTTTAGCATTCATTAAGCCAAGACATACTGAAAAAATTGATGGGATAGATTCAATCGCACAAACTTGGAGATTGAAAGAGCGTGTAAGTGCTTTATATAAGATCTAATATTGGATTTAATTGATTTTCTCTAACATAACCTTAATACTTATGCGTTTTAGATGAAGACTGTAAGTGTGGCTTTGGTATTATGCCTAAATGTTGGCGTTGATCCTCCAGATATAGTTAAAACACAACCTTGTGCTCGTCTAGAATGTTGGACAGGTATGTTAAATATATATTGGTAAATTTATAGTCAATAAGTATGCCATGTTAAATATAAGTTAATTACAGAAATGTTATGTTTAAAAAATTATTTTCAATAAAGAAGTGGTTTATAGTTAACACATTTCATTATGCAATTTTGATAAAATATTCTTAAAATCAATATATACTTGTTGTTATTTCAATATATTAAAAGTTAGTCATTATAGTAATAGTGTCATTTTCTTTCTTTTTTTTCATTTTAGATCCATTAACAATGTCTTCAACAAAAGCTTTAGAAACAATCGGTACAAATCTTCAAAAACAATATGAACGATGGCAACCAAGAGCAAGATATAAACAATCTCTTGACCCTACAGTTGATGAAATTAAAAAATTATGTACTTCTTTACGTCGTAATGCTAAAGAAGAAAGAGTGCTTTTTCATTACAATGGGCATGGTGTACCAAAACCAACCACAAATGGTGAAATTTGGGTTTTTAATAGAGTTAGTAAAATATGTATCAATTTGTTCTTTATTAATTTAGTTTATTACTATATAAATTTTATATATTAATTATATAAGATTTTTTCAATTCTTTGAACTTCTTGCACTTTTTAATTTTGTTTAATGTGATATGTTAATAACAAAAACCTTTTTTTTTTACAGACATATACTCAATATATTCCTTTATCAATTTATGACTTACAAACTTGGATGGGTGCTCCTTCTATATATGTATATGATTGTTCAAATGCAGGAATTATTGTTGAATCTTTTAAACAATTTGCAGAACAGCATGAAAAAGAATATGAGGTTGTTATATAAAACACATGCATTTTTAATTGTTTTAAATGTTCCTATATTATATAAATATTTCACTAATTTTGTATTAATATTTTTCTTTAACTTTTTAGCAAATAAATTCAACTACTGGAAGAGGTGCATCACCGTCAGGGAATTCTCCTGGTGTAACAGGTCCGTCATTTAAAAATTGTATCCAAGTAGGAGCATGTGGATCAACACAAACATTACCAATGGCACCGGATTTACCAGCTGATCTTTTTACTTCCTGCCTAACAACTCCTATTAAAGTTGCATTACGCTGGTATGTTATGCAACAAAATTCTCGTCTTATTCCCAAGATCACAATGGAACTTATCGATAAGTAAGTTATATAAAAATAGAACTTGATAAGACTTCTATTGATTAATAATATTGGTATATGTAAAAAAGTATTGTTGTAATAAAAGTCTTTTTATTTACATTATAAATTAATGAATATTTGTATAGTTATTTTATTTATTTTCTCATATTTGACAAGATTTGAATGAATGAATTTCTTTATATAGAATTCCTGGTCAATTGAATGATAGAAGAACTATGCTTGGTGAACTTAATTGGGTATTTACAGCAATCACAGATACAATTGCATGGAATACTCTTCCGAGAGGTTGGCTGAATAAATTAATTATTGATGTATGGATGTACTGGAAATATGTTTATAAAATACGGTTTGTATTATTTTTGACAGATCTGTTCCAAAAGTTATTTCGACAAGATTTATTAGTTGCAAGTTTATTACGTAACTTTCTTCTTGCTGAACGAGTACTTCGTTCTTATGACTGTGCACCAGTTAGTAGTCCAGCATTGCCTCCTACTCATCAACATCCTTTATGGCAAGCATGGGATTTGGCATTAGATCTTGCTCTTGCACAGTTACCAGCTGTACTGAATGGTGAACCATTTGTCCATTCACCATTTTTTGAAGAACAACTTACTGCATTTCAAGTTTGGTTAGAATTAGGAGAACAAAAACGTTCTCCACCAGAACAGTTACCTATAGTTTTACAAGTTTTATTAAGCCAGGTCAGTTCAAACATAGAAAAAGTTTGGTGCAAAATATTTATGTATTGAATATTTTAATATTAATATGTTTTATTACTTTAAACCGTTTTTATTTAAAAAAAATATTTTTAAGGTTCATCGAATGAGAGCTCTAGAACTTCTTGCTCGCTTTCTTGATCTCGGACCTTGGGCTGTAAATTTAGCTTTATCAGTAGGAATTTTTCCATATGTGCTTAAATTATTACAGTCTTCAGCTAAAGAATTAAGACCGCTTTTAGTTTTTATATGGGCAAAAATATTAGCTGTTGATAGTGTAAGTGTATTTATTTTGTTTGTAATATGACAAATGAAATACAGTATTGGATTATTTTTATTGATATATGTATGCTTTTCTTTACTAGTTATATAGTTATAGAAATGGACAAGTAAATAATTAAGTTAATTATATTCCAGTCTTGTCAGGGAGATCTAGTCAGAGAAAATGGCCATAAATATTTTCTTTCTGTTCTTCAAGATCCATCAATTGATGTAAGCAAAAGAAAGTCATGTAAATAATTTTATAATTTTTAAATTATGATTTATCTATCAGAGTGAAGATCGTACATTGGCAGCTTTTACATTAGCTTGTATTGTATGGGGGTATGGAGTAGGACAACGTGCTGCTTTACAAGGTTCGCTTGTTAGCGTTTGTTTAGAACAATTGAATGAACCATGTGCACAGTTGCGTCAGTGGTTAGCACTGTGCCTTGCACGGTTGTGGGATGGACATGAACCAGCTCGATGGTGTGGTGTTCGTGATAGTGCACATGAAAAATTGTATGCTTTATTAGATGACCCTAGTCCTGAGGTAAAGTGTTTATATTTGTTTATGAAATGGTAAACACTGATTTTTTTAAAAAAAGTTGCCTTGACAATATATATAAATATAATTCTACTTTATGTGAGTTTATAGAAGATGGTACAACAAAACATTTAAATATTGATTAACATTTTGTTTCATAAAGGTACGTGCAGCTGCAGTTTATGCTTTGGGTACTTTTATTGGGTCAGTAACTGAAAGATCAGAGCATGCTAATACAATAGATCAGCAAGTAACAATGACGTTGTTGCAACGTTGCCGTACTGATATGAGTCCTTTGGTGCGTGGTGAACTGGTGTGTGGAGCTTTACAATGGATTGCAAAATTATTTGGTCCAGCACTTGCTGCTGCTGCTGCATTAGAAGAAGGTAGACGAGACCTTGCTGGTTTTGAAGTTGTTCAACCAGTTAATACACAGGCTTTAAATAATAACAGTGGAAGTGGAATGCGAAGAATTAGTTCAAGGTTAATTTAAGTTTAAATCAAAATAAAATTATTAAAAGAAAAATAAAAGTTATTTGCCATTTTTTTTTTTACCTATTTCATTGTTTTCAATCATGTTTCATTCTTTAGGAATATATGTTTTTAGTGGTATTTATATTTACATTTGATTTTGAGTAATAATTTATTTTCATTTTTTTTTTATCAGGGATCGCATACGAATGCTTTCTCCCTCAGGACTTTTGTCACCTGAAACTACAAGCCATACTGGTGACTCAGTTGAGCGTCTTAAGAGAGTTGCAAGTAGCTCATCAATCAGTAGTCTAGGAGGTATTAGCAGTAGTGGTTCTACATTGAGCACTCCAGTTACAATTGCATATGGCAGTATTTATATGAAGCTTTGGCATGGAATGATTTATTTTGATACAGATCCATTTCCGGCTGTTTCTCAGGCTTCTTTAACTGTTACAAATTATATTCGTAATCAAGTGAGTAAATTTTAAAATCAAACATAATTTAAATTTTTTTTTCTTATATTTCTTTAAATTTTGAATGAAGAAATGTACATGACTTATTTTACATTGTTTGATTTTTAAGGAAGTGTTTCTTGTTGATTGATTTTCGAAGTAAAAGTTTATTTATTTTTTAGATCAAAGATTCAACCATGTTGCGTGATAATAATTATGAAGGTAGACTAAATACTAGCATGAGTTTACCACCTAGTCCTAATCGAAGCAGTTATTTTGGAGGAGAGTCACCTCCCACAATTCATTCTCCAAATGATCTTCATAGAATATCAAACCGGTAAATATTCTTGTCATTTCCATTTGATTTCTACATATATTGTAGTTCATATCTAGTTGTATGATGGTTATGATTGAGAAATTAGATTTTTGAAACATTTTATGCTGATAAAAATGTACTATATATTATTTTTTTAAGATAGGTAAGTGAGCTTTCTTTTAATATTTAGTAATATGATTGTTTCAGATCTATACATTTGGCTAGTCGTGCTCGTAAAACTGTTCCTAATACAATAAATGAAGAAGTAAACGATGATTCTTCGACTAGCAATGAAAGTCGAGGTAGTGGCTTAAATGCTACAAATAATCATAAACCACTTGTAAGTACAGAGTATGTACTTTGGGCAAGTAAGCACTTTGCACAACCTGTATCTGCAGAAACTGATGCTGTGGATCCAGAATCAAGTGTATATTATGAACGAGAGTGGAGATATTTGAGGTATAATTTTAATTATTTTGCCATTAGTTGATAATTTTTTAATTTTAATGATATAGAAATTAGTAGTTTTATCTTTATCATTTATCAATATTGCTGTTTTATCTATATTGTAGTATATATAAACGTTTCATATCAATTGTATACTAGAAATGCAGCACTCCGAAAAGAAGCACGCGAAGAACAATATCGAGTAGCAAATGGCTCAGCTCGTATTGAATCTCAGGTTTTTACATCACGCAGTCCACATGCACCAACTACTTTGCAGTTTCACCCATATGACCAACAGCTCGCTGTTGCTGGAA
This sequence comes from Acanthacorydalis orientalis, assembly GCA_034766995.1. Taxonomy (NCBI): domain Eukaryota; kingdom Metazoa; phylum Arthropoda; class Insecta; order Megaloptera; family Corydalidae; genus Acanthacorydalis; species Acanthacorydalis orientalis. The sequence goes on from CM068316.1 coordinate 50,616,015, forward strand.
AAGATTGTTTTAGGTATTTTTCAATATTTGTTTCTATTTAACTGATTTTTAATATTTGTGGTTTATGTTTGTCTCTTAAAAATTTAAGTTTAATTTAAATTTTTTTTATGAAAATACAGGTATTAAATAGAATCTTTTAAAAATATTAATTGACTTTGTTATTGTTTTACTTATAGTTATTTTTAAAAATGGAAATAAAGAATTACCTTAAAAACTTTAGTTTTAAATATGTTAATGAAATTTACATTTTTTATAGATGCGAAAAATTTACAAAATCCTTTTTTTTTTTAGTATTTGGGATTGGGGAACTGGTGCAAAATTGTGTTATTATCAGAGTAGAGGAACACGTGCTTCTGTTACACGGATCACAGCTCTCGAATTTATTAATGGACATGATATTGCTTTGTTATTGGTTGCTGCTGATGATGGAACATTAAAACTGTGGAGACCAATTGGTCCTCCACCTGCTGCAACTGCTACTGTTCATAGTCGTGAACCAATTTTAGTTACAGCTTGGCAAGGTCTTACAGATTTACAGTCATCATCACGGTCAAGTGGTAAGTTAATGTGTTTTTATTTTTAACTGTAATAGATATTCTTACATTTTTCGTATAATATAAAATGCTATTTTTGTAACAATATCTCAGTTTATTTAAAATTGTTTCACTTATTGTATACTACAGCATTTTTACATAAATTGTTCTAATAGTATATTATATTTTATTATATAATAGCATATTATATATATATATATATATATATATATATATATATATATATATATATATATAATATTTTAAACATTATATCAATTATATTTTATAAATATTCTCAAGCAATGGCAGGAGTGGTGATGGCCTGGGAGCAGCGATCACAAACTGTACTAGTATCAGGTGATGTGCGTGTTGTTCGTCTATGGAATGCTGATTCAGAATTACGCATAGCTGATTTACCTACTGGGGCTGATGCTAGTGTAACTTGCATTTGTGGAGATGATAGTGGTAATGCTCTAGTAACTGTTGGGTGTGGAGATGGATCTGTAAGATTATTTGATAGACGATTGTCACCGCATGAATCACGTATTATGACATGGAGAGATCACATGTCCTGGGTTCTTGGAGTAAGCATGCGTGTGCAAGATAATCGATTAGTGAGCGGATGGTAAGAATAATTTAATTGAAATATTTATGATATACATTTAATTATATATATATATATGTATGTATGTATGTATATATATATATATGTGTGTGTGTATATATATATATATATACATATATATACACGTGTACTATAAGTATTTGTTATTTTTAAATCTTCAGTGGTTAAATTTTTCACAATATTTTTTTTCATACAGTTTAGGAGGAGATGTTCGAATATTTGACATAAGAAGTAGGTCATTAATTTCGACTTGCCAGACTTCACAAGGCATGACAGCAATTGCAGTGCATAAAACAGCTGATACTTTTGCATGTGGATCCATGAATCAGCATATCAGTGTATATCGTATGTCATCGAGTGATGTAATGAATGTAATAAGATTTCATGAAGGGTTTATGGGTCCACGGATTGGACCCGTCAGTTGTTTATCATATCATCCTCATCGGGTTGCACTCGCTGCTGGTTCAATGGATTGTTCGGTCAGCGTATATTCGATTGAACCAAAAAGATGACATAGCAGTGCCCTTGGTCTGCTTAGCGTCTAAGGGCTAACAATCAATCATTGCTTGCATCGTTATTGTTCATATATTTTATTGTGATTTGTTAATATATTTTACCTCGCGCATAAACCTGTTATCTGTTGCCGTTTAGATATTTGACTATCATTGATATAAAGTAGGATTTAAATTTCTTAAATTGACAAAGATTTATTTGAACTTCATATTTTAAACATGAAAGTCTGCTTATAACTGTACTTACTGCTAAATTGCACAATTTAAAATAGGGCAAATGAAATGTCACAAATATGGTGTCAAAAATATACAGACAAGTTACAAACATGCAAAGATATTAAAAAAAGTGCATATAAATGTTATTTCCGTAATAACTATTATAATTGGTATATAATATTCTTTTCATATAGAAATTAAATAATACAATTTTTAAAAATGAGTAATTTTGTTTTCATATTAAGGTTTTGAAATTTATGTTTTTGTAAATATTTACTTGATGTTTATTTTATTGTAATGTAGAATTGCTTTAGATAGAATAGATTTTATTCATTTGGCAATCAAGAAATCAACAAATAGCTTGCATAGTTGAATAAAATACCATATATTTTAACCGTCATTAGTGCCTCATACTTTTAATACAGAATTGTTATACAATAAATATATTTCATTTAATTTTTATTTAAATATTTTTTTTTCAAAATAGAGAATATTAAATATTTTGATAATTTATTTTTTTATATAATATTTTTTTCTGTTAAAATATATATTTTTGATTTTATTAACTACATATATAAAAGTAATTTTTTTAATGTAAACATTTATCAGGATTCTTTTCAAGTAATTATTTTTTTTTAATTTATGTGAGTCAAGAATTCATCATTTAAGACATTTTTTAAAAGTTTTATTGAACTATTCTTTTTAAATTAATATTTACTAATTATTTATTAATAGTTTCTTTGAAATTGAATCTTCTGAACTGTCAATTTTTTTGTGATGGATTCAAGTTTTCTTAAATGTAATTCATACTCATATACACATTTTTGTATTATATATGTTAGTTATAAGAATTACATTTATTTACATATTTTTTTTGCTCGATTCATGTTTAAGAGACAGTATATTCCAAATAGAATATTCTCATGAAAATAAATTATATATTGATGGTAGTTATATAAATATTGAAAAAATGATATTTAATTCCATATTGAATTAATTGTACATTTTTAAATATAAATAATATTAAAGTCAACTAGTACTTAAATAATTATATTTTAAATTACAAAATGTTTGCCCTAATATTAATTAGTAATAAAGTGCTTTATTACAAACTGAATAGTTTTCATGTATTTTGGAAATTCACATTTATGGGTTTTCCTCAGAAAATATGTTAACACCAAATCTTATACAAAAAAATGTATTATATTGCTTTCAGAATAATATTAACATAGGTGTAAAAAGCTTAATATGTAATGAGATGAATAATTAAAAATACAACCAAGTACTCTTTGAATGAGAGCTATCTACAAAATTAAATATTTTAAGGCTCAAATATAAAAAAAATAATGCTTTTTAAACAGTCATTAAAATACAATAAGTAATGTAAATGTGATTGTGAAAATTTAAATATGTTTATCATACGTAAAAGTAATTTGTAATTTTTTTATTTTTTTTTTTTTATATATATAACATATATTTGAATGCATAAGATGAGAAATGGTTACATAAATGAGTTAGTGTGTTGCTTAATACTGAATTGTAATAAACATTGCACATATTCAAAGAGTAAAAAAGACTGGACTATTGATTGATTATTTGTCAGTATAATTTGAAGGTGTTTTCACTTGATCACAAATTATAACATTTTGAACAATGTAAAATATATGTTTATTTTTGTTGACATATTAAACTACTTTTTAGGATATAATGTACAGCCACAGTTAATTCTTTGTAAGACAAATAAATTTTATTATTTATAGAATGTTTTTTTTTTAAATATACACATAAAAATACATAAAATTACATTATCTAAATAATGCCCTTAAATCTTGAATTCATAAAGTATTCAATAAGATATGGATTATGATGTCAAAATTGTAAATAAAATATTGTGATAATTTATGAGTAATGTTTAACAGAACGGAAAAAAATTCAATAAAGCGGAACTAGGTTCATTTTTATGGATTATATTACCGTTGTTAAGATACCTTATCCTTTTCTATTAAAGATTAAAACCACATTTTTGTATTTAACTCGACTGTATACAGATGGCTCAAAAGTATAAATGTATTTTGATGTGTGTTTTAAGTGGCAAGGGATCAAAGTTTTTTTAGTTACGTTTAATATTAATTTGACATTTAATTTACTGTTATAAAAAATATATGTCATAATTGTTATATTTACAAAAATATAAAAATATTTTTAGTTTTTCTTTTATTTTTATAACACGATGAATACAGGGTATGTTTTATAATTATAAAATATCAAAAATTATAATTATCTAAATTTAAGTGATTCACTTAATTCCATCATTATTGGGCTACTTTTAATAAAATTTATTAGAATCAAATGAGGTTAACATCCAAAGGTTGTGTCTTATCTTTAATTGTGCTTTAATTATTGATTGAAGTACTTTATATTAACAATTTGTTTAATTTATTTAAAAAAAGGTTCCCTATCAATTATTTATAGTTAAACATATGGTTTTATTTAAAATTTATTTTACAATAATAGACGTACAATGGAATTTATTCTGTGAAGTATTTTGTTGATAAAAAATTTTTTTCAGAAAATTAGCAGGACGTACCCTTTTTATAACAGGGGCTAGTCGAGGGATAGGAAAAGCGATTGCTTTAAGAGCAGCACAAGATGGTGCCAATATAATTGTTGCAGCTAAAACAGCTGAACCACATCCTAAACTGCCTGGAACAATTTATACTGCTGCGGAAGAAAGTTTGTTAAATTATTTTAATTCATTGTTATATCTTTCTATATTATTTTAGATGTATATGATGTGCATAATTTCTAATAAAATTTTATTTTTAGTTATAGCTGTTGGAGGAAAAGCTTTACCTTGTGTAGTTGATGTAAGAGATGAAGTAGCAGTTCAGTCAGCTGTTAAGAATGCTATTGAAAAATTTGGAGGTATCGATATAGTAGTGAATAATGCATCTGCTATTTCATTGACACCAACAGATGACACAGATATGAAACGATATGACTTAATGCAACAAATCAATACAAGAGGAACGTTTCTCGTGTTAGTAATCATAGTTTTATATAATTTAATATAAAAATACCATTTCAGAATAATTATAATAACATTTTCAATCATGTTATTTTAGTACCAAAACTTGTTTACCGTATTTAAAAAAGAGTAATCATGCACATGTATTAAATCTTTCTCCTCCTTTGAATTTGAATCCTAAATGGTTTAGTCAACATGTCGCTTATACCATGGCAAAATATGGTATGTCAATGTGTGTTCTTGGTATGGCTGAAGAATTCAAACCATTCAATATAGCAGTTAATGCTCTTTGGCCTAAAACAGGTATAGTATTTAGATTGCAATTAAAGCAATAAAATTTTATATTTTTTCAACTAAAAATTAATTGCAGTTTTATAAGAGTACTTTATTATTGTAAAAATATATTTTTATATAAAAATTGCTAGTATAATATCCAAAAAAATGCTCCTCTTAAAATTCATTCTTTAGTTATTTAAAATAAAACTAGTAAACAGATGGTTCATTTTTTAGCAATTTATACAGCTGCTATTCAAATGTTAACTGGTCCTGATTCGGGAAACTGGAGTCGTAAACCAGATATTGTAGCAGATGCAGCATATAAAATACTTTGTACAAATCCACCAACGGTTTCTGGTAAATTTCTAGTAGATGAAGATGTTTTACGAGATGCAGGTGTAACAGATTTTGATCAGTATGCTGTGAATCCAGGTAATTATTTATATATATATATATATATATATATATATATATATATATATTTATTGATTATTTCTAATAATGAATTTTAAATTTATAGAATTTAAGGATAAATTAATGACTGATTTTTTCCTTGACGATGAATCAGTAGTAGATTCAAAAACATCAACTGATACAAAGTTGAGTTCTGAATCTGGTAAACCAAGTGGGCAAATTGCAGAACTTTTTAGTAAAATTGAGAAGGTAATAACACCAGAAATTTGTAAAAAAACACAAGCCCTATATGAATTCAATGTAACTGGAAAAGAGGCTGGTAAATGGTAAGTGTATAAATTTGAAATGTTTTTCTTTGCTCTATTTAATGGATTTTTATTTAGGTATATCGATTTACGTGTTGATAATGGAGGTCTTGGTTATGGGGAACCGCCATCAAAAGCTGATGCTATTTTAACAATGGATAGTAAGAACTTTTATGATATGTTTACAGGTAAACTGAAACCTGCTTCAGCATTTATGATGGGAAAATTAAAAATAAATGGCAATATGCAAAAGGCAATGAAACTTGAGAAATTGATGGGAAGTTTAAAAGCACATTTATAAAATATTTACATATATACATACGTACAAATATATATATATATATATATATATATTTACATATATTTACACAAAGCATACTTGTACAGATTTTTATATATTTTTGTTGTATAATGAATTTGTTTATTGCAGGGGATTATATAAATTTATAACTTTTATTACATAAAATAAAATCTAGTTTATATAGCCTGTTTATTTGTAAATAAAAAAAAATATTTTCTATGTAAAACAATGAATGTTCATTCCATACTATCCATTTTCGATTTTTCCTTATGATTATTTTCCACAACATGATAAACTGTTTGAATTAATTGTTTTTTTCAACAGAGTTGCAGTAAAATTTTCAAATTCAAATTACAAACTAATATTGATTTTGAATTATAAAATGACATGATAAATTAAAATATAAATATTTTCAATATAGGTGTAAAAATTATATCTAAGTTAGGTAAAAATGAAAATATATAGTTTAATGTGCTAGTACTTTCTTTTTGCCAATATTAAAATTCCCTTACTGAAATGAAAGAGTTGTTATTTCAATTTGACAGTTTAATTCACATTTTATTTTTAATATTCTATAAAAAGTTAAAAATAACTCAAAACGTTGAGAAAGTATGGAAATAAATTCGAAAAAATAGTGTATTGAAAATGTTATTGAAGTCATGGAATCGTTTGTAATAGATTCTCAAAGGTAATCAGTAATATATTTTCATTTATGTATCTGTACATTATATATATATATATTTACATTTACTTATAATTTACATATTTTAGATTAGTTCATTTAGATTTTAAAGGAGCTCCGCCGAAATTTCACTATCTTGAAAAAGTAAGAATTTGTAGGTTATATTTACATTAACAAATCAAATAAAAAATATTTTTATAGCTTTTCCCACTTTTACGTGATTTGGGTGCTACAGGTGTATTAATAGAATGGGAGGACACATTTCCATATTCAAAGGAATTAATTTCAATCGGAAGTCTTTCACCAAAAGCACAGTCTTTAGGTTTGCCATACACTATAGAAGATGTAACTCAAATTTTATTGTTAGCTGCTGACTGTGGTTTAAATGTTGTAAGTATTTTGATATTATTGAACGTTTTTGTTTGGGAATGAGTTAAGCAATTATGTAAACTTGTATATGTATAACAATATAGCATATATAAATTGATATTCATTGTAGGTACCTTTAGTTCAAACTATAGGACATCTAGAATTTGTTTTAAAAAACAATGATTGGAGAAAACTACGAGAAGTTGAAGCTTATCCAAGTAGTATGTGCCCATCACATCCAGATGCTCAGTTTCTTGTACATAATATGATTAAGCAAATTATATCATTACATCCAGATTTACAATTTATACATATTGGAGCAGATGAAGTGAGTATTACTTATTCATAAAAATATTTTGAGATTTTTGCATATACTATTTAATTTCTGCTGATAGGTATGGCACATGGGTTTATGTCCTGTATGTGAACGTAGGACATTAGAGAACAAAAATGGAAAAGCAGGACTTTTTTTAGAACATGTTGTCAGTGTTGCACAATATATAAAAGAATTTTATCCAACTCTTAAAATCATAATATGGGATGATATGCTCCGTAATATCGATGCTTCTGTGTTATGTGGTGTGTTTCATTTTTTAAAGAATTTATAATATGATATTGTATGTATTTCATTTCATAATTGTTTGATTTGTTTTCTAGAATATAATATAGGTTCATTAGTAGAACCTATGGTATGGCATTATAATAATTCTGAAACTTTTCAATTAAATTCTGCAATGTGGGAAAAATATTGTTCTGTATTTTCAAACATTTGGGCTGCTAGTGCATTTAAAGGTGCAACAGGAAGTTGTCAGGTATTTAAAGCAATTTTGAAAATATACATTGTACTTTCATCCAGGCTTTGTTATTATTTTCATGTATTTATATAAATGTAGTATTTCAGATTTTACCAGTAAATCAGTATCATGTTAGTAACCATGAAGCTTGGTTAACTGAATTAAGTTCTCATTCATCAAAAATACAGTGTTTTCGGGGAATTGTTTTTACAGGATGGTCAAGGTATATATTTAAAAATACAACTTCTGTACTTAAATAATTTATTCATATGTAATATTATTTTTAGATATGATCATTATGCAACATTATGTGAATTGTTACCTTGTTCAATACCTACTTTAGCACTTTGTCTTAAGATTTGGTTAGCTGGTGGATATTCATCACATATTCTCAAGTATGTTTTTGTGTGTGTGTGTCTATCTATCTATCTATCTATATGTATATATATATATATATATATATATATATATATATATATATAAATAAATATAAAATACATGCTTTATATTTAGTTCCGTAGGTAAATTACTGGGCTATCCAACTCCCCTTTTGTCTGTAGAACAACTTACACGCTTTTGCCAACCACTTCCTGATTTGAAATTTCCTGGCTGGCAAGTGTTAGTTGGTATTGAGTGGCTTCTCAATATTAAAAATAAATATAAAAATATTGTTGAAAGTGATCAGTAAGTATTTTGTACATTCATTGTTCATGTATATATATATATATATATATATATATATAATTATTTTTTTAGGATTCAAACATGGTTTAATACGTGGCAAATAAGGCATAATTACACAAATCCTATGCAAATAGAAAATCTTTTACCAATTTTAAAATCGTAAGTCGATTTTGAAGGAACCTTATTTGTTAAATATTCTTTATTATTATGAATGCATTGTTAAATGTCGCTAAAATATGTGGTAGTGTTGAAATGTATTGTTCATTTTTTTTGCAACAGCCTTTTGAATGAAGTCCTTGCATTGGAGAGTTATTTGCGAGTACATTTAGATGGAAATTTTTATACAATCACAGGAGATGAGTTAATTGGTTCACATGTACATTCTATACAACAACATATTAAATTTCTTCAAGCTGATTGTGAAACACAGTTGGTGCAAGGGTGTCAGCCATGTCCAACTCAAAATAGAGTTTTGCATCATTAAAGTCATTTAAATATTTTTGTTGTATGTTTTAATTTTTATTTTTTGTAATTCAAAATGAGTCATTTGTGATATTTTTTATGTATTTAACAATTTTTTTTCCTTTAACTTTTTGCAGTTATAAAGAATGAGACTGATTAATATTGTGTGTTCTTGATCAGGTATAAAAAAAATGTATTAAGTATGACATAATGAATAAATTTTGACACAGTATTTATTTATTAATTTTTATTCCTATTTATCTGTTTGCTTTTTGGTATCAGATTATTAATTATATTAATAAGGGAATGTTTTGAAGTCTGTATGTATTTATATTTTTTATAAATAAATATGGAAATCAAACTATGAATATGTTTATATATATATATATATATATATGTATATAAATTAAAAATCCAATTGAATAGTTGTATTTATTTGGCTTGTATCTTTTTCGTTCTAGTTTCGGTTTTAATATAAATGTAGATGATATTCTTATTATATCATACATAACAACTACACCAAATGGCAGTGCATTTCGATTTCAGTGGTAATTATTGTTATGGAACACTGATGTGTTAACTACAAATGTTTTCCTTTAAAAAATGTCAAATTCGCTTTCGAATCGTCGGAATGGGTCTCAAAAAATACGTTTGACAAGTATGTTGTGAATTATATTTCAATTTGTTGATACATACATTGCAATACTCCGAATAACAAGCTTCCAACAAAATTTAATATTGTATTTCCACAATATGGCTTCATTGTGGGGGTCCACCCAGAATTATTAATGAATATTTTATTTCAAATTTAAATAAGCATTATTTTTAATAATACATTATTTTTTTCAGTTTTGTGCGCCCGAAATTTGGCACGAAAAGATCTATTTAGTGAGTAAATTATTGCATGTTTTATGTATAATATTTACTTTGGAATTTAATTGTTTAGTTGATTATTTATTCATGGTTTTAATATTTTACACATTTTGAGGTAATAGCTAATGTAATAAGACAGAATCAGAAGAGCTAAATAGAAATTCTTCAATTCTTGTTAAAAATTATGGAAACATTTATTTGTAAATGAATTTTAAATATCATTTTAACTGTCATACAACTAATTAATGAAATTATTATAGAAAGTATTTTAACAAGTGACTAAATATTTTTTTTTAGGACTTCCTGATCCCTTTGCAAAAATATCTGTCGATGGCAGTGGTCAGTGCTATTCTACTGAAACTGCTCGAGCAACATTAGATCCAAAATGGAATTCGCATTATGATTTATTTTTGGGGCGTGGGGATAATATTACTATTAGTGTGTGGAACCATAGGAAAATACATAAAAAACAAGGTGGAGGTGGTTTTTTAGGATGTGTCAGAATACTTGCAAATACAGTTCAAAGATTGAAAGATACTGGATGTAAGTATATTTATTATAAATTTATATATGCGTGCATATGTGTATCTATATATATTAAATTTTTAAGGTCAATATAATAGAACAATAATTATAATAGTAATTATTTTGTTAGAAAAATTATATTAAGTAAAATTTATCAAATCAACTAATATGAAATTGAGTTGTTTTTTTCAATTGTACTGTTTTTTTACATCACATTTTTATGATATGTAAATTGAGAGTACTTGTAATTTTATAATTTAGTTCAAATGTTATTTTTTATTATTAATTTCTAGATCAATGTCTTGACCTTTGCAAAGCATCACATGAAGATACTGATCCAGTAAAAGGTCAAATCATTGTGTCCTTGTTATCTCGAGATGGTCCATGTGGAGGAAATCCTCTTGCTGTTGTTAGTCCTTTAGGGGAATTACACGGTCCAACTGCCACTGATTTGCCTCCAGGCTGGGAAGAACGAAGAGCAACAAATGGCCGTTTATATTATGTTAATCACACCACACGTTCGACACAATGGACCAAACCAGTTTCAGTTGCGCGCCCTCGTGAAAGGGAAAGATCAAGTATAGATTTTTTCCGAAACACGAAAAATTCTGTTGGTGTAGATAAGGATACAAATTGTAATAATAATGTTCAAGTGCAGCATACAATAAATAATAATTCAGTAGATGATAGAATAAGTGATGCAGAACGTAATAGAGGAGCATCTACAGATTTTCCATCTAGAGTGGGAGGTACTTCACAAGAGTATATTTCCAAACCAGTATCAAATACTGGTATTCGAAGTGAAAGATTAAATCCTGGAGAACATTCGAATTCCAATAATGCAGACTGTGTTGGATACAGAATAAATAATATTGAAAACGTAAATGATAGTGATGGAGAACATTCCAGTGTAGGTTTAAATGTAAATAGAAGAAGTCATGAGTCTCGAGATAATTCAGGTGTGTTAAATGTCACGAATGCACAAACTTCTTCAAAAGAGGCAACAAAACCAGATTGTGTAAATACAGAATTGACAAATGTTGGACTGAATAATTTAAGGGAAAGTTCTGGTCTTCCTTTGCCGATACATGTTTGTGATAATAATGCTTTAAGTACGTTAGGCAATTCGACAGCTTTAAAACAATCAGCGAGTGGTTCAGTACCGAAAGGTGCGAATTTGACTGGATCTGAAATACAAGAGTCAAATGACTTAAATAGTTTTATAAATAATCCAGTTTCACCAAAAAACTCTGCTAATATAAATGGAATTAATAAAAATTTAAATTCATGTTCATTAGAACAGCCAGGAAAAGTCTCTAGTGAATATTTAAATGGAACTGATTTAAGTTCAATACCGGGTTGCAATAATGTATTTACAGAAAATTCTCGACCGTCTGTTCGAACGACAAATATTCGTAATTCACCGAATTCTGTTCCTTCTTCATCCGTTTCAAATTTAGGAGATAATAGTATTTCTCAAAACGATCGTTCAAATTTAGGAAATTTGCAAAGTCCTATCTCAAATAACATTAGTTTGACATCAAATGCATCATGTTCCCCTAATGTTATAAGTTCGACTTCTCCCGTTAGTCCAGTAAGTGCAGTTAATGGTAGAGGGGTATTACCTAGAGAGCCTCGTAGGCGAGGTGATGCAGATTCTCGTAATTCATGTGTCGGAAGTCGAAGGATACGTCAGCAAAGAATTAGAAGCACGCATGGTGCTAGTGCAGCAAGTATTGCAAATATACCAGGAGGTCAGAATATTCATATCCATAGTCCCACGAGTCCTATTGGTGTTCCACAAGTTCCTAAGTTGGATCTACCTCCTGGTTATGGTAAATAAAGTTATAAATTGTAAATTTAATAATTTTTGTTACAATTAAAGTAATTTACTGAATTTCATAATGAACGATTAATGAACTAAGGAATCATATTTCAGAACTACGCACTACTCAACAAGGACAGGTGTACTTTTATCATATTCCTACAGGAGTATCCACATGGCATGATCCACGAATACCACGAGATTTAACTCCTAACGGTTTATCGCTTGATCAACTTGGGCCACTGCCACGTGGTTGGGAAATGAGACAAACCGCATCTGGTCGTGTATATTTTGTAGATCATAATAATCGAACAACTCAATTCACAGATCCAAGATTAAATGGCCAGGTATTTGTAGTAAAGTATTTTATATTCATACATATGTCTGTTAATAGTGTATAATTAATTTCATATTATAATTAAATACTTTTAGGTTTTAATGGATTTAATTAAACAAAATACTCATACTAAGACACAACATAATAGTGCAGCTAATAATTTGAATACAGTTTCAACACCGTCACAATCAGTTAGTCAAGGAAATAACCAGTTGCCTTCATTATCTAGAGTTAATATATCTGGCGAATCCAGTGGTCCAGTTAATTCACCAAGTAATAACAATTTATCAGAATTACCGCAAGATTCTGAATTATTACCCAAGTATCGTAGAGATTTAGTAGGTAAAATTCGAGCATTGAGAGTTGAATTAAATGCTTTGCAGCCACAAAGTGGACATTGCAGACTGGAAGTTTCTAGAACAGAAGTTTTTGAAGAATCTTACAGGTAATTAAAATTTGAATCATTAGTTATTAGTGAATAGATACCAAACTGAGTTCAATATTAGTTCATTTACTTCCATTTTATTTATTGTATTAAAAAATTAAAGCAGTTTCTTTTAAAACAACATTTTGGCACTTAATTTTATGTCATAGGTTTAATATTTATATTGATATATGAATGTATGCTAATTGTGAACATAAGTAAAATGAAGAAACATGTTGTAGATTAATTATGAAGATGCGACCAAAAGACATGCGTAAACGCCTTATGGTCAAATTTCGTGGTGAAGAAGGTTTGGATTATGGGGGTGTAGCTCGTGAATGGCTTCATTTACTGTCACGGGAAATGTTGAATCCTCAATATGGATTATTTCAGTACAGTAGAGATGATCATTATACATTACAAATAAATCCAGATTCAGGTATGTATATTGTTGATAAATATATATTTTTTTTAGTGATATCATTTCATGGGTTTAAATTATTCATACAGGTCTAATTTATACATTTTATGTTTGTAGGTGTAAATCCTGAACACTTGTCTTATTTTCATTTTGTGGGCAGAGTTTTGGGTATGGCAGTGTTTCATGGTCATCATTTAGAAGGGGGGTTTACAACTCCATTCTATAAACAACTTCTCAATAAACCAATTACTTTACAAGATATTGAAGGAGTTGACCCTGAACTTCATAGGTCTCTTACATGGATGCTGTAAGTGTGCATACGTGTGTGTGTGTGTATATATATATATAACATGTATGTATGTAATTTATCTATATTTATTATTTTAGTGAAAATAATATAGAAGGAGTGATTGATACAACATTCAGTGTAGAATGCTGCAGTTTTGGAGCAGTAACTACTCATGAATTAAGACCAGGAGGGTCGACAATGCCTGTTACTGAACAAAATAAAAAAGATTATGTTCGACTTTATGTAAATTATCGTTTTATGCGTGGTATAGAGCAACAGTTCTTAGCGTTGCAAAAAGGTAATGATTGTTATAATGTTTTTGTATTTAAAATATAATGGTATAAAAGTTTACTTAAGATAATTTTCAGTTGATATTATATATATATATATATATATAATTTTTATGTGTATTAGAATGTTAAATTTTTGTATTCATAGACATTTATTTGTACATATATTTTTTTTATATGAAAAATAAAATTAGTTGTACATTGATATAAGTATACTAATATATTAAATTAAAGAAGAAATTATCAGTTTCTTTTTCGAATATATTAACAAAATTTTAATATTTTTAGGTTTTAGTGAACTTATTCCAGCTGCTCTCTTACGACCATTTGATGAACGAGAGCTGGAACTTGTAATAGGAGGTATTAGTAGCATTGATGTTGCAGATTGGAAACAGCATACTCGTCTTAAACATTGTACACCAGAAACACCCGTAGTTCAATGGTTTTGGCAAGTAAGTGATATTTGTTAGCTGTTATATTCTTTTTTTAAGTTGTTCAATGTATTAAAGATTGTGTATAATGAATTAAAATTATATTAATTTAATGTAATATAATAGCAATAATATTGAGTAAAATTCTAATGTAATAATAATTACTAAAAATTTGATATCGTTTAAGGTTGTCGAATCCTATTCAGAAGAAATGCGTGCACGACTATTGCAGTTTGTTACTGGTTCGTCTCGAGTACCTTTGCAAGGTTTTCGTGCTTTGCAAGGTTCAACTGGAGCTGCAGGACCACGATTATTTACAATTCATTGTGTAGATGCACCTCCTAATAATCTTCCTAAAGCACACACATGTTTTAATCGTATTGATATTCCACCATATGATTGTTTTCAGAAATTGTCAGATAAATTGACACAAGCAGTTGAGGAAACTTGTGGCTTTGCAGTTGAATGAATATTTTTTTATACCGTATTTATAACTTGATTATTATCATGTAAAATATGTTCACAAACTTAAAATTTTATAATGTTGATATGTTTATGTGAATGTTTATTTTTAAGTTAACAAACGTATGTATCTAAAAATATGCATGACTTGTATCTTAAACAGAATATATGTGTATATGAATACTATATGGAGATTGTGTGTGTATTTGTGTATGTATGTGTGTACGTATGTGTGTACGTATGTATATGCATGTGTATATATATATATATATATATACACACATGCATGTGTGTTTCTATACATACAAATATTGTATTGTAAGCCTAAATGGATGCGTGTAGTAGAACTTGCTATATGAAAGTTATTGAAAAGTGTACGTATGTATTATTTTATAATTACATATATATATATATATATATATTGTTCATTTAAATTATTAGGTTGTAAAATTTATGAGAAAATATTTAAAATTAAAGTATTTTTATAATATATTAATACTTGTTAATTTTGTAGACATGTTTTAATTTTTAAAAGTACTTCTGTTGATATCTATTTTATGACCCAAAGTCATATATAGCTGTATATATTCATAGAAGCATATTCATTACACACTTGTGTGTTTAATGTGTATATAATATTATGTGTATGTTTTTTTAATTGTAGAGTACATTGAAAAATTCGTAAAATAGAATAATTAATTGTTAATGATCTTCACATGTATCTTGCACAAATTTTGACATATGAAAATGTATTGTTATATTAGATATTGTATAATCTAAAGTAACACTTTGTTATTACTGTCCTCTACTAAAATATATGTCTTATTTCATATTCTATTCATGTGTAATAATAAATATTTGAAGTAGTTGATCAGTAATACAAAGACAATTAGGTCAGCAGTTTGAAAAATATCTTTTTCTATTATTAATATAATAAAGTCAAAAGTAAATCAGTAATTTTGTATAAAACACAAAGGTGTTTAGGAAGGTTTTTTGAATGAATTTTTTCGAATATAATATTAATGAAAACTGAACATTTTCTAGTACCAATTACTTATTTTTTAAATGTTCACAATGAATTATTTATATTCGATTACCATATATAAAATTGATATACATAAAAAAATAGAACAAATTTAATAAAAAAAAGTATGTATTACAGTTTGTACAATAATGATAGATTTTTTTATTTAATTAATATGTATATAAAAGTACTTCTGCTAATTATATTTTATATTAAAAAACATTTTTTTATAGTACTGAAGTAAATAATAGACTATAATGTTTTAATATGTAATAATTACAATAAAATGTTCTTATGGCAATGAACTTTGTTGTATTATAGGGAAATTAATTTTGAACTGTTTTAATCAAAAATTTGTGAATACATTTGACATTCCAAAAATAATATACTATCTGAAATATATTAATAAATTGTTTAAAAAAGGTAATATAATTTAAACATTACACATTTTCATAAATTGTTTTATTAGAAACATTTTAAAAGATTACTACTATCATTTATTTAATTTAATTTATATAATTAACATAAAATGTTAATTTTTTTCATTTTTGAAAGTTAAGTATTTTCTTTGTGTTTTTATTATTGCAGTTTTTAAATGAACAATTCAGTCAACTTGAACAGTTGAATGTTGTATCATTGTTTTTGAAAATTGAAGAATGATTTCAAATAAAATTTCAATTAGCAGAACAAGAATAATAAAAAGTTTAATGGGACCATAATAAAATATATATTCAAAGGTCTGTAAAATTACAGTATATTATTTCTTTATCTTTTTTTTAACATACTGATGTTTAATGAAAAATGTGAGATTTTAAATTCAACTTGAAATGTAGATGCATTGTTGAACATTTTTATTATTGACATTTAAAATTCCACATGTACAAGTTTTTTTAGTGAGTTATTTATATATATATATATTTATATATATATATATATATATATATATATATATATATTTATATATATATATATATATATATATATATATATATATATATATATATATATATAATATAAACAGAAGTCAGATAAATTAATTGTGATCATATATTATTAAGAACATTTACTGTTAAAATGGCTATGTAAAAGTATTAAAAAATCAAAAAATATATTTGCATTGATGCTTTTCTGATAGCAATAGTATAAATCAGTATTTTTTTAATATTATAACTAAAGTAAAAGCATGTTTTTTGGGTTATTTTTTTCTTCATAATATATTTTCTTACAAGCACCTTTTTAAAATAACTATTAATGTTTATTTACTATGCTCATTAATGTGCAGAAGTGTAGAAAAATAGATAACTTGGTCTTGTATTTTAAACTGAAATTCATTTTGCTTATTACATCACACATTTGACATTATATTTTTTCGTTGTTTATATATATATATATATATGTTTATATATATATATATATATATATATATATATATATATATATATATGTTTATATTTGTGTGGGATTGTAATTTTCAGATTTTTTTGTTAGTTATATTTAACAAAAAAATAATTTTTTTTCCAAATATTAATACCATACCAATTAATATGTATTTACAAATGTTTGATTCTGAAACACTACTATAATTTTAAACATTAACGTTATATCAGTTTGTAATACTGAAACATATTTAAATGTGTACTCTTTTATCGATTATTTTCTTGAAGTTTTTTCTAATTTGTGTGCCTTTGGAGTGCCTTGATAGTTAAAGTAATATATTGTTATTGTCATAAATAATTTTTGTTACTAGAACTAAAATTGTACTGGGTGAAGTTGAGTATGGCATGACAATATAATTGTCATGAATATGGCTGTTGACTATTATATACTGTATAATTGAAATATTATTTAAATAATGAAAATTTTGAATTTGGTTGTAAAATATGGTATATTAATTTCACATATAAGTATAGATACAAACATGCGTAATATTATGAACAAGTTTCTAGTAGTAAGGTAATATTAAACATTTTTAATAAATTATTCCTTTTTACAGATTGAATTTTAAAGTTTTAACTTAATATCAAAATATTTGGTTGAATTTTTTTAAATTAAATAAGTTATAAATTTGTTGGCAAATTTTATTAGAAATTTCAAAAATATTTATATAATCATATTAGTAATGTAAACCTTTATTTAAATTTTTATCAGTGGTAATAGATAAGTTAAAAATTTGAAATAGTCTGTAAAGATTTATGATCTGTTTCCATGTGTCTCGTATAGATTTTTTTTTTAAAAATTTTTCTTAAATGTAATGGATTAAAATAAAAATATATGAAATATTTTTCATATGTATAGCACAAAAATACAATTTGATGTTTTATGTTAATATAAAAGGTTCTTTAATTCAAATTATTCAAAAACACTGAAAAAAACTATTTTTTTATAAATATTACTTTAAATCAATAAGCTAATAGCAAATTGTTTGTAAAAATTTTGGAGAAGCACCTGCTATGCATTTTTTAAATATAATCTCATTTATTCATTGGTCATTCCATCATTTTGTACACACTGCTATACAAGTAGTTTTTTAATGGAGTGTCAATATATAAACATGATGAAAATTGAGCTTGTTTTCAAAATTAAAATTAAATCAATTTAAAATCTAGTAACTATATAACACATATTTGTCACCAGTGCCTTAGCAAGTAAATTATCACACCATTACAATGAGCCTTAATTTTTTTAAAAATTGAATTTAGTAAAAGTTTAGGAATGGAAACCAATTAATAATAATACATTTTAATAATAATGTATTAATATTTTTTTTATATTTATAATATATCTTAAAAGCTTTCAATTTTAGCAAGTTTGAAATGTTACTGTGATTTATACTGAATTGAAATTATCAAAATGTTTTCATTTGTAAATATCAGCTCGTTCATTAAAATACAGTTGCATTTTTCAAAAATTTTTCATATTAAAAAATTAAAATATCAGTCTTTTAATGACTTATTTAAGTATTTGGGCTGTGTATTAAGTGTAAATAAATATCAGTTGAATAGAAAACAATATTTTGATAATTGTTTTGGCTGCAATATATTTTTAAGTTGTAAAGTGTGTTTATTCAATTAATAACACTGATGTGTGTTAAAAATGCATGTATTGATTCACAAATTAAGAGTTATTTATTTCGTTTATGATTGATATTAGATATTTTCAATTAAAAATTTAATTATAGTTTAAAACAGTTATCAGAAATAAAAGTAATTTATGTACATAGAGGAGTAAAAATTCAATGTTATGAAAACAGAAGAGATAGATATATAAAATGTAAATAATTACTTATATTTGTTTATCTTACAGTATTTGCTATTCTAGAACATCAGAAATTTATTATTGTTTATAATAAAATGTACTACTTTAGGCATTTTTTGAACATCCTTTTCTATTATAAGTCACATTGCGACTTTACACGTTACTAAAAAAGTTTAAATTGAAACAGCACACTTTATATATATATATATATATATATATATATATATATATATATATATATATATATATATATATATATATACTTTTTCCTATTTCAGCTAAAAAAGAAATACTCATTTATGTATAAAGCATTATATATGGTTGTAAAAAATATATTGAAGATATTCTAAAAATATTTTTTTGAGATTTTACTCTGCTTGTGTTAAAAGTTTTGGCTGTAAATAGCTTTATTTCATACTTTGATTTAAAATGTATTTTGTTTTTAATCATTTATGTAATTGATATATGAACTTTATTTGTATATGTATATTTTTATGCAGTAGAACATTAAAATAAAATTGATATTAATTCTCAGTATGGTATCTGATCGACACAATCCATTTATTTTCATTCCTCACGCGTAAGTTTTTATTTATTTTTTATATTTGAATTGTGAATGTGTTTATGTATTAAATATTTTCGATTTGTAAGTCAGTTTGGTTAATTTATTTCAGATAAATATTGATGAATTTCGCTAACGTCTTTTTATTCAATTAAAAAATAAATGTAAATAATTTACAAGAAAAATAACTATTTTGAAAGAATAAAAAAGACGTACTCCTGAAGCACTTAAAATTTACAAATTGAAACTTGTTTGTTAGTAATTTTATTTTTTCAATATATTTGAGGTGTGTTAAATATTATTCCATTAAATAAAGTGAGTATTTTTCCTAAGGTTATTTTGAATTTTAAAATTGAATCATTGATTAAAATCATTTCTTAACTTTTAGAATTTTAACTACAATTGGGTACCCAGATGAGTCCTAAATCTCAAAAGTTGTTAAAAATATTAATTTTTATTTGAAATTACATTTGTTCAAAAAAAGACATTAAGAATAAAGGTTAGTGATACATTTTATTTACTTTTATTAGAGTGAAACAATGCTTGTGTCAAATATAAGTAGTTTATAAAATATACTGAATATTATTAATGGAGTACCTGAAAGTTGACACTGAATGTAGTTTATTTTCAAATGAATAAGTTAATATGTTTAACTATAAATGTTACATAAGCTCCCATGAACGTCCATGTGTAAGACGAAATATTATACCTTTTTTATATTACTTATAATTTTAATTATAAGTTTTTAATTATTTGAAAATTAAATTAAAACATTTTTGGTAGTTTAAAGTTTTTAAAATTTTAATATTCCGCAAGTATCTGGTTCATTGAAGCTCTTGAGCTTTGTATACTCTCGCACATAAGATGTAGATGAGCAAAATAACATTATAATAAATTATTCAGTCTCATTTCTCATGCGTTTCGATTTTAATTAAATCAATGTGTGTAATCGATATTTAAACAGTTATATCTCTAATAAATAATCCTAACAGATCAAAAAAGAATGATAACTTCAGATGGGATAAAATATCATTCAACTTATAGTTTCTTCTCTTTTATTTATTTTTATTACAAACGAGTAAATATTTGGTAATTTCTAAATATATAATTTTTTTCCTGTAATACTTCTCTAGTGTATACTTTGTTGTTAATACATTATTCCAAGCCATTATATACCATTTATATACGACTGCATAAAGGCTAAAGGAGCCATGAAACTGTGCCTTTTTCTAGATTAAACTTATCGCATCTAAAAAAAGAATATTTTTTTATGTATGGGCTCTCATAGATGTTACTGTGGCCCTGCATCACTGATAAAAGATTAATTGTTATTTCTTATTTTTAAATTATTGAAAGTTAATATTTCGAGGAGCGTAATCATAGAATATTGTACATGCTGTACATTCGTTTTTATATATAATTATATTCAGTACTCAATAAAAAAATAAACTGAAATGAAAACTCCAGATTAATTATTGTACGAAACAAACTTTTCACTATATAAATAATGAATAAAGCAGTAAAATAAAAAATGTATCCATTTTTAGCAGACATCTTTATAAGATTCAAGATTTATTCATTTTCAACTAATTAAATAATCGAATTCTCCTATGAATTTTAAACATTACACCCGATTAATATTTTAAATAAAAATCTAAGTATAGGAGAGATGTAAAACGATCCCATTTATTCGCTGAGGAAATTATCGAATTTGTATGTGTATATTTTGTTCTTAACCAAAAAAATATTAACTCGTCTGTTTGTAAATAATACAATTTCGATTTATTTTTTTCATGAAATTTAGTTGTATTATTTTTAGAATATTTTTTTTATGTACATTTGTGACCGATGTCTTAGTTGGTTTATTTTTTAATTGTTGATAGAATGCGACCCTCGACTTGGTGTAAAATTGTTTATTTAGCCCAAGAACAATATGAATTTGATACATCTAATTTAATCCGCTACATACTCTATCATTACATATTTTTCATTTATTTACTACTGGAATAATAATGTTATCTATATGTTTAGTTTCAGTAGTATGGATGACTGTTATTGTAATAACGATTGCGATTCGTCCTTTAAGAAATTTATTGGAAAGTACTGATTATCTGACCAATAGCAAGCCTTGAAAATGTTTCGGAATAATTTTCAGGAAGTAAAATTTCCATGTTAACTGTACATGTGTTCGTGATCCACATTTGAGTGCGGTTTTATAATCTAGTCATAAATTTCAATAGATATTTTAATTTGACAGCGTGTTTAATTATAATTATTAAATTATACTTGCAGATAGATTAAAATCGTGTGTATGTAATTTGTATGAAGGTAAGAATTTAAAAATTAACTTGTATGTCTTATTATTCCATAATTTTAAAGAAACACGTTTTTTTGTCAATTTATAGCAAACTATAATCATGCAATAACATTTTTTTTGATTGTACAGTGAATTGAAGTATTTAATATCATCTCAATTTTTTCAAGTATTATTTATTAATTATATGAATGGACAGATTAATATTTCTTAATTAACAATGAACATCAATAAAATTATTGTAGGAATATTAAAAAAAACCCTGTATAATTTGGTCGTCTACTTTATAATAACGTATAAAAGCCTAGTGAAAACAAATTTTTAAAATGTGAAATTTTGTTAGTCAAGTTGAAAAGTTTTTTTTATTTTTGTAATATGACTGATTAAGCGGGTTGATTTAAAATATCTTTTAAAAGATATTAAAAAAATAAAAAAAGATTTTTGTAGTAATAAAATTGTAACTTTATTACAAATAATTTGAAGTGATAAAAAATTTAATGGTCTTCTTTTGCGTCGCAATTTTCAATTCCTTTCATTTGTCATTCGATATTCTTTGCGACCACATACGAAAAAAAAGCATGCCACCAACGCCGGGTTAATGTTACACCTAAATATTTACAAGAATCTAGCGGTTACACCTCTATTCTTTTAATAAAGTACGATGAGTTACAAAAGTTATTTTTAGCTTTAAAACTAATAAAAATGCACTTCGAAGCATTTACTTCCATCATACTTTTGTAACTATTTGAATACTCTATTTTTATTATTTTGAAAATGGCTAATGTCAAACACTGATAAGAACTTTCTGTATATTTGTCACATTCTGTGTAAAACATCTTATTTTTGGACTAATTAGTTCTCTCTGCTTCTCTCTCTCTCTCTCTCTCTCTCTCTATATATATATATAATTGTGTGTGGCTGTGTGTGTGTATGCAAATTAAATTCATTTCATGTCAAAATATATTTATAGAAATGAATAAAATTTCATTCAACAATAAAGTATATTTTATTAAGATGTCGCATAAATAAACATTTAATATCCTACATTTGTTTCTTAACTGAATACCAATACATTTTATTCTTGCCAAATCTTACGTTATTCTAATATTTATGGTTTATCACTTTACACATACACTCTCGCACAGATACACACACATGTATATATATATATATATATATATATATATATATATATATCAAATTGTTTGTCGTCTATTTTTTAAATAATGTAATCTACAGATACTTGAAAATAATGTATTTTTTTTACAAATATTTGAGCAATACAATTTTACAGATCGCTTGCTACTGTTTACGTATAAACTGGTTTATTTTATTATAAAATTTCATTAAAATTCATTCAAGTGTTGAAAATAATTACCAATGAAGCATAATAATCGAATGCTTTTTTTTGTAATGCAAAAATTAAATGAGCGGCATTCAAACAATATTATTTTATCTTGAAGTGTGATTTTCTATTTGATTTGCCTTTGAATGTTGATGGTTTATTACGAATTTGAAAATATATTGTTTTGTAAATGTACATTATTTGAATACTTTGAGATCAAGAAAAACAAGTATTTAATATTTTTAATGTATTAAAAATTAAAAGATGTGCTATTTTTATTTCAAACATATCACTTTAAAGTTGTTTTGAAACAAATTAATGTATCGCTTGTTTCTAATTATAAATCCAATTTGATCGTGCTTGTATCTTTTTTATCTATTAAATTTATTTCATACATATATATATATATATATATATATATATATATATATATATATATATATATATATATATATATATATAGTAACAAAATTGTTTAATATTAATCCAGATTCGTTTTATATAAAAGAAGATAATTCAATGTATGAGAAAATGTTGTACCAAGTGACACAGTTTTTATTTTATATTTATATCGTTTTTATTTATATGAACTTAACAGAAACGTTAGTATGTTCTTAAATATCAAAGACACATCCCGTGAATTAATTAAATTAATTGATAACACGTATTTTCAAGTTTTAAGTGCTCTGATATAAGAGCGATGCTTGGGGTAACTCGCGAATATAATGCTGATTTGTATATTCAGGCTCAGTACCTGTTTAGCTTTGCAACAGTGAATGGAAGTGTTTTGTGTTCAGTGATGCAAAAGTGTAAATTGTGTCATATGTATTCTGTAACTTGAATCTCGACCGGAGGGTTTAAAGAATGTTGTTTATGTAGGCACGCAATCTCTTTTTACATTATGTTCGTTTATTTAAAAATAAAGAAAAAGTATGTTATAATAATTATTGATACACGTGCGAATATATAAACATGTTTTTTGCATGATCTCTTTTTAGAAATTGTTTTTTTTTCCGTTCTTTATTTAAACTTTTTGGTTGATGCACTTTTGTGATCTTGCAGAATATATTCTGAAATAATTACGTAAATTGTATTTGATTGGATACATACGAATTGTTTCATTAATGTTCATAGATTTTTTTAAAAAAATGTTAGGGCCTGATATATATATATATATATATATATATATATATACATACAATAAACACACAAAGCAGAGTAAACGCAAAAATTAAATTTATTCATATACTTACAATTGTAAATATATGCATATAAGTACATATATGAACACGCTAACACACACACACACACACATTATATATATATATATATATATATATATATATATATATATATATATGCATAAGGGTTCATTGTTTTTGCATACAAAAGCTTTATATCCAAGTGCTTCTAAAAATGTTTTCAGATTTCTATAATTTATTGTACATACATTATATATGATTAAATAGGAAAAGATTTTTAAAATTTTTTTAGTGTATTCTTTTAAATTAATTAATAATTTTATAAATAAAAATATTTAGTTTATTTTAAAATTTTATTTTAGAGCGTTTATCATATATATATATATATATATATATATATATATATATATATATGTACAGGATTTTATCGTTTTTTTGTAGAATTCCGTATGCAAGTTATCTTAAAAATATTCTTAGATATTCTCACTTTGTCGTTTTTAAATTAACTTAAAAAATAATGACACGAAGACAACAATATTTTGTTTTCATATTTCTTATAGAACTTAAATTTCTTAGTGTTGGAAATCAAAAAAGAATTATAACTATTGAAAAATAAACAACTCGTTGTCATAGAAATAATTTAATGTTATGTATCATTATAATGTATATATATGTATTTCTCTCTCTCTCTCTCTATATATATATATATATATGTATATATGTGTGTGTATAAAAATGAATACAATTATCTATTTACATCAATAGAGACAATTATTAGGTTGTAATTTATTGACAACTAAATCATTTGTTTTATCAACACATTACTGATGTTGCTTGTAATTGTTTTTTCGACGAAACTGTCAAATTATTATTTGTATAACTTTTTTACTTCAAGGAAAAACTCTTTTGAATTCGATTTCTAAGCGAGAATCGTTGATTTCTGTTATGTTTTATTCTAAAGTTTTAGAATATACGTTTTTATTTAAGTATTTACTTGGCTCTTACTAGTACGATTTCACAATCTTTAAATTTATTCCTGTCTAGATTTCTTTTTCACAAAAATCAATACTGGCGAATATATTATTTTTCTAATAAATTTTTTTTATCCATTTCTAAATTTATTATATTTTAGGAGTAAATCCTATTAATAATCTAAATTTACCAATGCAGCAAATATAATACGGTCAAATCGGTGAAATGTTCTCAGAGAATCACAGATCTCGAATTTATATTTAAAGTCAAGCATGTAAATGTGTTCCGGAAAAAAACCGCTATTAGATTTAGATCTGCATGCTGTTTGCAATACTTTCTTGGTCGCGGCGATTTTTTTTTAAATACGGCCGGTGGCATCCATTATATTTATTATCGCTTATGTGAAGATCGTGAGATGTGTTGATGTTTTTAGATGGTGGCTGTCAAGAAAAATACTTTTAACTGTTTATTTTTTTTTTGTTAAATAATACATGAAAGTATGTTTTTCTACAAAGTATTAATTTTCGGGAATAATGTATCTAACATAATCAATTTTAGATATATCTTTATTAATATCAGATTATTTAAAAGTCACTGACATTTAATACTACTTAAATATAGAAAAAATCGTGGTTATTTTTTATATTTATTAATTGAATAGATAATAATAACTAATAGATCATAATAAATAAAATAAGTGAAACTGAAAATATTCAATCTAAATTTAAACTATATAAAAATATTTTTGTTTTACCATGTTTCTTTTTATTTTACATGATATTTTGTTTCATAATGTGACATGTAATTTAAGCATTAACTATTATCAATATATTTGAATGTAATTAATATAAAATTTAATAAAAAAACTAAATGTTATATTTCATGAATGATGTGTCTTACGTTACACTAATTTAAATCTAGTTAATTTTTTTAAACTTATTAATGATTACAATTTCTTAATAGGAAGATTCCTTTTTATAATAATTTATCATGTTTTTAAATAACAGAATCATCATTTGATTGTATATTTTTGTTCCGTATTAAGTAAATATTTTGACAGTTTGGAAATTATTTTTTGTATAATGGCATTATGTATAAAAATAATTCTTACTTAACAAACATGTTTGTTATATATATATATATATATATATATATATATATATTAATAATATTAATGTTTCTTAAGAAAGAGGGAAGTGTTGTTTACATATGTATGACGAATATTTTTTTATTAAATAACTATTTTATGCTTTTATAGAAATCGGCCATTATGATAGTGTTTTAGGTAATACTCTAGAACTCGGTTGGCCGATCTGCATGAATCGGTCTCATCGAACTACATGAAAATTTATTTCATAATTTTGAGAAAAATGATTGGATTATTTGTTCTGTCATGTGCCTCTCTTCTCCGTGCCCGGCTCTGGAATAAATTCTTTCAGATTAAATATAGCTTTAAAACGAGATACTTGGATAAAATAGAAGAAATATTCGGTATGGGTTGAGTTTTGTAAATCAATACAAAATTGAAAATGGAAAGTGTTTTTGAGTGATTTTTCTTTGTTTTCTTTGGTTGTGTCAAAAACCTAAGTTTATTTTTAAAAAAATAAATATTCTGCTAAATCATTCGGGTAGCAATGAGTATGTAGTTCGTCTTTTCTCGCAAAGATTTCTAAGTATTTTTTAATAATTATTTTGGCCATTTCAAATTTAATTCCACTAGATTTTCCAAATAAAATTCAATGCATAATTTTTTTCGAAGTCTATATATTCACCGACAGAATGCACTTTGAAGAACTTTTTAGCATAAAGACTAGCATATTTGCAATATACATTTTATATGGCCTCAGCATTCAACTTTGAACCACATAAAAACATGTTTGTACTATACATTTCTTTTTTGATCCAAATAATAAAAATCATGAAAATTTTGAATTAGTCCTATCACAAATTTACTAACAAAAAAAGAGCATCGAGCTTCCATTAATTACACTAGCAGGAAGTGATCAATGCGTTTAACTACTATTTGAATTATTTCTTTTTATGTACTGGAAACGAAAATTCTGTGTATTTATTTAAAAGAAGTTAACTGTCTATTAATCTTTTCTCATATAGTTTAAATGTTACTTTACAAGGGACTTATAAAATTGAATAAAAGCTTAATGTAAACCACGGAATAGTATACAAACGATTGTTGCTGTTTAAGCTGATATTAATCGCGTTAATTTCTTTTGTTCCTTCCATGTACACAGTTGCATGAACACATGTTAAGTCAATATTGACGTAATTTCCATATCGTAAACCGATTAAGCTCGTTGGTGCTAAGAATAGTTCCGATCGTCGCCTTAAGTGATTCAAATTTAAATGTCCCAAAGCAGATCACAATAGTTAAAAATACATACGCTGTCCATTAAGATAAAGAAAAAATCGTGTCAGAAATGTTTATTTGATTTTCATATTAAGACCAAGAACTTTTGAAAATGTTTTTATTTCCCATGTGCAAATAGCGCGGCTTCGAATTTATTTTTAGACGGGTTGAAATTGATGAAATCGTGAGAAGGTTAACAATCACAATTAAGAGTTATGCTCCACTGTTTGTCGGGTCAATTGCTGATTACGTTTATTTTAATTTGCGTTGATGTATTCTGTTACTACTTGCTCGATAAATTTCAATTAAATATTTATCTTAATTATATTATATCTGAGATTTAATTCATACTAAATAATTTTTGTCTATATCAATTATATAAAATAAAAAAAATATGTAGTACTTACTTAGTAAATATTCGGTGCTAATGCAATGATTAAAGTGATATTTTTTTCTCTTTGCTGAAAATCTAAGAATATTGAAATATTTTAAAATAGTGAAAGTAATCTTGAAACTAGTAAATATGTTATTTATTTACTATATATATATATATATATATATATATATATATATATATATATGTATGTGTGTGTGTGATGTGTTATATTGAAATAGTTTAACCTCAGAGGTTAAACGTCATGTTGCAACAATATAAATAAAAAAAGAATAAATTGTGATATATTGTAATAAAATTTTTAATAGCAAATTAGTTTCGATTTAAAAATATGAAGAATGGAATACAATAAGAATATTATCGACCATATTTCATTTTCAATTAGAAGTGAGTAAACAGTGTTTGAGCAGATGTCAGATATCGCAACGAATAACAATTTACCTCTGCAAAATATACGTAGCAAACAGCACATAATGAATAATGAAGTTGCATCTTGGGATCAAATATTCGATGTGCGAGTATCGGGTATCAGTAAGTCTGCCAGCAGTCAGACGTTGACCAGCAACTTATTGCAACCGACCGTCCAGCCACGCAATAATCAAATGTCGACGAATTTGAGAAAATCGCCGCGGAGGTCGATGTCGCAAGAGATACTTACAAACATTCTGGACGACTCGACGCGCGTCAACATACCAGAACCGTTCGGGGACGTGCTAGATCCAAGACCGAAAGAGAACGACGATCATGTGCGAAGTCGGAGCGGCTCTGAAGGACTGATCGGATCGCTGCAGAAGTATGTTTCATGGCGGTTGTCAGTTGGTATCGGTTCGAAGGGTGGAAATTTACCAGGGACACATCATTGGTATCGGTAAGTTGACATTTTTAAATTGTAACGTTTGAAGTTGTAACTTATGCGTCGAGTAATACCGATGAAAAATATGAGTAGTTAGAAACTGTACGCAGTAGTCTGATTGCGACTGACGAAGACCGAAAGAAACGCTGATATGAAACTAAGATGTGCTTGCATTATATTAATTGATATAGAAATGAAAAATTCACGGAAGTAAAAAAGAATGTAGAAGAGCAAAACATATTGATATGTAATAATAGATCATTTTATTCGTTATTGTTTTGTCTTTTTATGTGATTGTTATTAGTCATTGTTGAATTATTATTTATGCCATATTACCTATTGTTCAATGCTGGTTTTCTATATCTAAATCTGATAATAATGTATAAATTAAATAATCATCTATCTATCTAATTATATATACATATATATATATATATATATATATATATATATATATATATATATATATATATATATATATATATATATATATATATATATATATATATATATATATATATATTTCTCTCTATATATAAAATCAAAATTATCCACAAAAATATTTCGATGACGTCGACTTATTTATTTATGACATCAAGGTTTCTATGGTACCCAAATATGTTTATCTCATATATAAAATAAAACGTTGCAATTTGTTTGGTATAATGGTTAACATACTCACATATCTTTCTATATATATTATATATATATATATATATATATATATATATATATATATATATATATATATATATATATAATCAAAATTATGCATAAAAAACTATATAAGTTGCAATGAATGATCTATCAGCTAGAATGTTTTTTAAACATACTAACATATATATATATATATATATATATATATATATATATATATATATATATATATATATATATATATATATATATATATATATATATATATATATATATATATATATATATATATATATAACAGCAATGCACCTGAAAAAAACAGCAATGCTGCATCGTTGGTGCGTTTACAGAGGAATTCTCCGATAAAAATGGGTAGTCATGAAAAAAACAGGGGAATTCCTTATTAATTTCAACGGTAAAAGTGTAATAGAAAAATTCATACTATAGGGAGACTGCTAAAGCTAATTAAGTTGTATTATATAGACTGTGTTATAAGAGTACCGCGTTATAGGAGAGCTGTCGCAATTTTTGCTCCGCGTTGTATGGAAACCGCGTTATGAGAGTACAGCATATAGGATAGGGTTCACTGTAATTGAAATATATTTTTTTAAAAATCAATAGTCAATTGTTTTTCGTAACGTTAGTAAAATACATAACTTAGAACTCTGTAGGAACGTTTGGCAGTGTGAAGTAATTCAAACATTCAACCACTATATTTTTACCGCATCCATTGATCACTTGTTTTATTAGACTGTCATTGATTATGAAAAAAACATGTTTATTTAACCTGATAAATAGAAAAATCAAGGCGAATTTCTCATTGGATCTTTACGTAATAATTTTTAATTATAGATTATTTTGGTTGTTCTTTTATGATCTACGTACTAATGGGACCTTTTCTATCGATGTTAATTAAAATGTTTTTCTTATCAATGTTGACATTTTTCATGTGACGAAATTTCGAAAAACATTTCTGATAGATTACTTTATGTAATTAATTTTAGTTGAGTATTTTTTTTTAATTAAAAAGAAATGTATACTTTTATATATAAATTTGTAAATAATAAACGATAAATATTGAAAACAATACAGAATTTATTGTGTATAAATGCCAATCGATTTTTTTACTATCGACTAAAATCCATACGGATCGCATTCAATATTTACACGCGACTATACGGAAAGGGTTAAAAATAATCGTGCGTTTTAAGTTTAATGCATACATGTTGCTTTAACATAACGTACATATTTAATTGGATAGAAAGAAAAAAAACCAAAGACATAAAATTATATGAAGTTTATCTAGTGTGTGGTAAAGTATAAAAATATATTTGACTATTTTATATTCGTTGACAGTGTTTCTAATAATCAATTTGTAGTAAAAAAACATGTGTGGACAATATGTTCAGTTTATTAAATAGTGACTCCATTCATATATGAAATATTTATGTTTTATGAGACATTTTTATTTTTGACTACGATCGGCGGTTGTTTTTGTGTTACCCTTTGTTTCATTCATGTCTGAGAGTTGTTCATGTGTTTCGAGATTTATCACGCGGTAAGCGGTTTTAATATCACCTGTCAGTTTTAGTTTCCATTAAAACGGTGAAAATTATGTACGCGCCAAGAATCAATAGGACGAGTGTGAAAAATATCTTGTTCGAATATTTCAAGCTGGAGAGAGCGTGTGATTTTTTCATGAAATGACAGTTTATTCATAGATCATCTTTGATGCACAAACAAGTGAATGGAAATTGAAATATTAAAACTAATTTTGTATACGATAAGAAATAAATAGAATTTAGTTGTTTTACAAAAAAATATTTCTCTTTTTACAAATTTTTTTTAAATTGAAATTTTTATTTAAATTATTTTCTTTATATGAATTAACTGGATACTTTTATTATAACGATGCAATTAGATTATAAAATCTTTAAAAAACTTTTTAAATGTATGGACATATGTTTTTTGGTCGATTTTCTTAATTTTCGAATTTCTCTTCTTAATATTCCCATACATCTACGTCACTCTTCTCGATAGGTAACTTGATTTGTTTATGATGAATTTTTATATTGTACATTTATCTGATTTTATACTTTTAACTGGGAAACATTTCAGAATATCTAGATTGTATCTTTTGTATTTGTCGTATTCAGGTGTTCATGAAAAAATGACATATAGAAAATAAAATATATTACAGAAAGACACATCAAAAATTCAATTTAATCTATTATTTAATTTAATATAAACCAGTGTAATAGATTTTTTATATTGCTTATATTTGGTATTAGCAGCGCTCATTGCGTTAAATATAAAAATTCGATAATACGCGCGGGCGCTAATGACCTCTGTTGTCGATGCGCCCTTAAGCCCCAATAATCAATCAATCAATCGATAATACGCCAGCAATTAATAATATAAGAACAAATGTATATAACCATGAACTTGAATAAAATATAAAACCTGACCTTAAGAATACAATAAAAATAAATAATTAGCACAAACGAAGAATTTGTTCATGAAACATGTAACCTTAAGCCGCTCAAGATGATTTTTGACTAGATTATACATATCTAATTTTGTTTATGTCTGCTGTCAAATACAAATTTAGAACGGTGTTTTTTAAGACAATATTCTATTAAAAAAAAACATTTTTGTTGTCTTAGTAGTGAAAAAAAATCGTGTTTATTTTGGCTCACAATTAAACAAAAATCGTTACTTAATTTATTTCTTGTTTTACATTAACACTCGATTTCTAGGCGCCAAACTGGCGCTCCATTATTCTTGTCAATAATTAAGTTGTACAATACATATATCTTAAGTTTCTTCTTTGTTATCTGTAAATATTTAATCATATAACATAGCCATGGTCTGTGGTGTGTTTTGTCGGTAGGTACAAAATATTTAGTAATATTTTATTGTATATATATATATATATATATATATATATATATATAATGTTTTTTCTTTAGTATTATGTTAAATATTTAAGTATTTTACATTTATTATATTGGCATCATTCAACTATTATTATTCATTTCTAAAATTTAACAATTGAATTCAGATGTTTTATTTTTTGTATCGTATGTGTTGTATTTATAAAACATTTGTTTGTGCTTTACTATTACCCTGGCTTACTCTTGCTCAATAAAATATTGATATAATATTAAGTTTATATTAGTAGAATATATTTACTACAAAAAATAATACTTAAAACATTTAAGAATCAGACCATTAGACAATTTTTAACAGTCTGATTGAAATTTCGAATACGATGAAGAATTACAGCTGTTTTTTTAATGCATTTTTATTTTTTTGGCAACAAATTATGAGAACAGAACATTTGTAGTACAGTTTCGAAGATATTGAAAAACAAATCTATTTAAAAATTTATTTGAATATGCGAATAGTGCTATGAATTTTTATGTACTTACTTATTTTATAATTTATCTATTGTATATTTATGTGTCTGATTATTGGATATCATTTAATTTTTATCCTTTAGATTATTTAATGTCTCTTGTTAGTAGAAAGTAGTAATTCAGTAGTAGCTTAATGCGGCGATTTTTTTTATATATACATATATATATATATATATATATATATATACATATACATATATATATATATATATATAGAGAGAGAGAGAGAGAGAGAGAGAGAGATACAGAGAAATTGTTTAAAAAATTTCAATACGATTCAGATGTTTATGTATTGTCTGTGATGTTTATGTGGATCATAGCAAGCCGGTCCTGTTGGATAATTCTAAATCGAATAGCCACTTGTCGAACCATATTAATGATTTGAAAGAATCTTCATTAAAAATTTCTGATCTTTTAGATTTTGGAACATTTTTCAAATCTCTGTATCAGTATATGACATTTTTAACCTATTATTAGTACGTGTTTGTATATAACTTTTAGGCTGTCATAAATATTTCAAATGTTCATTATTGTGTTCGTCGCGTTTTTGTTTTGATCGCAAAAAGAGTGTAGAACGCAGAAATGTCTGTCATCAACTTGGGGTTTTGATCTGTCTATCATAACGATAAAATAAAGATTTATCATACAATTAAATAAAAGTTAAATGTTACATCTTTCGAGAAATGACGTAAAGTAATATTACTTTCGGTCTGTCTTGATCAAAAAACTAAGAATAGTAAGGAAATGTCATATGCTCGCTGCAACACGAAACAAATACATTATTAAAAAGAGACAAAAATTATATGTAACAGTGTATAGCATATGTTTTTATGCGGTAATTCTCTCTCAAACCTTTGCTAAAGGTATTGTAATTGTGGCCGTCTCGTTATTTAACCGTTGACATTAATTCAGTGCATTTGTAAAAAAAAGTTTTTGATTGTTTGAAAAATATGATAATAATTCACTTCAATTTTTTCACTAGTACGCACTGAGTTCTCGATACAAATATGGAGTCCTGTGTGCAAAAAAGTATCTACAAAAAAATAGAATATCATTTCACAAATAAGTTGAATTTGATTTTTATAGAAGTTATTTTACTTTATACATTTTTTATATTGGAACCCATTCTTTTGAACTAATTTCAAAAATATAAAATACTTATTGTGTATTTAATACAAAATGCTTTTTTTACCAATTTAATCTAGTTCTAAAACTTAAATCACTTATATTTGCAAAATGTTTTAGTATACATTTTATATATATATATATATATATATATATATATATATATATATATATATATATATATATATATATATATATATACACAGTGGCTCACTCAGGATTTAATCTGGGGGAGGGACGAGTTGAACGGGTAAAAATTTTTAATGTGAATTCAATAAAATATATTAAAGCGATTATAAAAATCATTTAAAGAATAAAATCCAGTTTTCTTTTTTTTACAAATCTCTTGAATTAGTTCAGTCGTGGTCACATTAATCTCTCTGTGTATATATAGGGATAGTGATTTTTTCCCTATTCTTTTGGAGGGTGCCAGAACACCTTGCCACCCATGGGTATGCCACGGTCTCTCTCTCTCTGCATAACATAACATACATATATATATATATATATATATATATATATATATATATATTGGCTACTTTTTTCTTAGATTGTGTGTCCAATATATCTTTAAAACAGTACGATTACTAGGCTGTTCCGCGTGTGTGTTTTTTATTGGATGTTAACTTAAAAATCAAATTTATGTTAACGTTGATCACTTCGAAGACAGTTTAGTTGAACCGTATCGGCTTGTTGTCTTCTATTAATTTGTACAGTAATAAATCTAATAAGATAATTCATTTGTATAATAAATACTTTGTAGCTATCAGAATGGTGTACGCAATTTATTTGCGTCACGTACTTGGCGATATTTTAAGAAAGCCATACAGAATGTCGTAAATAGAAGCGTAGAAATGGCCGTGGTTTTTTTAAATATGCTCTTATGATATTGTAATAGTATCGGAAACAAACTAAGGAAAGTGTTCACAGCTGTGCTCTTAAATTTTCTAACAATATATGAATAACGTCGCACACAGACAGTCGGGATCTAGTTTTAATGATCCACTCTGTTTTCACTTCGTAACACACTTTTGGCACGCGTCCCTTACTGTTATCTTGTTTTCGACTATAAATATTTTCAGATAATAATTTTAGAGATACTATTTTACTTCATCTTCAGCTGTTTGTTCGCTAATTTTTTTCGCGTGAATATGTTCTAGATAATGAATATTTTAGGAAGCAGACGGTCGGATCGGCGATCATTAAAAATCAATTAATAGTTTTTCTTCCTTAGAAAAACCGCTGCGTGAAAGATGTTTATTTGAAACAAAACTATTGTTGTAGACGATGATTTTGCGTAGAGTAAAAATAAATGTTATTCAATAAACGTTTCGAATGAGACGACGGGACATTTTTATTCTGTACCGATTTTGTTCCGTGCTTGTGACTTGTAAATCTTAGCGTGGTTTGATTGAAACATGTATTGAACAATTTCCAAAAAGTATCAATTAACATAACCCAATCATATAATGGATTCATTGTCTCGCAGTGATATTTATGATATTTACTATGATGTTTCAGTTATCGTGATCTTTTTTTACGTTTAATGCCTCACTTAACACGGATTATTTATTTGTTCTACAAGCCTAAATAAACACATGTTTGTTATTTATGGAGTAAATTAGTAGAACGGCAATTAATTCAAATCGCTTTTGGCGAGCTTTTCATTCCACTTTCACTGAAAGAATGTAGGATACAGAATATCCTTCAAGTTTGTATATCTGCTGTCGATTTATTTATTTTGACGTGGTCGTTATGTTTCTTGAGACATTTATGATAGTGATTGATCAAAGAGCTTCGATTGATCAAATGTCCTCGTACTGAAAGACGTCTCCTAGCAACATAACCATAGCTTAACCTTCTATTTAATATATTATTTAAAATGTAAAACGGAACAATGTAATTTTTATTATGAAAACAATAACATTTGAGAACATAAAAAATATATATTTTTTTTAAAAAAAAACATTCTTAGAATATTTTTTTTTATTTCCGACATAAAAGTATATTCCCCATGATGTAAATCGTGAATGAATATTTATTATTTAATATCAGTGTTTGTTGATGAGATTCAAAAACGATAGAATAATTAATATATTATTTCTTGTGTTATACAGAATTGGAATGTTCGCTAATTCTTGATTTTAATTTACACTCAGGATACTGACATTTCATATTCGGTTTGAGATGAAATCCAGCGATGGTTAGATTTGTAGAAGAGATATTTTTGCATCGGAGCTTTCATTTTTTATGATTTATCATGAATATTAGCGCTTTTAGTGTTGAATTAAGTGTCTCGCTTGTCGAAAAATATGCTGAATAAGTGTCTTTATCAAATTTATGTGTAGTTTACTGTACTTATTTATATTCAATGGGTGTCAGTTAAGAGACAAATATACAAAAAAACTGTTTTGTTTTTTATAAGCTAATTCAGTGCAGTCAAACTTGTAATATCTGTAATATGAAAGGAGCACATATTTATGTACGTGTTAGATATTCGAGCTTTCAAGTTTTATTTAGATATAATTTTTGTAGAACACTACTCCAGTAAGAAGTTCACTAGTGAAATTGAATTAGAAAAAATCTTTATATATATATATAATTATTTATAGATGACGTTGAGAATTTATAAATATTGATCAGAAAAACGTAGTACGTGATTCAATTTGAAAACAAGACAATAACTACACTGGTCAAGTGCCAAATAAACTAAATATAGTTAATGAGGTGTAAATAGTTAATGACTGGTAAAACAATGAGAATAATCTGAGTACGCGAGATTATAAGAAGTCAACGGTACAAATAGTTCTTTGTTGTTTTTTTTACCTTGAATTAATGTAAAAATAAGAATTCCGTTGAATCGGTTCGTTTAATAGTATAAATAGATTGCGGTAATCATTGATGATAACGTTTTATTGCTACTTACAATTAATACAAATGTAGAAAAATCTCTTTATTTGTACTTTAGCGCTTTGACGATGATGGCATCGCCGTCGAAATGCGTATAAGGAACAATCAAAAGTGATCAATTATTTAAATATTTTTATCAGAGTTTGTCTATGGTTTTATGAGCAAGTGAAAAATTCATTTGTAAAAGTAAATTTAGTTATAATTTCAGAACTTTATTGGGATAATTTTGAATATTCATTGGATATATATATATATATATATATATATATATATATAGAGAGAGAGAGAGAGAGAGATAGATAGATAGATAGATAGATAGATAGATACGGCATTTCTTTAAATGACGCGTCATGTCTTTAAATTAAAATAAAAAAATATACTTATAATTACATATTTTTATACTTAATATTTTGATACACTGACTTATTGGTCTTTGTCCTTCCGGATCAGATAACCGTCTGTTCTTTATTACTAGTTTCGGTACGGGCCTCGTTCTCAAGTAGATATTGAAGACTCAACAGCTATTTGTCGGTCTTCAATATCTATTCGAGGATGGAATTCGGGCCTAAACTAATAATGAAAGACAAATAATTGATTGATTGAAAAGGACGAAGATCAATAGGACGAAGAATAAAACAAAGACTACATAATTTAAAATTAAATAAAAAATTGCAATTCCGTCATGGAAGAAAAAAACATTTTGTATTTTTTTTTAACGAAACGTTGGAGACTGTGTGTCTAAGAATCTTTTTTCTTCGGTTTTGTTTCCTTGGACCTGTTTACAAGTCTATGGAATGTTTTTATGATACATCCACATTATATATATATATATATATATATATATATATATATATATGAAATAATTATAACAAGAAATAAAGAATTTTGGAATAAAATATTTTATAGATATAATAAGACATCAAGTAAAAATATTTATTGTTCTGTATTTTATATTAGCGGATGAAAAAGTTTCATAGTTAGGTAAGCTTTAATAACAAACATTGAGCTTATTAATAAACGCTGAGGCAATTGTTTTTTTATACTTATTTAATACTTAATTAATTTAATTTTCTCTCTCTCTCTCTCTCTATATATATATATATATGTGTGTGTGTTTGTGTATGAAATATTTATAAAAAGAAATAAACAATTCTGGCATAAAATATTTTATAGATATAATAAGATCAAATAAAAATATATATTGTTCTGTATTTTATATTAGCGGAAGAAAATGTTTTAGTTAAATCTAGAAAAAGTTAGGTAAGCTTTAATAACAAACATTGAGCTTAATAACAAACGCTGGGGTAATTTTTTTTTATACTTATTTGATAAACAAAAATATGTAAATTTAGTTCAAATTAATTTAATTTTATCTCTCTCTCTATTCTTGTCTCTCTCTCTTCCTCTCTCCCTCCCCCCCCTCTCTCTCTATATATATATATATATATATGTGAATAAACAATAAATTACATATACAATGAAATTCGAGCTATATTCTTATACATTTTAAATATCTTTCTAAGAAATTTTTAAACTCACAACAATTCTAACACCATTGTAAATGTCTGTTAATGCGTCTGGGTTAAAAATACTTAATTAATTTGCGACCCTGTTCTATAAGTAGCATTTTTACGTCCTGCCAAAAATTGCGGTTACTGTTCAAATACTAAATTTAAACAGATACATATTAAATTAACTTTTCATGTTATATCGGATATCTTTTTTCAAAACAATACAAAATGTCACTAGTTTATCATATACATATATATACATATATATATATATATATATATATATATATATATATATATATATATATATATATGTATGTATATATGTATTTATATGAAATAAGAGTTCATTTTTTTATTCCGTTCTTAGTGTTTCATATCATATTCATTATTAAATACAACCGTTTGCTTTTTTATAAAACGTATCACTAAATATATTAAGTATTTAGTACGGAAGTACATTCGTACATTGACAACAAAAATCATAAAACTTTTCCACATACATACAAGCTATATATTTATGACTAAGGAAATAAGTGTGCGCATGTGTTAGTACTAATCTTTCTATAATTGAATATATTATAAAAGAACTATATCTCATTCACTTTTCAAGCTTTTTTTTCAAGTTTCACAATTCTTTTTCTACGAAACTGTTTCTCATCGTCTGCGCATCTGTGCTAAAGATATCGAAACATACAAATTTCGATGGTAGGAAAAACAATTGTTTTTGGCGGGGCCAACAGTGAACTATATATTATTTTGGCATACTTATTGTAATAAATGTATTTTTTCTTTAGTTCTTTTCTATATACACAATCAGTTATATACACGAGTGAAAATAAAAAGTAAAGAGACATTCAAGAAGTAAAATTCTAGGTACAGGATTTATATTAAGGTCATTTTTGTATTTAATTCTCATTCTTAATCTAACGCTTAAGGGGACCCGGTGGTCTAGCGGCCTAAAAGTTAAGCTATTTTAAAAATTTTTTTCTATATGAGGGTAATGAGTAATGCTTTCAAATTTTTTTACACTTATTTTATTACTAATAAACTACACAAAAATGAAAATAAAGACAAAAAAAATTTTTTTTTTAAATTAGAAAAATGATGCTGAAGTCTCCCTCTCTAAAAAAATGGAATTGCGTGGTGAATGATGATTTATCTCTCCCTCTGATCTGAAATAAAACAATTGACGAATTTTTAATTAGTATAAGTATAGCTATCGCAGGAAGTAGTAAAAAAAAAAAATTGACAAAATGGCGCGTAGTCAAAAGTACAAGTTTGAAAACGACCAGTATTTTTGATGTTTTGTTAATAAAAAAAATATAAATATTTTACGGAAACTACTAGTTTTACTTCCAGCGAGAGCTAGAACTATTCAGAATAACATATTAAAATTTCAGACAAATCGGTCAAGTAGTTTTTTTTTTCTGGCCCCCGCAAGACGAAAAAAAGTAGTTTCGAGATAAACGCGTTTAAAGTTTCAAGCAAGTATATTCTCAAGAAACTGACCTGACCTTCTAATGGGCTGTAGATCCTGAAATACTCTGAATTTCGTCATCAAATTTTAACAGTATATTTTTAAGATACTATACTTTCGAAAAAAAAATCGATTTTTCGAAAATTCTAGACCACCGGGTCCCCTTAATGATGTTTTGGACTCCATTCTGGAAGAAAGTTTTTGATTTCTTACACATACACTGTTTTCCTCGCAGAGTTAATAAACAAATCACTGTATTCAAGATTTAGATCTTGAGATCCAGGATCACACCTTTACCACTCAGTAACTTTCACCTTTTTGGTCCATTAAAAGAAGAGTTGGAAATATAAATTTTTTTTTTGATGAGAAGGTCATTAATACGGTACAAGAATTGCTGCGCAAGAGATAAAAAAGTTTCTTCCAGAACGGAATCTAGAATCTCATTAATCTTGAATCAAGTGCATAGAAGTTAGGAGGAACTGTGTAGAAAAATGGCCTTAATAAAAATCCTGCATGTAGAATAAAAGCTTTTAAATTCTTAAATGTTCTTTATTTTTTGATTTGACCTCGTGTGTATATATATATATATATATATATATATATGTGTGTAAAATTTAGGTTCAAATCAATAATTAAGCACAATTGTCCATTGTTTTACACAAAAGATTAATGAATATTAAATAGGAAACTAATTTATATCTGTGTAATTGAAACAATGTTTTGTATATCCTGTTTATTTCTATTATTAGAATATCAATACGGAATTGGTTGTTTTTATAGCCTTTTATGACAGGTGAAAATACTTTAAATTCCGAAAAAACAAAATATGCTTCACCAAGGATAGGAGCTTACGGATATTCGATTTCGGACGATTAAAAATATATTCAAAATAATTATTATATCTGAAATTAGGCCTATTTGAGATTTTCTTTAAAAAACCATAATCATGTTATAATTTTATTAAAAGAATATCCATTTTTAAATATTATATAATTTTATATTAAGATGTCAAATATTGAATGTTACATATTAGTAATTTCATTATCTGTATTTTATAGAAAATGAACATAAACTATGATGTAGTAGGTACATTTTGCTCTATGCGAAACACAGGTTTTTAATGTTAAAAATGTAAATAAAATGTATACAAATTTTACATAACTATAAAATTTATAGTAATTAAATATACTAATATTTAGTATTGTCTAAAATAAATGAAATGTTTTTATAGTTATTTCTAATTTTAACATGTTTTAATTTAACTTATTGGAAAAGGAAAGTGTAATTCATATATATATATATATATATATATATATATATATATATATATATATATATATATATGACATATGTATTTATATTTCTTCCATTATGTTAAATGAGATAGAGTGAACAAAAAAATACTTTATATTTTTGTATATAGAAACAGATAAAGAGAGGAATTATCGTTAAGTAGGTCTTGAAATGATAAAAGTATGGTTGAAACACTTTTTGTTTATAAAATCAAACGGTTTGTTTGACAGATTGTTAAGAATATTATATTCAGTTCTTTTTGTTTGCCAATTAATAAAAATATATTAAAACAAGAAACTTATAAAAACAACTTGTATCCTTGATATTTTTGTACTTGATTCAAACATAATGTGAGAATTACATATATTATTTGCATGAACCGTAGTTATATATTTTCTTCTTTTTTCAGATATAGGTTATCTCGATTTTCATCCAGACGAGTACGTAAACGAGTTGTTTTCAAACACGGTGATTGTAATATTGTCCAAGGAAATGTTGCAAAAAGACGAACTCGGTACTTACAGGTACTCAAGTAAGAGTCATTAGACATTTTTACACATAACTGTAAATGTTTGTTTTTTTTTATGAATATTTATGTGTATTAATTCTATTGTAGTAGTAATATAATATTTAGGTATAGAATTTGAGTATTTTTTCTAAGTATAAGTAAAAAAAAAAATTAAAATATGTTCTGCTTTATATTCGTTTTTATTTCTTAATATAGTTTTTCTAGAAGATATTTTAATATTATTTTTCAGTTGTCCTTTCAGAATTATTTTTGTAATAATTTCTAATGCTATTTGAATTTTTTATTAAACCATAATTTAAAAGCATTTACATAATAAGAGCAGTTAATAAGAGTTGATTTTATATTTGAAGTGTGAACGGTTTTTTTTTAAAATGTGAATTTTATCCCAATACAGTTTTGAAATTGATCAATTCATTTTCACGAATCAATTCTTATTTCAGGCCACGAATTTGTAAATTTTTTCTGATGAAAAATGTACAATAAATTATTATTAATATTTCTTTAATTATTAATGTTTTTTTTCTATTTTACAAATGACAATTTCACTTTCTCACAAATCATACAATTGTTTCTTGATTACAATTTTTAAATAATTGATAATCAATCATTTTCATTGTTTAAATGCGGTGCCATTATCCTAAAAGGGTTAAACAATTTTTGTCAATTTTAAATTTTTGCTGATACTGATTACTTTTTTTCTATAAACTTGATGTCTTCCTGACGTGCTTTGGGAATTGCCTTTTGACCAATACTTGAATCTTGATGTGAGGTTGTCTTGATGTTTGTTTGTCATTTCTTGATGTGAAAGGTCTAGGAAAAGTTTCAAAAAAACTAGACGTTTTGAATTAGATTTTTGAGATTTTCTTCTACCTGAACACTTTGAAGATGATGATATTTAGATCGAAATATGCATAAGTAACAATCAAAACGATTAATAAACAATTATTTAACATTCTTGATCAAAAATGTGACTTGAGAGGGAGTGAATTTGTGAAAATGAATTTAACTACCGTTCTTAAAACTACAATTGAGACAGTATTTTATAGTTGACCCATAAATCATTCTCAATACCAATGATAGATACCGTTATCTATTGCTCTACCGTTCTTTAAGTTGAGAAATAACGCTATATCTTCTTCTTTCCTACAATATCTGTGTTTTTTTCAGTATTTGGGTCTGATGGTATTTTGGGATTAGAATACATCTAACACTCTGTTTTGGGGCTCTAAATACTACACCGTAACCATTGTTATATAGAAATGAATATGTTCATTTTGATTAAAGTATAAAACAAAAAGACAATTATTTTAAGTAAAAAAGAGATTAATTTAAAAACCACTTCTTGGTATTTTTATATTTTATTTTTTGTTTCAATATTACTATTACATTAAAATACTGCTGTTTAAATTTCAAGTATTTTTAAGAACTGGATTATTTCATAGGCAAAACATTTGTACACATGTTTAAAATTTGTTTGTAAGGATCGAGTTTATATATATATATATATATATATATATATATATATATATATATATATATATATATATTATGTTATGTATATGCATATGTGTATACTTTGTGTGAATGATTTATATTTAGTGTTTTCTGCTTACATAAACTTTTCTAAAACATTGTGCGACGTTAATAAACTGCATGATACATCTGTTGGATTTTTTTGATGTTTTTCCGTTTATTTATATTTGAAATTAATCACATTTCTTTTATGTTGTTCCTTTTTTGTTAATTTACTAAACTTTATGCAAATATTAATCCTAAGATGTAACAGAAAATCTAAGATGCAGAATTATTTTCTATAATAATGAAAAATCAATAATTTGTCTTTTGAGTATAATATTTAATATTTATCAATAATATATAATATTTATCAAGTGTAATATTTTTTTTTTAAAAAAGACAGCCGATGTATAAAATTTAAAACTTTAGTCATATAAATTTATATACGAAATTATGAAAAAGAAGTTCTATTTAAATCGTACATTTACTTTAAGGATATTTTTACAACGCTCGTCGACGCGCAATGGCGATGGACTTTACTTGTTTTCGTTCTAAATTTCCTCTTATCTTGGCTGGGTTTTGCGTGCGTGTGGTACTTGATTGTAACAACACACGGTGATTTACGATCTGAAAATCTTAGTAAAAATGGAACGTCCGAGTGGAAGCCATGCGTCACCAACATCGATTCGTTCACATCATGTTTTCTATTCAGCGTCGAGACACAACATACGATTGGTAAGTTGTACCATAGAATTTAACCCTTTATGTACTGATGAGACTATCAAATCCTTTCAATACAAATTGGTATTAAGTAATCAATGATTCACATCGTTCATCTCACGGGATTTTTTTTTTGTCAGAAAAGAAATTATGTTCTGC
The DNA here is from genome assembly GCA_034766995.1 of Acanthacorydalis orientalis. Lineage (NCBI taxonomy): Eukaryota > Metazoa > Arthropoda > Insecta > Megaloptera > Corydalidae > Acanthacorydalis > Acanthacorydalis orientalis. The sequence goes on from CM068316.1 coordinate 50,660,703, forward strand.
AATTATTTTCACTCTTCAATATAAACGCTTTTTTGTCCATACAGAAAGTTGAAATTTATATAACATGTACATATTCTTATTCAAGGAATCGTTTTGTATAAGAATAGGTATTTTTCTTATATATTTTAATCGATTTTATCTCAGAAGTCGCTTTAATATTCTTCCATTTTATTGGATCAGTGCAAAAGTTCGTATACGATTCAATAAGTGGTGTTATGAGTGCCGCATGGCGGGGTTTGTGATTGAAATGTATTCATGTTATATGTATCGTTGGAAAGGTAATAGAGTCACAGCTGTCATTTGAGCATTAGATGTATTTGTTTCGATGCGATTTGTGTGTAAGAAAAATATGAGTTTGAGAAAGGGGTAATTGTTTGCGCGGTAACGAAAAATATTCGGGAGGTTTATTTGGGTCATGCGCCATCATTTCGAACTGTGAAGAAATGGTTTACTAAATTTCGACTTGGTGATTTTAATCTCGAAGATCAACGCAACTCTGGACGGCCTACTAAGATCGACGACGATGTTGTGCGCGCTTTAGTTGACAATAAATCGCGAATTTCGACGGAAGACGTTGCCGAGACACCCAACGTTGACATATCGACGGCATTCCGGCATTTAATGAAGCTAGGGTTCGAGTTGAATGTCGATACGTGGGTACCGTACTCGTTGTCCGAAAAAAACATGTTTGATCGTATCTCTTCGACAGTTTCTTTGCTCGGACGTCTCAACAGAGAGCTTTTTGGAGTGAAACTTCTATGGGCGCGTTAGCGAGGGGTAAAATCATACGGCGTGTCACGAAAAACGTCATCATGAACGTGAGAGATGGAGCGAATATGACTGCATGAGTTTGAGAAAGAAGCGAGAGAGTATCAATCAGTTTACTGTTTATATTCTAATTGAAATTTAAAAATAAACATTTCGGTATAACACTGGAACCCGTCATCGACCATTCATGAATAAACTGCGGTATCCATCAAAAATAATCGTGATTGAAATCTTAATATTTATCTTTATTATATAGACGTGATATTCAAGTGTCAAAAGTCGCTATATTATTTTTAAAACAATTTCATTTATAAAACACGTGTCAACAGAGATATTTTTATAACATTATATCTTATTCTTTACATATACACACACACACACACACACACACACACATATATATATATATATATATATATATATATATATATATATAATCTCGTAGGATGTACAAAAATAACATGGTTTTTTTTCTTAAATCAAAATGTTTTGATACAGAACTAAAGTTTTCTAATTCTAATTTTGAAAAGAATATAATACAATGCGTTACTAAAATGGATATCAATGATAATGAAAAAGAATCACAGTAAAAACATATCGATAAATATTTGATTAATAGTATACCTATAGTCCATCAAAACTGACAGGAAAACAGAAAGAAACATGGAAAGAACAAACTGTTTATTGGTTTTTATAAAATAATATATTTGAAAATATCTAAGAATGAAACTTAATGAAAACGAGAAATGTTGGTTTTTATTAGAGAAATTTCATGAAATAATCTCAAGGTTTAATAAAATTATTGAAATTGTGATTAATTACTGATTATCTGGAAACGTTTTTGTGATATTCTTAGGTTTCCTGATATATATATATATATATATATATATATATATATATATATATATATATATATATATGATAATATATATATATATATATATATATATATATATATATAATCTTGATATATATATATATATATATATATATATATATATATATATATATATATAATGATATATATATATATCTAAATCTGAATTTGAATCTGATCAGCTACAATGTGTCCCAGCCCTTAATTTCATAAAAAAAAACTTAGATCATGTATCATAATTCACGATTTCTTTTTTCTATTTTATTAGTACAATTAACAAAAATACCATTACTCTTCTAAAATAGATATTACACTATCAATGATTGTGAACAAACATTTTCTATAGTATATCTTACAATATAATTAGTATCTTTTGTAGAAGTTTTCTATGGTAAAATTTATTTGTTAAAATGTAACCTTATACATTTTTTTTAAAAAAAATAGTATATAATTATCAAAATAAACTCTGGTATATAATTATCTTTATAGTAATTTATAATTTATTTATTTTCGTCGAATGCATGAACATGGAATGCACACAGGTAATTTTAATTCTTTGTACCGTTTATAAATGAGTTCAATGTAAAATAATTAACAGGGTAAAAAATGAAACCATTGCTGTCTTGCAAAATATATTTCACTATTATTATATTAATATTATGATTTATTATTATTATTTGTTGTCTAGAAATGAAATCATGTTTAATAAACTATCGAGTCAATGATTTGAACTGAAATTAAGACAAAAACACATAAAAATGTTTTTCTTTTTCAGAGAATACCTTGATGTTTTGTAAGGAACCGTTAATTTTTTTCATGTATAAATTGATATTTTTAATTACTGCTCTTATTACTTGCTAATAGTGTATTTTTTCTTATGTGTTATTTATATGAAATTAATTCAAGTTTATTATTCCAGGATACGGTGGTCGTATGACGACAGAAGAATGTCCAGAAGCGATCGCTGTCATGTGTTTACAGAGCATTGCGGGCGTCTTCATCCAAGCATTTATGGTCGGTATTGTTTTCGCTAAACTGTCTCGCCCGAAGAAACGCACACAGACGTTACTTTTCTCCCGGAACGCGGTTATTTGTCAACGCGATGGCCAGCCGTGTCTAATGTTTCGTGTCGGAGACATGCGCCACAAGTCGCACATAATTGAAGCACACGTTCGTGCACAGCTGATACAACGTAAAATTACACGAGAAGGTGAAGAACTGCCGTTCTATCAACAAGAGTTGAAGGTTTGTCACGAACTGGAAAAAAATATTTTATTTCAGTTGATGTTTGAGTGAGGGAAATGGTCTATGAACCGTTATAATTAGCCACAGTACTCATATATTAATTATCATTAATATCTTTTTATTCTGTGATCTATTGTTTTTTTTTTAAAAAATATATAGCAAGTTATTAAGAAAAAAAATTAAATTGTCGCTTGCAAATATATAGTAGTCAGATTTAATCTTCTTTGTACTGACAGGACGTTCGAGCTTCATAAACAAAGACTGATATTAAATAATCAATAATTTATCATTCACTTAACAGATCTTCTATGTTTGAAGTTGGAAAACTGTTTTAAATTATACATTTTTTTGTGTTTTCAAATACTATCCATTTCTATAACAAAAATTACATTGTTCCTTTTTTCATTTAAATTCATTCAATGAACAAAGGGTTAAAGCAGTCATGTGAATCAGATTTTGTTAAATATTGAGTACCAAATCGGTTAAAAATAAACAACAGATTTAGCATAGTATAGTGTGTTATGTACTAAAAAAATATCGGGATGATCTACAAGGAGCCTCTCGGAGAATGTTGAATCATCATTAAGACATATGCGTTTCATTTTAAATTTTGGTCTAGGAAATAAAAAAAGAGTCACAAAGTGACAGATCACGAGATTGGTGTGGCGATTAAGAATCACAACACCTCTGGTTGCCAAAAACTTGAAAAAAAAACAATGGTTTTGTAAGCAGAGCCATTGTTATGGAAGAGTGAGTAACTGTTTTGTTTCCGTTGCGCAACTATTTCATGGCTGACTGTGTTCATTGGCATTCAAATTCTCCCCACCGTTTCGAAATCGATTAAATTACTCAAAACAATTGATCGAGCTGAAATATGATTACTACATAATTTTTTTCATCATCTTATCATTTTTTTACGCCGATTACTCTAATTTTAAACAGAATATTATATTCGTCCTTTATTTAATTATATATTTTTTTTATAAGTTGGTTCAAAGTCCTATCACTAATACTATGATAGCTTGTATGATACAAAAGCTTTTTGGTATTGTGGTCGAATTGATTTTTATAAATAAATATAGATTTTATATTTTTCTATATCCTGACTTTCTGAATATCCTAAGACCGCCATCAAAATTCGGATATCAAAATGGATTAATGATCAATTGATAGAAATGATAAGATAATCAATTATAGTGTTAGTTATCAAATTAAAAATAATAATGGAATGATTTTTTTTAGGTCGGTAATGACGGAGAAGAAGATCGACTATTTTTTATTTGGCCAACGACAATCGTTCACAAAATAGACCGAGATTCACCTTTATATAAATTTTCAGCGAGAGATCTCCTACGCGAACATTTCGAAATTGTCGTCATTTTAGGTATATATAAATATTAATTATAACCAAAATATAAAATAAAAAATATTCACGAATTTATTCTGCTAAAATAATTGTTGTATAATCAAAAACGTGGAAGAAACTATGGATAATAATAAAACTTGATAAGAAATATAAAAAGTTTAATCGTAATTTACTAGAACATATTACATGCCATACTATTAACTAAATAACTATTTAATAAGTAATTGTAAAAGAAAGAATTTTTAGAATTGGTTAACTCATAAAACGTATTTATTAAAAAAAATCTAACAAAATATTTTTATTTTTACATGCAACTGAAGAATATTGCAGGTATGATCATTCATTACATAAAATTAAATTACAATTAAATCGTTTTATGTTGTATGTCGGATAATTTACTTTTTATACACTTATACATTTCGTTTTTGTTTGCTTGTATTTCTGCAAAAAGATGACGTATTTATGACATTTAAATCAGGTTTTGCAAGTTTGTAAATTACCTCTAATTTATTTTGTCATTTAGACACTTTTTTTCAAAAAAAATATTTGCGACGGTAATTGAAATATTATTTATTTAACAGGTCTTCATAATTTTTTGATATGATTTTAATATAAATTTGTATGAGAATTTGATTTATTTGTTCAAGTTTATGTATTAAACATGTATTGGGCATATAAAATATGAAAAATGTACCTGTAATTCGAAATTTACAAATGTATACATTTTATAAATAGTGTATTTGCAGTACAAGGATGTTTAATAATTGCAGAAGGAGTTGTGGAATCGACAGGTATGACTACACAAGCGAGATCGAGCTATTTACCTTCGGAAATATTATGGGGACATAGATTTCAGTCGATAGTATCATTTAAAAAAGAAACTAGCGAATATGAGGTAATTTATTACAGATAAACATTCATCTAATTTATATTTTTTGAAAAAGAAAACTTGGGGCGATATAGTTTCAGTACTGTGAATAAATCGATTTTCAAAAATGAATTTTCCACCATTCCACAAACCACTAGCATTTTTTTCATTAGAATCCCGAGATGCAGAGAAATAATTTTTCTATACTTTATATGATGGCTTGAGGATGAAATTTTGCTATCGAAATACGTATAAGCAACAATCAGCAATGGTTAATAATAAATTACTGAACATTTGTTGATCAGAATTCTTTTTACGATTCTTAGGCCAGGTGAAAAATTCATTCCTGAAAAAACACCCTCTTAATTGCAAAAATTAACGAATTTATCTTCATAGTTATATATTTTTCGATTACGTTTACTGCAATGAATTTGATCTATTTATTAATTTTTATTATGTTCATTGATGTTTATTTTTATTAAAATGATCAATGACCAGTTATTGAACAATTTTGATTAGATTTTTTCACGATTTGTAGACGATGAAAAATTCATTTCCGAAAAAACCCTCCAAATTGCAAAAATTATCGAATTTATCTGCACTGTTGTAATTTTTTACATTATTTTTACTGCGTAGATTTCGACCAGGTCTATTAATTTTTATTATGATTGTATATATCGTTACAATTAAAGGTTTATAATTGTTTTATAATCATTGAAAGCAGTATGATCTAATCATAAAAATAAATCAATTTTATTTAAATCTACTTTTTATTCCCTGACGTGTCTCACTCATAAAATTGGTTATTCTTTATCGTTTTCTTTATTATTTCTGATGTGAAAGATATTGTATGATTCCAGATCATTTTTCAATAGTATTGATTTAAGACTTTATATATAAAAATAAAAATGTTTGTCTTAATTCGTCGACCTGACGGGTATTTGACGAATCGCTTGTAGAAAAAAAGATGCCGGCAGTGAGTCGATGAAGTCGTAATGTATTTTCAGACTTCTTCCACTGTTTTAGCATTTTTTTGCATGTTTTATGCATCACTAACTCCTTCCTATAAAGCCAAACAAATCATTGCTGTGCTTTCAGCAGCATTTTTTTCAACTGGAATGCGAAAAGTATACAATAACTAATATGCTACTTTTCGGATGCAATCTTACTCACTAGTGTTTTGTGAGGTGATGCCTGTTTGGCCAAGACATATAGCGTTTTTAAATGTTCAGATTAGCACTTGAAAATCCTAAAACAATGAGTAAATATTTTAATTTGAAACATAGTTATGACTGATTCAATATAAATGTACCGAATTAATTTTTACACCTAGTATATGATATGTGGACGGGATGAAAATTATTTAATTTGTATTGTATTACAGGTAGACTACACACTTTTCAACAATACAGTCGAAGTAGATACACCTCTATGCAGTTCTAAACAGTTGGACGCGCAAAGGGAAGCGCTGTATAACAACAGCGTAGGTCAGTGCCTACGAAACCCATCTATTCATGTTGAATGAAGTAAATCAATTTTTCTTAATATCGACTAATAAAAATAGGGTTATGTTTCGATGCAGTTTTTTTTTAAAAAAAAACACTAACTTAACTAAAACTGTGTGCTACGATAAAAAAAGAAAATTTAATTAATCTTAGGTACTTCTATGAATTTCATATACTTATTATACATTACTTATTTCATATATTTATACTTAAATGTTAATATTTAAATTATTAAATTTTACTTGAAAGAAGAAAACAAATGACATGCACTGAAAATTTCTGACATATTCTATGTGTGCGCTTTGTGGTTGAGGAGGTCGCGATTCAATTGTGTTCAATGTGAATTTTGAACGTGTTGTGCTGTTAATTCATGCAAATTCAGAAACAGTCTCAAACTATAAATTTATCTTCTTAATGGTTTAGATCAATCGACATCCGAAACGTGTCAGATTCGTCCACCGTCAACGGAAACGTTAACAACGCTTTCAAGCGCCGATTCGCTCCAATTACTCAACAACTACGAAGAAAACTCGCCGTGTTCGACCAGAAACCGTCAAACTGTGTCGCCGCTTCCTAAATGTACGATCGCGATTCCCGAAGACGACGATAGCGTATCGTGATTTAGATTATTTATATTTTATAGTTCAAATATTTAGCAATAATTTAGTTATATTTCAGTGGTAGCTTGGATGACTGACGCTGACCAAACAATAAGAGAAATATGACATTCGTTATTCTACACATATTAACAACACGTTTAATGTTTACACTGAAGTGCATTCAATGATTGTATTGAATGTTAAAAAAAAATATGAATCGTTTTATATTATATATAAATTGAAAAGTATTTTTTCTAATGATTTCGTTATGAAATATGTTTATTGAAAGGTATTTTTTTCGCTACTACTGCCGTAATAAGACATTATAGAACAACTAGTGTTTTACCTTTAGCGTTTTTATGGGGCCACATGAACAAAAAAAAACTATGCAAATAAACACAACAGTAGTGTACAATGGGTGGAATTTATATAGGTTTATCTAAAATTTTCTCACCGTTTGAGAACAGTGATTGATAACTGAGTCATTAGGATACAGGAAACAGATAGGACAGACAGACATTTAAAAAGGCGATTTTATTCAAATTCGTGTTTCTTATTTAATATATTGTTCAATTGACCAGAAAGGCGATTATAAAAAGATGAAATATGTATAGATTTCATTTTTATTTTATTAACTGTTTTCAAAAACACCTATAGTCCATATATGCCACACTTATTTTTTATATTTTTTTTTAAAAAAGTAAATATTAAATTTAAAAAGGACAAGTTTAAAAATTTTATTAACAAATGGCGTTAGTATTGAAAACAAGATATCTCCTTAAAGCTAATATTTTTTCAATTAAATACGAATCTCTTAAATTAATCTTCCTCCAAAAAAAATATCATGGCATAATTAGTTCATTAATAATGTACTTTTCATATAAAGAAGAAAATTATGAAAATGACATGTTAAATAAATATTTGTGAAATGGCCTTGTTTTGACTATAAAATATTGTTACAACAGTCTGATTCTTCGTTACATATTTAAAATGATTTTTAGTTATTTATCATGGTGCTAATTGATTATAGGTGTTTTTACTGTTTTCTCAAAATATTTTTCTCTATCCGGCAATTAAATTAAATTGTTTATGAATAAAATAGCAGAAAAAAACTGTGCATTTCAAACATGTAATATCATCAATTTTATTTTACATTGCAGTATATTTATTAGTAAATCTAACAACTATATTAATAATCATCTTCATTCCAACATAGAGAAAATAAATTCTCTGAATGTTTATTGTTTATGCTAGTGCAACTTAAAAAAATATCTATTTGATACAGATTCTTTTTTCTAACAGTGTTCACTGTTCCAACCATTTTCAGAAGGAATGCTAGAAGTCTTCAACTTCCAGAATTTCGTCAATTGCTCAATTAAGTTTTGATTTAAATTATTTTTGAATATTTCGTTTCACAAATGAATTTGTTTCATTTTACAAGCTGCAAAAAAGATTCTAGTCAAAACAGTTCAATAAAAATTTATTGAACTCTTTCGACCAAGCAAATGTCGGATAAAAAAAGAATTCATTTATGAAAGTGAATTTAGCTAGTGTCAGAACACTATTATGATTATTTAGAATGTTTGGAATGTCATCTAACATATTTAACTTCATTTTTATTTTGATTTTTAAAAACAAAAAAAAATAAACATAGTAAGATCGGGTGAATAATGAAAGTATAATATCACAGGAACATGATTTTCTATAAAAAAAAATGAATTAGAACTACAGTATAAGAGAGAGCGTTGTCATTGTATAAAAACCAATGACAGTTTTTTCATACCTTACTGCAGTTTCTTTTAATCGTATCCAATTATTATCTAATCATATTAAAATCTCTTTATAAACGCTATTATCGAGGGTTTGATTATTAAGTATACATTTCTGATGAACAATATTTTAAACAATGAAAATTGCCTTCATATTTGATTGACGGGGCGGGGTCTAATAATAATCTCTCTTTATCTCCCTTTCTCTTCTCTATACTTCTCTTCATATATATATATATATATATATATATATATACACATACATACATACATACATATTTGTTCCATCCAGATATTATTCTTCGAAATCAATGTTAAAATCTTATAATTTCTTGATCAAAACTTATATATAAATAATGTCTTTTTATAATATTTTTCTATGAAAATTTTATATATAAATAAAATTCATTCATTGTAATGTACATATTTCAAAAACATATTTTATTATACTTTTATGCATCCAATTTATTTTCTATATTCTAATGACTTATTTGCTGATGATCGTTTTCAGATAATGACCATTTTTTTTGGCCGAATCTATACAAATTCCTTTACTATAGTAAATGAATCAACAGAATTTGTTTTTATATCATTATATCAAGTTTAAAACAAATTGCTGGGGAAAAAAACAGAATGTAATTTGTTTGAAATCCTAAATAATACTTATTATAATTTTTGTAGTCATATACGGACATGAACAGACAGGTATGTGCAAATATATTATAAATGTTACACTTGATTGAATTTTTGAAAAATTACAATATTTTTTATTTATCAGTTTGTGAGAAAGTGCTGCCTTTTTTAAATAAAAATACGTTAATTTACAACTGTTTTCTATTTTATAGGATTTCATTCTCAGTTGTGTATTTGAAAAATAAGCATAGCTTTATATAAACAAAAAATGGCAGAATTTTCTCACAAACTTAATATACAAAAACTATCAAGAATTATGAACTAATTTCAAAAAAAAGTTCGAAAAATCTATTCAAAATATAACCTTTCTAAAATGTCAAATGATAATGATCTTAATATATTCTGTTTTCATGATAAGAATAGAAATTATTTACGTTATACGAAACGACACATTTTTAGAAAAATGTACTGTACTCCTAGATTAATTCAATACTTTTAATTTCATTATACAGACTTTTTTTAAACAGTTCGAACAACCGATTTTAGTTTTTAAGCGACTTAAGTACGTTGTGTTAGTATGTTAGTTTTTATACCATCGTTTTGTGTTTTTTGTTTGCTTGTTTGATAATCATTCTATTTATTTTGCGTATTAATTACTGAGAACTTGCCTCATTGAGAAAGAAAGTAAGGGTGATTTGTTATAAAATTAAGTACGTTGTAAAGCTTGTGTAGTATTAATTATTTTTAACTGAACAATAAGATAATTTATAAAGAAATGACATGACGTGGTTACTTTTAATGACGGATTTTATTATAAATGAAATAGTTGTGATCCTTTTTTTTGGAAAATAAATATTTTCTAATAAACAATTTATGTTTTTATTTACAAATTCGTGCTTTTTAAAAATAGGTGTATATCTTATAGCTCTTTTAAAAATTAGAATATTTTTTTTGTAATAACTGCTTGTTAATTAACTCGAACACATTTTTTCACTCGTTTTAGAATTGAAAATAACATTTTATTTTTTAAAAGTGATATTCAGTTTAGGTGCATTTATCTAAATCAATGAGTTAATCTTTCATTGATCACGGTTTTTTTAATTTAAATATTTTTTCTGTTCCTAAGTGTATAATAGTAAATATTTATTTTAAAATAATGAGGAAGAGTTAAAAAAACAGTGTTTTTAAAAACGTCAGTTAGTTGAGGTTCTTCTTTTATTAAACAAACCCTTTTAATCTATGTACTCTCAGGTCGATTGTTTTGTTTGTTCTATTCTTAATTCGTTGGTTAATTTCTGTATTTACCATTATAAGAAATAATTTTTATATAAATATGCTGAAACGAAAATTAACACATTTAAAAAAAATCACAGAAAATATAGAAATTCTTTACAGATTTGTGGACCGTTCAAATATCTTCTACTACATCACGTGGAGTCGAGTATTGATATAAAAAATATGCTCATAAGTAGCATATGATTTTAAAATAAATTTTTAACGTTAATACATGTAATTCTTTAACAATAATATGAATATAAATAATATAAAAGTAAATGATATATTAAACTATAGATAAATAATGTTTAATGAAAATATTTATTCTAAAAAATATTTTTATACAAAATACACACGGATGATATTTCATGAATGAAGAACGTTTGTACGTTTTTGAGGATCCTATGAGGGTTAATAATATCATAAATATTACATATTTAACACGGATTTTATTATTTTCTATTTAAACTACATATATTATTACAAAAAAAAACAAATAATTATTAATAGAAAATGAACATATTGCTATTACGATTTATATTTGTGATATTATTTGTTTTTATAAATCTTTCTCAAATTACTCACTAATAGATAGATAAACTGACATTTTTTAATGTTTTCATAACATTTAACCCACGGCAATTAATAATAAACAATGTTTTTTTATTCAATTGCAATAAATTATTTATAAATTCATAATTTCAATTTTCCCTCGTACACTTCAATTGTTCGTATGAAGATTTGCTACTAGTTTCGTATATGTCCGCTCTAATGTATAATCTAACCTATTAATTTTTAAGTATCGTGCCGTGATTACGTTTGTAAAATTTATTCAATTGCATTTCAGGAAAATGAAATTGAACTTGTGGAAATGTATATTAATTTATTATTTAACTATTACTAAAAGAACAGTAAATCATCGTTCAATTTACATTAAATAATAACCTTCAATGAGCGTGACTGCATGAGTATGACCAGATCTACGCAAAGGTAATTTTTTGATTTTTATTTGACATTATTTATATTTCCATTTCATAATTTATGCTGTATGTATCGCTATGACTGTTTTGTTACTCTTAGATATAGTTTTTTAAAAGTAAATGTAATATTGAAAACATCAGTTTTGTCAGATATGCACGGTTGTTATATTTTACGTATATAGTTGTCCTGCCGGCTTTCTAATATGGATATAGTTTAATTTTATTTAGTGAAATATACGATTTTTATCTTATTACCAAAATAGAATCTTCGTTTACTTTTATAATATTTGACATATCTTGATTATGACTGTAATCATTTTAAAATTCAATAAGAATTAAGTAAATATATAACTACAGTGTGTAACAATTGACAAGATATTTTTATAATTAATTATAGATTTTGTAAAAATATTAATAATAAATTGAAATAAATCAATTTTTATATTATAAAACTACTGACTATTACAACATCTAAAACAAATCTAAAGCATTAAATAATTCCAATCAAAAAATGTATAAAAAAAAATAATTTCTTTACAATATCACTTATTACTTGATTTGGTATATTTATTTTTATTACAATTTCAAACATATTTTTCTATATTTATTAACATTTAATACGTTTTATAATATAATAAAATTTTCTTCATGTATATTCCGAATATGTTTATTTTAATTGTATAATCTTGGAAATAAATAAATATAAAGATTACACACACACACAAAGTGGCGCATTTAGGATTTAATCTTGGAATGGGCCGAGTTGAATGGATAATTTCTTTTTTATTGTGAATTCAATAAAATTCATTAGGTGGTTATAAAAATTCATTTTAAGAATAAAATACAGTTTTCTTTTCTTTTTACAAATCTCTTGAATTACTTCAGTCGTGGTTAGATTAATCTTTCTGTGTATATATAGGAGATAGTGATTTTTTTCCTTTTCACACATACACACACACACACAAACATATATATATATATATATATATATATATATATATATATATATAATAGAAGTGATGTTTTTGGATTGTCGTCTTTTCAGTTCTTCATATTTGAACTTTATCATTTAAATCGACTTTATTAATTTTTTTTCTTCTTACCAATTTTCGGTTTGTAATGCGATTCGCAATGTCTTTCGTTTAATTATTATATTTTTCGACAATTTGTAGTTTTGAAGTCATTTTCTGTTTAATTTGAACCGGTTTCTTTATTTTATTTCGCGCTAGAACCCCTTTCTCTTTAACATTTCAAATCCCATATTATGGATGTGTACTTATGGAAATTAACTTCCTAAGATTAATGCATGGATATCTGCATACTAGTATTTATTTTTTTTTTAAATTATGTGAGTATATAATTTACAAAAACTATTACATCTGCGCATATTTAATCTATGCATGTTTTTTTTGTAAAAAAATATATTGTACAGTTCAGCGTTAAGAACATTATGAGTATATATGAGTATATTATGTATTTGTATTACAATACAAATACATATTCAAAAGTATAACTCTCATCACCGAAGCAGGTGATGATAGTTATATTTTTGAATATGTATTTGTATTGTAATATTATATATGTATTGTAATATGGCGGTAACGTTGTTGAAGTTACATCTTTACTGATAAAAGTCATAAAACAAAAAAAAATCCAAAAACATTTGAACAAATTGTTTTAATTGTAATCGAATAGAAAGCATGTCAAATGTCAAATATAAACAGATAATATGCGCATGCGTCTAGAAAAATATGAAAACAGTTTTAAAATGAAAACGTATTTTGATACAGGTGTTCATTTTAAGCAAAACAGTTTAGTTAAATATTTTTAATGAAAATCCAACGAAAATTCTAACCGTGAGATACGGGTTTATCTCTTTTATTATCGTTTGAACTTTACACTGTTGTGCTAAAAATGTTTTTATTTATTTTTTATTTTTTATTATAGTCATTATTTTTTAATTTATATATATATATATAATTATTACTTATTTAAAAACATTTAAACAATTACTTTTAAACTCGTTTTTAAATTATTCATATCAAGGAAAAGATGTTCCATTGACATTAGTTCGTTGTAACGACTTGCTAGAGAAATAAAGTTGTGTTAAATTCAAACACTATAAACGCTTTCACTCACTCTCTATCTCTACTATTAACATCATTTCCAGTCTTTGATAATTTAATGCTAGATAAGGGTCTCCTTTCAATGTTTTTAATTCATATTGTGATATTCAATTTAGTTGATAAATAAAATATAACAAATTAAGAAATGTGTATTTGAAACTTAATATGTTCTTAGCTTTGTAACATCTAAGAACAAGATATAATAATTACTTGTCAGGATAAACAATATCCCATTTCATACATTTTTCGCAACCAGTTATCATTCAAAAGAAATGAAATTGATGCACATCTGGCTATTATTTACTAACGTTCTCTAAATGAAAAGAGCAGGAAAGAACAAATCATTAGAGGTAATTCGCCTTTCCTGCGTTTTGTGTGACGCATCTACTTTGTATGCCAAATGCTGTGTAGCACATTACAAACCTGCAATAATGCAATCCGGAGCTGAAAGGACAGACTGGATTGTGGGAGGTCGTGATCATTTTTTCTGAATATGAATTATTTCATAAGCAAATGACCATATGTACATACGTACGGATGTATGCGTTTATTTATTGCCATCATTTGTCGTTATCGTTCATTCTCACCTTTAAACTTTACAATCTTACATTAGCATCAATGTTTTTGTATGTAAAAGATTATACACTTTTATCAGTGAGATTTACAACACGTGTTTTGTTATTTAGTATTTTTTTTTGAAAAAAAAAACATTTAATAAAACAGGTAAGAAGTCTAATTGATTTAATAAGCGACATATTATTTATACTCTTTAATTTTCTCAGTGCAATTTACAATAATAATATTTAATAACCAGTATTTAAATATTTCTTACAAAAAAATTTAAATATTTAAACTCAAATATAATACATTAATTTAATTCCGTATTAAAAATTAAATTGTGTTCAAGTTTATACATAATTTGTGACAGGAATTCAGGTTCCTACAAAAAAGGACATTGTCCTAACATTGTCAAAACAATAATTATGTAAATATATTTTCATAAACATGAAAAGAACGTTGTTGTTTGTCTGTAGCGTAACTCTACATGTAATTAAGTATGATATATATAAAATATACTCGAGCAACAAAAAATATACTCGCGTGTATCAAAAAACTAGTCATGAGATTGTTTCAGTCGTTTATTCTTGGAAATTTTTGTACATGAACATCACGCAATTTTGTATCAATTTCGCATGAGTATAGAATTTTAATGCACTATTTACACACACACACACACACATACACACACACACACACACACACACATATATATATATATATATATATATATATATATATATATATATATATATATATATATATATAATTTACTTATGAAATAGTGATGAGCCAAAAAAGACTGTAATCCTTTCCACTCGACATATTTATATATCTGTACATTATTTAAATATTTCCCGGCCTTTATATTATTTAACAGAATCTTACTGATGTTTAAGAAACCTGTTCATTTTTTATCGAATTATTAATAAATAAAATAGGAAAATATTTATAGGAATTATCACAAAAAATGTTTAAACAGACAAATCGTTTATAGACAAAATATTGATTAGCACTCTTTGTTAGGTATACAAAATAAATTGGTGCCTTTTTTATAGAAAATTAGTGTTTACT
Source organism: Acanthacorydalis orientalis (assembly GCA_034766995.1). Lineage (NCBI taxonomy): Eukaryota > Metazoa > Arthropoda > Insecta > Megaloptera > Corydalidae > Acanthacorydalis > Acanthacorydalis orientalis. Next base: position 50,676,346 of record CM068316.1, read on the forward strand.
GAAAAATGGAATACATTTCAATCTTCAAAATATCCTCCATTATTTTGTATAACTTTGGTTCATCTGTCTGGTAACTGACGAATCTCGTATCGAAAAAAGATGGCGGCTTTGGGTCGATGAAGTAGTAATACATTTTCGAAGCTCTTCCACTGTTTTTTTTGGCATTTTTTTTTAGGTTTTATGCGTTACAACACCTTCCCATAAAGCTGAACAAATCGTTCACGCCGCTTTGGTAGTCATTTTCTAAATTAAAATGCGAAAAATATGCAATGTCTAATATGATGCTTTTCGAATGCCATCGTATTCATTGGTGTTTTGTGAGGTTATACCAACTATTTGGTTTTTTTGCTTAAACCGATAAATAGTTAAGACAGAATCAACAAAGAACTGACTTGAAAATGTTATCTATTTTTATTAAAAAATATCCATCTCACTGTATCAAAAATCTAAGTTGGCATGTTCGTGCATCAATTTTTTTATATCAAGAATTCGAAAACTGAATTGTTTAATTATCCCTTCATGTCACATTGAAGTAATGCACGCACGAAAAACAAAAGAAATTTAAGTAAAATATTCTCGAAGAATTGAACTAGATTAAAAAGAGCAACGGGTGATTAGTGTTACGTACAAATTCGCATGCTACGCGTAGGTTGCGCATGGATTATCATTAAAATTTCGTACTATTGTTCAACAAGTGACAATCCATTGCAGCGCACTGATGTGTGTTGCCATTACAAGTACACTATACAGCATTTACTTTACCCACATGTACACAACTTACCAATGTTGGTGTATGACACAGTAATCTAACTTAAATTACAATAAAGTCGACGGTTAATCTGTTGACGAAACAGTTTGTAACTAACATTCGAACGGGCTATGTGTATTAAAGTGGAACAAGTGTTCGTGTTTGACATACACTGGTCGTGCATGCCATATAACACGTGTCTATTTGTTTTCTTAAATATATGACATGTACAAATATACGAAAACATAACCTATACATTCGCGTTGTAATTTTTTTTCACACAAATTTCTTACTATGATTTATACGATTTTGACAGTTTTTGCAATATCTTTAACTGACATTGAAAAAAAACTCTACAAAGTGTATAACAAATGAACTCTTCTGACTGGGTTCTTGCTCAAAAGTTCCTTCAGCTGTGCATCTCCTTATAAAATTAATAAAATACATTTAAGACAACTTTTTATTTGTTTCATCGAAGTAAGTAACAAAATGGCAGAGTTTTAACATTTTTAAAAATATAATTTACCGTAAACGATATTCAACATTTATGTCTTATTCATGTAGAGAATTCTTATACTAAAAAACATAGAAAAATACTACTAGAATGATAGTAATTAGTGGAATTAATGAATGTTCGTTCAGTGAATTCTTTTCTTGATTTATTATCGCGTATTTGACATTCCGTACAATTTATTACTGTACACATATATTTATTTCGACAGGCATATTTATTATACATTATTTAGTTTATTATTTTAGTTTACTGCAACAAAAAAACGATTATTTTTTAAATGTACAATTTATTAAAAAGTATACATTATATGAATTACGATTGAATAAATATTCTATTTAGTTTTCAAGCATTGACGAATTTATAAAAATGTTTTGAGAACTGTATCTATATCTCTGCATGTTAAAAAGTTATAATTGAAATTTTTCTTTTTTATACATTTTTTGGAATAATGTTTTCACAAAAACTAAAAATTTCAAATTTATAAACACTTTCGATACAAAAAAGCTTACAGATCTTTTTTTTGTAGAAGTAAATTTTAACAAGTATAAAATTTTAATATAAAACTTAAACCAGACAAGGACAAAGTTTTTGTATAATGTGTGATTGCTGTTCGTCAAAATGGGGTGAGGGTCTTAGAGAAAAAACAGTCATATTATTATATTCCTCTAAATGATAACAATTTGTACGGATATGAGAAACCTGTACACTTTTTAAGTTATTTTATTAAGGTGTGCAGGTAATTGACCCATAACATTATTTCTGAAACATCTTTTCTATAAATAAACAGTATTGTGAGAACAGACATGTGAGAACTACATAGATATATTTATATTATTTATCAACTCGTAGCCGGTTTTTATCAAAACATGATATTATTATCAAACTATTTGATGTGTATTTTTTATTTATGTAAATATCAGCCTGTAAATGCATACAGTATAATTGTCTACACATTTCAATAGTTTATAATTTTATGTTTATATATTTTTTTGATTATTTCATGTAAGTTATATGATGTTTTTAATAACCAATTATTGATTATATATATATATATATATATATATATATATATATATATATATATATATGTATATATGTATGTATGTATGTATGTATATGTTTGTATGTGTTGTGTATCGTGTTTCACTAGTAATCACCTTATTTTTTTTACTTATAACGTTTGAATCATTATAAAAAAAACTGAATTATAAAAAAATATTTGGTTCTCTTATATTTTAACTCTATAATTATTCACAGTATTGTTCTGACACTGCACCTAAATTCAATTTCACTACTTTTTTTTTGTTTCACAAACCTTAGAAAAATTATTATAGACAAAAATTCAATAAATTATTATTGTACATTTTTGATTGTTGCTTATGCGCGTTTCGATAGAGATGTCATCATTTTAGAAATTCCGAAATACAAAACACCTGTGTATATTTTTTTTATTGTGTTTCAATCTTTCAGATCTGTTATTTATAATCTTTCGATTGTTTCTGGCTAGACTGTTACATTTCTATTGTCCTGATGGTATTCGTCTGGTGAATTACATGAATATTTCTCTGACATGATCAGTTTCTTATTCTTTTATTAACTTACTGAACTATAAGCGAATAAACGGCTATTCATCAACAGTACCGCAGGTATAAAAACATATTTCTATAACTAAAAAATGGTTCCGTCGCTTTTATTCGTTCTCTGATTGGTTGATATCCGTCACGTGGTCTCTGTTCTGATTGGTTGATATCATGATTAGTGTTCTGTTTGATGGAAATGAAAGAGAATATACTATTTCACTGTAAGACTGATGAGAAATTCATTCAAAATATTGTATTCGGGAAGCTTTAGAGTAAAAAAATGTTACAAATTTTAACATTGTGTTTTGTCATATTAATTTTTTATAAACTTTTCCAATAAAAAAATTACGACTTATATTCTACGCGAATTATTTGTGTGCATAATCTGTTAATTTCTGTTATTTGTTAGAGGGGTGGCGAACGTTAGTAAGCGGAGGACGAAGCTGCCTCATTGGTTATTATTATCTTAATTCAAGTTAGTTTATCAATAAATTAAGATGGAATGGTCGTGGTGGATAAATATTTAAATGTTTCACCGAGATCAAGATCATTAGGACAATAAATCAACGGGAGCATATGTATAAAAATTGGCGATTATAATTGTATATTTCATTATCAATTTCGAAACTTGCATCGTCTTCAAATCTTTTTAATCATATATGAAATGAATTTAAAACTATTTAAATGATCTGGTGCTCTTCATCGTTATGGATCATCTGACTGTACTCTACTACTAGTTTTGATACGTGTCATCCGTAGGTAGATATTGAAAACTCAACGTCTACCTGACGATGCTTCACGTGCCGAAACTAGTAAGGGAGGACAGACACTCAAATGATTCAAAAAGACGAAGACCACTGGAACAGCGTTTCAACAGATCATAGGTACAAAAATATACGATTATAATTATTATATCAATGATACTATAGGATGTATAGACGTTTGAATTTATCAAACTATTTTTGAAACATTAGTGGAATGTCTCAAAAAATGGGACAAGTTCCAAAACCGGTAGTGAAAGATGATAAATATGTACCAGTCTAAAAAGAAATAATGACATTTTAATTCATTAATTCCGTAACTATTTCTAAAAAATGGCTCATCTTACTGTGTTGGTAAATTTGAGCCTTTTCTGTGACATTTGTCATTAATACATATCTCGGGCGCTACTGACCTTAGCTGTCGAAGCGCGTTAGAACCCCAAATAACTGATCAAATTAGTACATCTTAGAGTTTTTGCCGATAAATCTGATCTGATATTTCATTTCGGATATTAAATTCGAGCTCCTCTTAAGTATTTTATTCGTCTGGGACTGCCAGGTTAAAAATTCACGTTCCTAAAATCTGTATTAAGATGTGACTCGACATGGAAAACCATTATTAAAATGTAATTTTAATGCCAGTCACGGTTTTATACTTTTCACAGATCTGAATTAATTCCAAGTTTATTAAAAACTGGATTGATTTCGTTATAATCACATCCGAATACTGAATACTAATAAATTGTACAAAAACATGCGACGTTCTACTTGAACCGTTTTTAATAGTCAATGTGCACACATTTTTTGTCTATCATTTTTAACAAAAACGTATTACAATAATCGAAAAATCCTAACAAAACTATTAATACGTTCTGTCGGATGATACAAAAATGAGATTCGCCATGAATGAATCTCTGTAAATGTATGTATGTTTTTTTTTTACGAATTGTCAACCTTGCATCAGATATTATTAATTCAGTATGTTATCTTCCAAAATATAATTTCCTGGACGCTCTATCTCTATTTATGTAGTTTCCGTTCATTTATTAAGTGAGTTGACCTCTGAAATCATAATGTGTACCTATTAAAAAATAATGAGACTGACCCTTAGTATATAAAGGTAAAATAATTTAACTGTGCATTTCATATCTGAATTGTGAATAGGTATATTATATATATATATATATATATATATATATATATATATATTGTTTATATATATATATATTGTTTATATATATATATATATATATATACAATTAAAAACGATAAATAATCAATTATTGAATGTTGTTCATTAAAAAAAAATACAGTTTGTGTGACGAATCGAAAATTAATTTACAAAAAAATAGAGAAAAAAGCAGATTCCCTTTGATAGAAATTAACTGATAATGATAATAGGAATAACGCTCTAAAATATTATAAAAACACAGAAGAAATAGGTTAATAAAGCACCTTGATATAGACTTGCAAAGAAACGTATTCCACTAACAATAATCGGACCACGGCTGCTTTAAAAAATACTTGTACTAAATTTTAATTAGGACAGTTAATTTATTGATGAAGAGTTCTATAAATAATCACTTGTTCAATGATAGAACAAACGAGTTAGTTTTTAACGAAATATTCAAGTTGTTCCATAATTTAAATCAATTGAATGAAATTACATCATCTTTCATAACTAAATTCGGACTTTCATATTTTAAATATCTATATATATATATGTTTTTTTTTTTTTGATTTATTGCTGTGTAAATAATGTTTGAGTAAAATTGAAAATTCTATTTACATGACTGAAAAAAAACTAATACATACATATATATATATATATATATATATATGTATATATATATATACAATTTTTATTCACAAGAGAACATTACAAAACAATTCGTTGTAATTCAAAACCGAAGAGCATGCTAACTTTCGAAATCATTAACCTTACATTCTCCGAAAAATGATGCTAGTAAAAGAATGCTTGTTGTTAAAAATTGAATCAACGACACCGCAATACAAATCGAAAGACCATTGAACTTTGGATAATTCTGTGTTGTTAATAAACAGCTATAAATATTTCATAGATTCATATTTTCATTTTTCTTCTGATTGGAAGAACTTCGGTTTTGAAATGTTACACGTATTTTATGTTTACAATGAGCGGTGAAAATTTACAGCAAACGAGTCGATTAGACGGGGAAAAGATCAGGTGTTTGGTTTTATATAAATACTGAGGGGGTTCGCCTCTTGCTCGCTGCGCTCAACAACTCCCGGGCTCTCTGCGCTCGCCCACTTGTCAATTATAAGCTTGTCATGTAACCGAATGGAACGATAAACATATTTTTTAAAACTCATTTATGTCTATATAATTGTTATCACAGATATATCGCTACGTAGTTGTTATATATATATATATATATATATATATATATATATATGTTATATTGTTTAAATAATCATTATTGTAGATATATCGCAACGTGTTGTTTTATATATATATATGTTAGTATGTCTATACAAACAGTCTTGCAGATTTACTATTTTTTGCAACGTTAGTGTTTTATAAAAAAAATTGTGGATAATTTTGATTTCATATATGTATATATATATATATATATATATATATATATGAAATCAAAATTATATATATATAGAGAGAGAGAGAGAGAGAGAGAAAGATATATCATGTAAAAAATATTTTTTAATTAAAATCATAGAAAATATTATTTAATAAAATCTATGTTAATTATGAATTAATCCTCTATCGTATAAAAAACTGTATAAAGTGTTTATTTTCGGGCGTTAATGACTTTAGTTGTTGAGACGGATTTAAATCCGAAATAACTATCTACATGAGATCATTATTAATCAAGCATTTTTTATAATACCATTTTCATAAATAAATCATTTCTTGTCGCACAAACCGTCAAAAACGCCCAATAAATAATTATTTGTCATTCTTGTTTGCCGCTTATACTCATTTAAGGGTGACAACATCGATATCGAAATGCGCATAAGCAATAATCGAAAATTACCGATCATTTATCGAACATTTTCGATCGAAATCTCTCTTATGGTCTGCAGAATGAGAAAATAATTTATTTGTGAAAGTGAATTCAGCCACAATGCCAGAAATGTATTGTAAACATACAAATCTACTTTTTATAACACATGCGTCCATTAATGCATATAAAACCATATTTATCAATTAAAATCATACTCTATGGAGTAGAACTGAAATAAATTAAACGGTAAAATAGTTTATCATTTCATATTTCATAATATTTTTACCATTTTTAGACATATTTTTTATTACGACGATTTTTTCGATTTTTGTTATAAATAGGACCTTGCGACAACCTACCGAAATATTTATTTTCATCTTTTTCTTACAACTGATTGTACAGGAATTTTTTCATGATTAAGAATAATAGTTTTTTCAATATAAACTTATCGTTTAAATGACGTTTAAAAACATGCGTGATGTTTTTGTTTCAAAGAAAACGCTTTCGATTCTATTACAGCCATGAAAACAATTGAAACAGATGTTGTATTTTTCATATTAGTTTTTATTTTTTGTTTCGTCTGTCACAATCAGCCTACTATGTAGTATTTGTTAAATATATTTTTAACGAGCATGTGATCAAAATATAAATACTGTATAAATAATGTGACACTGGCTAAATTCGCTATCATAAATGAATTCACACTTCTTATATACACAAGAATATCATAATTTTTGGTTCACTCTACAAACCGCAAAATAAATTCTGATCAAAAATGTTCACTGAATCATTATTGATTATTTTTGATTGTAGTTTATGCGTATTCCGATGGATATGCCATTATATTCAGAGGGCCAAGGTAGAGAAATGTTTCCTTTCTTTGTTTTTGTATTTTAATTTTATTTTAATGAACTATTCTCACTATTTTAAGTCTGGTGGTACATACGTATGTACCATCATTTTTTTTACGCCAGTTGCTTGCTGGATATTTTTTGTACTGCCATTTCAAAGTTCTGGAATAATGCAGTCCGGTGGTATAATTTGTGAACCACTTAAAGAGATGGTTTCTTTTAGTTTTGTAATCTATCTAACAAATGGCAGCTGTTACATAGCTGAAGCTTAGAACAGTGTAAAAATCTACTGGACTGCATCAAGGAATCTATTAAAAAAGCCTCGAGTTTTTAGTTAAATGTACTTTCCTTGAAAGAGTTAACCTGCACCCGCCTAATAGTTTCATATGAAATGGGTAGATTGAATTTAATGTCCAGATAACACTCTTCAATTATCATTCGATATGAAATTGTTATGTTACATTTCATCAAAGATGACGTAAAGACAATATATCATCAGACTGATTTTTTTTTGTATATCGAATATATTTTAACTTCATTTATTATAACTTATTATTATATTATAAATTCTTTTTCGTATATATCCGTGATGCTAGATTATTCATCACATAATTTCTTACCAAGATGTCGAGAAAATTTTTTTTTAAAATTAATAAGGGAATAATTTTTATTATTTAATAACATGGACACCCCTGATCAAAAGGTTCGATACAGCTTTGTCTAAATCATCTGTGAAACAATGCAAAAACTTCATTTGTCAGTAGCGTTTAGTCAAGTGCCGTGATTGAATTGATAGAATTTCTTCCAGTCAATCGGTAACTTCTATCTTTTTTTTCTTTTCAAATTTTATATTAAATCTAAACATTTTTCACTGATGGACTTTCGTTAAATATATTTAATAATATTTTGAAATAATTTAGATTAAATATAGTATTTGTTTAATTACAAGCTCGTTAATATTTGTATATTAAGAAAAAAATTTGTAATGTAAGTGTATTATACAATATAATTTTGAAATTATTTGTTTTTGTAATTGTCTAGTTCTCTGAAGATGCTGGTATCGCTATCGAATTGCACATAGTAACAATCAAAAATGATCAATAATCAGTTATTGAACATTCTTGATCAGAACATTTTCTTATCGTTCGCAGAATATTGAACAAAAATTGTACACTATTTCAAACCTGAACAATTATTTTCAACTAGAAAATAATCGTCCTAATATTCACACAAACCTGCATACAGCATTTAATCTTAATTTCTTAGTACTTTTTCAAGATAGGTGTGTTATGTTATTGACAAGTGTCCAATAATTCATCAAAAATAAATACGATTTTACACATTCCTTATTTAATTCATTCAGATAGTTATTGTTCTCAAAAACAACAATACATTTTTGTTTTCGAATTCTTCCATGTCCAATCATACAAGCAATATTTTTTTCACATCAGTTGCATGTTTTTGTAAGTGGACAATAAGTATATTAAAACTGTAATTAAATATTGACATTGATCATTTTATTCAAGTATTTCTCTAGGTTAGAATGGATGAAAAGTAAACAAAAGTGAATCATAATAGAAATATATTGAATAGAATTTTAAATGTCATATATATTATTAATATACGAAATATTATATATATATATATATATATATATATATATATATATATATTCTAGTATATAACCCGTCAAAATTGACGGGAAAATAGAAAGAAAACACTGTTTATTAGTTTTATGACATAATATCCGTATTTAAATATAAAAAATACCTAAGAACAAAACTTAATGAATAACACTTGAAACTTATGAGCTGACAAAGCAAAAATTTTTCGTCGCCATGTACTTTGTCCTGCTGACAAAGTGACGAGAAATGTGGGTTTTTGTTATACATATATATATATATATATATATATATATATATATATATATATATATCTGTTAAAAACTAATTGATTTTTTTCTTGTTACAGGTGTTTATTATCATTCGTTTTAGAACGCAATGCCAACATCTTCAGATGATGAAGATACGTCAAAGAGAAAAAAATATATGTTCGAGTTAGGTCAACGAACCGAAGGGGACACAAATAGTGCAATTGAAAATTTAACCGACAGTACATCATCACCGACGCAATCTAAACTTTTTATGTCACCTGGAACGACTGACGAAGGGGACAACTCTGACGAAGTACAAAACACAAGAGATATAAGCGGTGTCACTGGCAGTGTACCGACAGTTGCGTCACGATTATTGACATCATCAGGTGGACTGGGAAGTCGAAGTGGATCACCGGCATGGAGTTTAAACCGGGGAGCAGAATCTCCGCTGCTTGTGAAAAAAGGTATTGCAGTATATAGATTTCTTCTCTAGATTATCTAATCGAAATGTCTCTAGAAAGATCTGCCATTTTGTTATTAATAGAAATTCATCACTATTAATTATATTTACAATTGTTTTTTGTGTGTACTTTTCACAAGTAGGTAGATTTCTTTTACTCATATGAATGATTAACGTACCTGGAAATTAACATTATTTTATAACATTTACTATTTTCATATAAAAGATTTATTTTATGGTTTATATTAGTTACAAATTATAAAATATCTAAAATGTATGTCTAAAACAATAAACCAATTAAGTATGTATGATTTTATACCAAGTATATATATATATATATATATATATATATAATATATATATATAATTAGGTTGGTCGAAAAATAATTGCAGTTTTTGTTCTCTGAATTCTAAATTTAATTTTTTCAATGAAAGTGTCATTTCATCGTGTTCATGTTAATATCATTTTGAAGTGCATTTTTCGGTCTGTACTTTGGGAACATTGATTTTGGTTTTATTATTAATTTTGCTTCAAATAGGGCTATTGAATCAAAGATGTAAAAGAAGTAAATAAGAGTAATTTTTTGCATGAGTTCAAAACGGGTGGTAGAGCAGTAGATACTGTTCGTGAACTACCGTGGCGGTTCCAGAAATTTAGAGACGAGAACCTTGAAGATGAAGAAGGTCGCGGGCGTCATTCTTCAGTTTATAACGATCAATTGAAGGGGTTAGTTGAGTCAGAGCCGCGCATAACAATTCGAGTGCTTGCACAAAAGTTAGGCGCTAGTCATCTAACAGTTCTGGACCACTTAAAAGTTAGCTAGGAAAATCAAAAAAGAAAAAAAATTATATAATTTTGAAGATTATAGACCGCAATTATTTTTTTACCAAGTTTATATATATATATATATAGAGAGAGAGAGAGAGAGAGTTGTATAAAAGATTTCGGTTTTATTCTAAGAATAAAAAAATGATATATTGGTGTAATAAATATTTATTCTATTCAGTTATAATATAATAATTATATATTGTTATTTTTTTTTTATTCACAAATAGTTAAGAGATGAAAATAGATCTTCACTTGTAATAAATATATATTTCAAAAATACAATACAATCAGCCAAATATTTCTGGAATAAAGGTAAAATACAAGAACACTATTTTCTAATATCTCAAAATTATGTAATAAAATAATTCAAGTGAAACGAAGTTTCTCGAAATAATTTTATTTTAATTATAGTCAGGCACATTAGATAAAAAGTTAAAAAAAGTTCAAAACAACTTATTAATCCTTTAAAATATTCTCCAGATTTTTTTGAGATTAAATCGAAATTGAATTGTTACAAAAAATGTTTTCTCATTATAAATGAACGCTGATACTTCTTGTTTATTAATACGAGATGAACACAAGTCGTAGTAAATTACGGGTAAATCATTTATTTACAGGAAACGTTCCAGTTCAAGTAATACCACGTGCCCCTAGCTTAGCAAGAGTATCGACTTATGGTAGCGCTTTAAATCAACCTTTCGTTAGACAAGATTCGACCACTAGCCGGTAAGTCAATGTAACGTTGTATTTACGAAATTAAATAAAAAAAAATGTTTTTAGTTAGAATAATATTAATGCTTTGAAAATTTTAAAGCGTTAAAGACAGCCTAAAATCGGTTTATTTAGAGGTGTGATGTTTCTACACCAAAGTACAATCTTTGTCGGTACAATATTTTAAACAAAATTAATAAAATAATGAATACAAACGATGGACTTTTTGTAATATATAAGATTTTAACTAAACAAATCTCATTTATTACAAAAGTCTGTGGAGTGAAAATCAAATTACTACTAAAAGTCATTTAAAACCATATACATGTATGTTGAAGACATATAAATAATTGACAAAGCATTTAAATATTTAAGTTTGTATAAGTTCTGTTAAAACTGTCAAAGTAAAATAAAGAAATGTTATTTTATAGTAAGCTATGATTGAAAAACAAATAGAAACTATAAGTTGTCAAAACAAGTAGTCAGTTGTTAATTCTAGAAATGAGTTTAATGTAATCACTGTAATAAGTTTTATTTAATTATTTTGTAATTAAAACTTTACTAAATGTAAAACGAAACTAAAAATCCAGTAAAATCTTTGTGATATCAAACTTACTAAGTAAATATTCCATTTTATAAAAATATCTCTGATTTTTATTTTTGTGTGTTATAGATCTATTCCTTTCTGTAAAATATGTTTTTGACACATGTGTATATAGTATAAAACAATAATAAAACATTTACAATTAAGGTAATATTACTTTCGTACTAATCTTTGAATTATTATTATTATTATTTATCGTCGTAGGTTGTTTATTCGTCATAGAATTCTCTATTCCACAATATTCAATGTTATTTTGTCTATTGTTTTTTTGTTTCGTTTCATTTTTTTAATCCGATTTTGACATTTTGTCAGTTTACTGCATACTGCTTATTTTTTTTTATCTTATTTTCTTAATAGACATGTTTGATATTCTCTGGTATACCGACAAACACTTTTTTCATGTAATTAAAGATTTTTATTACTCTGCTGCCACAACATGTTACTTAAATCATTAATCATTTAAATTTATTTTAAATCGTTACATAGCACACCTACATATTAATACAGTCTGTGTGATTATTTAATCTAAATAGGAAACTTAGAGTATAAATGTATACAATGATTAATATTCAAAACTTATAGAAGTATCGAAGACGTTTATTTCTTGTTTTCAGTATGGTCATACTTGAAGGTACTTGAAATGAATAGTGAATTGCGTCTTTTTATTTCAAGAAATATAATTCACTATATATATATATATATATATATATATATATATATATATATATATATATATATATATATATATATATATATATATATATATATATAAAATACTGAAGTTTCACTTCTGTCGTGTGTACATGAGCACACACACCTGTTTTTTTCCTAGACAGGAGAAATTGGGATATTTCCAGGTTATTGGTTTCGATTCAATCTCAGGACTGTAATAAAATACTCATTTTTATTTCTATTATAATAGAATATTAAACGATTGCCATGCAAAAGACATCTTTTTGATATCACAGCTTTGATTATTTAATCTATCTCTATAATAAGTACTTCAACAGACAGGATGACTGCATTGAAAAATATACTGAATATATGTTTATGTAAATCCCAAGTGTAACTTACTGTAACTTATTTGTATTCAAAATTAAAAAACAGATAACCTTACTTTCTGATTTCCCCATACGCTAGGCTACTACAGCGAGATTCGAAGTTTTTATTCAAATTGCAAACCGTAAATCAATTATCTTTTTTTTTGTTCAAATGTTCATGCAATAAATATTCCATGAAATCAATTTAGTAAAAGGTCTTTTTTCAATTAGTCTGTGACGTTTTATTATTCGCACGTGATTTTTTCAATACGAATATGTATGTGCGCTTGTGTTTACTTGTATGTTTACCTTGTTTGTTATCTAAAAATTATCTCTGAACACAATTATGCGTACAATATAAATTGCCTATTCTTAAACAGCGTGAAATATCTAACGTGTTTGAGCATTCTATTCTAAAGTCAAATACAAAAAACAAATATATATACAATATATTTTCAAGAAAATATATTTCAAAACAAGTTTATTCTAAACGAATCGTGTTTATTTCGATTGACGTTATTGGCACATCGAATTATATTTTGATTCATCGCTTATTTTTGTATACTATTTGCATATTAAATCAAATATTTTTTTCAGTTTGCGTGTGGGTGTTCGATATTGTCATATATTGTTAACACTTACTCAAAAATGAAATTAAATCAATCATACAATTCTATACATGTAGTATTTTAAAAAAACGAATTTTCGCGTTTTTGGAATACGGTTTATAATAAAATTGAGAAAAATTAGATTACTTCCTCTGATCCTCACTTCATCTTTATTAATTTCGATATTGGCATTAATTTTACCTGTTAGAAGACAATAAATGAATTGAAAATTCTCGTTAAGGAGCGCTTTTAATTAAAAACTTCCTTGGACTTCATAATATATTTTTATTTGTGGCTCTAAAACTATTTTTTACAGTATGTTTTTCACTCCACAAGCCATATTTCTTTCTGATCAAAAATGTTGAATAATTGACAATTGATACTTTTTGATTCTTACACATTTTGATGGCGATACTGTTATCCTCAAATTAGATACAGAAAAATATTTATTTCATACCTTAACGCTTTGAAGATGATAGCATCTTTGTCTAAATGTACATGATTAACAATCAAAAATGATCAATGATCAATTATTTGAATATCTTTGTGGGAGTGGTTAGTTATTTGGATGTAGAGTCAGCCCTCCATATTCGCGGAGGTTAAGAGGGCAGGATTTCCGTGAAAGTGGAAAAAACCCGCGAATATTACTTTTCTTCATCATATTCAAGATTTCTTCTCTCCCTTAAGGTGTCAGGAAACTCACTAGCTGCCTCGTGGTCGATGGAGTCTTATTATTTTGTAATTTTCACATTACATAGACCGAACTTTTTCATAATATCATCAAATCAGCCTTTGCTGGGATGAAACTCTGCAGAGCTAGACGCTTCGCCATCCCTTTCCTTTATCGAAACATATAGAGATATTGCCTTTCGTCTTTTCTTATTTGAATTTATAAGAATGCCCTTTTTTATAGCAATCCTGCACCCACTTTCTAGACAAGATATATATAGATCTTGCACTTGATATAGAATCTTTGCACTCACTGGTGTAGCTATAGCAACGGCTTCACGAATTTCTTTTTCTTTTTTTGATATACCTTCCGGTCGACACGTTGATGCCCTCATGGCAGCCAACAGCAGCAGCTTATTTCACTTTACATGACATATCTAATTATTCGACTTTTTCTTATAAAGTCTTCACTTACTTTTACCTCTTGGGAACAGTTTCAGAAATACCACGCTTTGGACCCATTATTCCAGTTGGTATTTTGTTGCACTATAAAGATCCAAAAAGTTTCGAGAAACGCGAGATACACCGCACACTTTGTTTAGTTTTCTTTACATTTTCTAGTCTGTGATTTTCCGCAGCAGGCCATAAAACTACAAAAAATCCCATTTAATTACTGATATCAAACGGCGAATACTGAAACCTGAGAAAGTAAAGTTTCGACTGTTTTGTATTTTTTGGTGAGTACAACAAATTTAGAAAAAATCTGTCTGAATATAAAAAATTCTGATTGTCGAACCAATAAAAGACCTGTTATAAAAATACACATACGCTCATTAGAACATCAATTCAGGAACTTTTTGAACATAACATCTTTTATATCTGTTACATATTAAACACGGTGGACTTACATACATTTTAATGTGTATACATTTATTCATTCACACACTCGACAAAAAAAATGTACAGGAATGGTTTAATTTAAATTTCAATACGTGTAGGTTGTATTGATACGTACAAAAAAGTGTACAACAGTTCTTGTAATATTTTTTTTGTTTGTCATTCATGCCAATGGCAAGAGTTACCAAAACTGTTTCGTAATGGAACGAAAATTTTTTAATTATAGCACATATATAATGATGAAACTATTATATAGTGTTTAGGGGAAATTATTTTATTTATATATATATATATAAAGAAAGGGGCTCCGCCTCCTATTCGCTTCACTTGTCAACCCCCGAGTTCGCTGCGCTCATCCACTTGTCAATTTTAAGCATGTACATGTCACTGAATGAAATAATAAACATATTTGGGCATCATAGTAGCCTCGTCTCAAATAAATAAGTATACGTAATGGATGTTTTTGTTTTTTTTTTATGGATAACTTTGATTATATATATATATATATAGAGAGAGAGAGAGAGAGGGAGAAAGAGAAGAGAGATAACCATATTTGGGTACCATGGAAACCTCGTTCCAAATAAATAAGTCGAGGTCATGGAATTTTTATTTTTAGTGGATAATTTTGATTATTTATATATATATATATATATATATATATATATATATAAATATATATAAATATATTATTAGACTTCATTTTTTAATATTGTTAGATGGTACAAAACCAGCACATTTGCCAAACTAAAAAAATAGTTTGGCAAATGTGTTGGTTTATCATTCTCTGCTCTTCCACTGTTTTAGCATTTTTTGCATCTTTTATGCATCACAACACCTTCCCCCAAAGTTGCATAAATCATCCAGCGGCTCCGAAAGCATTTTTTTTCAACTGGAATGCGAAAAGTGTGCAATTTCTAGTATGCTGCTTTTTGGACGCCATCTTGTTCACTACTGTGTTGTGAGTTTATGCTAACTGCTTGTGTATGATGTATAGTGTTTTTAAATGTTAAGGTTGGCACTTTAACATTCCGAAACGACGAGAAACTATTTTAATTGAAAAGAGTGTTAAGATTTATTCAATTTATCGGAACCGAATTGATTTTTACAGCTAATGTGTATATATATATATATATATATATATATAACATGTGGGGGAATGTTTACGTTTATATATTAGCATAAACAATTGAATACATAAAAAACGTACATACTTGTGACGTAATTAAAACATTATTCGATAAAAGATAGTGTCTTATCTCATATCTCTCAGACGTTTATTATCAGTATCGGTTTTTTAAAATCTGTATTGCTTTCAAACACGCTTGTTAGTTGTGACCTGACATATTAATTAAATCACCAATTTTCGCTTTAAAAAAATAAACTAAATAAATGAATAAAATTTCTTAATTTTCATATACAAATTCAATATTACAAAATGAGATTATTATAAAATGAAAATCGAAGTTATAACAATAAAACATACGTTTAATTAATAAATATTTCAAGTGAGTGACATTTATTCGATTGAAACATTTGATTTTATCTGCACGGTTAAAATGGAACAAACATTTTATGCATGGAAAGTATACCATCGACAAGGTACTATTTTTGACTATTCCGATAATTGATCAAAAAAAAAATGTCTATTTTTGAAAACAGTCCATTTATTAAAATCATTTTTCAGTTACTATACATTTTAGTTATTCATTTTTAGTTTGTGTCGAGACTCTAATTAAATTGATTGTACTTTAGAACTTCTTATTAAATATAATGACTTGAAAAACGTTTCATCGAATCAATATTTGCTTATTAAATAACAGTCCGTAATTATGTTTCAGTGTAAATATTTCTTTTGAATCTATATTATTAAATTTATTTATAGTTTTTCAAACTGTTTTTTTATGTGTATTTTGTAACGTGACGATATTATGTTATTGAATATTTTTATGTTTTATATTTGTATACACATTAGCACATAAATTAATTCATTAATTAGTAAATTCGGTAATTTATTTTCGCATGGCAGGAAAAAAATAGTTAAACAGTTTTAGTGTTTTAAGCGAAAAACAATTAATATCACCAATTTTGTATCCACATTATTGATTTATTCGTTAATAATGTTCTTATTATTGAATTCATTACTAAACTAAATGCTAATTTAATTAAAAACGCAGGATTTAATAAACAATGTATCGATAGTAATACATTGTCAAGTTAAGAGTGAATATATTGTAGAATAACTGTTTTTAAATTTGGACTAATCTAAGGACTTCATATAACATCCAGTATAAGTTTAAAACTATAAAACAAAATAAAATATTTTTTAGATTATTTATTGGCTCGAAAGAGTTTCTCAAATGTTTTCCCATGAAAATAGTCACACTATTAAACGTATCTATAGTGGAAGTAAAAAAAAACAAAAGTAAAAAAATCGTAGTAAGCGTGGAAAATATTTATTTATTCAATGCACATTAACATTTTTATTACTATAGTTTCATATAGAATGATTTCCTGCTATATTATGCAAAAAATGTTTAATTGAAGTTATAACTATAATATTGGGTTCGTTCGACCGTAAACAATTTTATTCTGAATTCTATATCTAGTCTCTTTCTTTTTTTTTAATTTTCAGTCTTAGATAAAACACGGTGTTTTCATTGGTTATTAAATCTATAGACTTCTATTCAAGTAAATAACTACCGTATGTCTCGACGTATAAGGCGACCTACGTCTAAGATGAACTCGAAATTTTAAGATAAAATTTATACATTTATCATACATCGGCCGTATAAGACGATCATAAATTAAACACCACTTTCACATGTTATAATACAACTTTTTGTCGAAAATCAAAATTAAGCGACTTACATTCCTCGATTTAAAATTTCAAAAATCAAATACCACCCTGTTTCGACACACCGTGTATTAGAACGTCGTGCACGGCTTGCATCTAGAAGGCTATGGCTGTGCATTTCATTTTTAAACATTTTTATTTAAAATTAATTATTCAATGAATTTATGTTATGTACAAAAGTGTAAGTTCCTTTTTAAAAGTGAAGAAATTAATTTCTTTGTGAACACAATAAATTTGCCTTGTTATTTTAAAGGTTCTGATTTGCAATGGGCGTATAAGTCGACCCCTCTATTTTTTGTAGGATTCTTTGTGTTTTGAAGGGTCGCCTTATACGCTGAGATATACGGTATAAGTTCTTGAATTTTAGAATTTTTTTCTAACTAAAAATATTTATATCTAATAGCAAATGTTTAAATATCATTGTATACTATACGATATATGTATATATATATATATATATATATATATATATATATATATATATATATATATATATATAGTTTACTTACTCTTCAAAAATGATTGGCAAAAATGTAAAAATTATAAATTAAGTCACTATTTCTGTTATCACAATATTTTTCTAAACCTGCAATTATCTTCTAAAATGTTTCTTTAATTTGTATGACTATTCTGTATGAAAACTGTTTCCCTGATATATATATATTGAGAAAACCACAAAGTTTTCATATAAGGTGCATCATCACCAAGACTATGTGTGTGTTATTATTTAATTTCTATTTCGTTGTTTACCATTTACATACTTTATTATAACTGTTCTTATATACATTAAACAGCATATAAAATAAAAAATAATAATCTCATAATAGATGAAATATAAATTATTCAATTTTTAAAAAAGAATAATCATATCACTATTTTTGATACAATAAACAAATGGCGCCAGGTAATGTTTGAGCAATTAATTGTTTTTCGCATCGACTTCTCTTGTTTGTATTGTATGTTTGTGTTTGTATGCATATACATACATACATATATATATATATATATATATATATATATATTTATATATATATATATATATATATATATATATATATCAGTATACGTTTTATTGATTGTATCCATTAGATATTAGTTGATAATATCATATATTATAAATGTAATCGATAAAAAAACTATATAATACACTAAATCACTGCAGTATTTTTGAACTCTGAATTTTGTATAACCATGTGAAAAGTATGACTTGTAAATAATTTATTTATTGTTCACTAGCGTTTTAAATATTTAATAATTTTTTTTAGGGAATAAAAAATAGGTTTTTGCAATATAAAAATGTTCTTTAGAATGTTTGCTTGATACATTTTCAAATATTTTCTGAAATAATTATATGAAAATAAGAATGAACGAAAATTGTATTTTTCTACTAATTTGTAACGTTTGTGAAGAATAGCATGCGAATTTATAATTGCTAGTTTCACGTTGTTTTGTTAGATGTAAACAATTTATAGTCGTTGTATCGGTGACGCACTCACTTTTTTCAGAACTACTTTTATGTTAAAACATATCGATTTAGTACACATTTATTCTCCAACACTTGGAATAAAAAACCGTTTTATTATTTTCAAAATTCTCTCTTCGAAATTATTTTATTTTAATTTTCTTCTCCTGTTTTGTTCTGATTTTTAATCATGTTATCTTCTTATCATGTAATTTAAACTCTTTTTATTGACTGCTACTACAACTGACTTTAATGTATCCCACATCTTTAGTTAGATTTTGATTTTGCAATTTTATCAGACTGATTTTCACTGACTATTAGTTCGAATTCAGTTCACCTGAAATGATCAGGAAACGAGCGAATAATCTTATCATATTGAGACATGTTGAAAGTTGTTCACTGCATGTTTTTTCATTTGTGCGTTTTAGAATGAAATTTTGCTAAGTCGAACGATCTTATCCGGCTGAGATTTTTGTAATTCATGTGTTTATATTTTAACAGTAAGTTGGTGTTGTGAATACCGAGTATTTCATTATTACAGTATCTTATTCAGCCATATTTCATGCGATATTGAAGGGCACATCTGACGAGTCCTTATGAGGCTGAGATCCTCTGCGTCCCCTAAAGCCTCCTGCTCGTTAATTTTATTTGGATTTTTCATAGCAAACTTCAAAGCCAGCTTTCTTACCTGAACACACAGGTTATAGATAACTTCAATTCAGCATTAAAAATGCTAAAACTGGTTTATAAATTAGGATTAGGTTAGTGTTGTCTTTATATTTTTATGTACACATGTGTGTTGTACGCATGCATGCATACTTTCCGATACCTATGCTGGCACATATCTTCCAAATGTGTGTATGTGACTTTTTTATATAGTAATGTTCTGTTGCTTATATGCTAAATGGGTACTATCTAAGAAAAAAATCAAAACCAAATAAACAAATGATTATTGCAGAAGTCGTTACTGTTTTTTAGTTTCTTAAATAAGTGAAGTTTCCCAGATGATTTTCACTTTAAAATGTATCTCTTGTACAAATTATTGTTCTCTTGACTATTTTAGTTTGATGAAAAACATTTTTTCTTATAGGAATAGTTCTTCAAAAAATATCATTTCGGTAGAGAAAAAACAGGTCAATATCAGGTGTAAAAATTAATTCTGTGCCATCAAGTTTAATCAATCATAACTCTGTTTTAATTTAATAAATATTAAATATTTTTCCCTTTGATTTGGGAGTTTAAAGTGCCAACCTTAACATTTAAAAACACTATATATCTTTGTCAAGCAATTGGTATAATCTCACAAAATAGTAGTGAATACGACGGCGTCCATATTAGGTCATTTTTTCGCATTCTAGTCAAAAAAAACGCTTCCGAAGCTGCGGGAATGATTTGTTCAACTTTAGGGAAGCTGTTGTGACGTATAAAACATGCAAAAAATGCTAAAACAGGAGAAGAGGTCCGAAAATGCATTACGACCTCATCGGCTCAAAGCCGCCATCTTTTTTTCGACAAGGGGTTCGTCAGTTACCTGACAGATGGAGCAAAGTTATACGAAATAATCGAGGATGTTTTGAAGATTGACATTTATTCTATTTTTTTCATAAAAATTCATTCTCTATAAAAACGCATCGAATTAATTTGTGCATCTAATATATCATCGATGTATCATTTGTACAAAAACTAGACATAAACAATAGACTCTTCCACTTCATTCAAACGAATTGATTTCGGATGAAAACACAACCAGTGAGTGACTAAATTGATTCTCGAACCGGAAGATTTAGTCATTAAAGTTTATCTGAAGTTATCGGTCATAGTAAGAAACAAAAAAATGAAAAAATACACATATACAGAATAAAAAATTAATAAAAATGTATTCGCAGGTAAAAAATTACTAAATAGAAATTAGCTGTTATTTTTATTTTTATTGAACTACTTCGTACATGACTGAATTACAAATGTCAGAATTTTAACTGTACAATTTAAATATATGATACATTCTTTCTATCTATATCCACACATACACATGTTTATATATATATATATATATATATATATATCTTAATAATAACTTGTATCAAAAATTAAGTCAAGTATTTAATTTAATTAAACTTGTCAGTGATCTTTCCAGTCGAGATTTAACAGTGTAAAGATAAAAAAAGGGGTTTTATAAGTACGTATACACGTGCATGCTCGTATATCCATATTAAGAAAACGAAAAACTGATTAAGTACTGCTGTACGCTTATATGATACATTAAGTTAAGAAGCGAAATGGTAATCCTTCAATCTTGTCAGTAAATAGTGAAGTGAAAATCAAATTCATCATGTTATGATAATTAGTTACCATAAAGATATAATTAGTTGTGTACATGTGCAGAAACGGTTTACGTACTATTTACAAAGACATATTCAAGCGATTCAGTTAAATTTCAGCTTTAGTTGGTGGCGGTAAATATATAAATAATGCTATCGTTGTAATTGTTGATTAGTGTAATAATTTATTTATAGATAGGTTTTTCTACTTTTTCAATCTAAATATCAAACACGTTTCGAAGTGAGTTCAGTATGTGCTCGTGAATTATTTCATAATCTTAATTGAGAGAAAAAATGTGCATTGTTATTATTTGATCAACAATTATATAACTTTGTAGTTAATAATATATTTGTTATTATAAAGAGAATAATCGTTACTATAAAAGAAATATTTAAAGGAATGCGTTTTTAAAATGATCAAACATTACATGGAGAAAGAAGTGTGCGTTATTTGTTATTCGATCTATTTTTAAACATCATTATATATACAGGAGAAATTAGTATTCTCTATTTTTTTTATTTAAATATAAATAAGATCCAATAAGTTACACATGGATTTAATATAGATATAAATTCTTCTTAGTCTATTTTCCGACGTCTCTACATGTCTAGTGGTGCATGTATGATAACATTCAGTCAAAGAATTAAAACTCTGATGACATAAAGATGTCTCTTGCAGATCATCTCTTGATCTCGTCTTGGATATACTCAAAATGTTGAAAGTATAGGTCGTAAAATATGATGCTGATAGACAGATTTATTTATTTTGTTCAATTCGAATAAAAATTAAAACTTTTATTCACATGACAAAATATGAAACATTGTTTATAAACAACTGTTACTGAAACTGGAATACTTAGACAAATGAGAGACGTACTCGAGAAAATATTACTTGTACTTCTTCAGCGATACGTTGAAGACGGTGAGGATTTTTCAGACAAATTAATTGTCGGAAATTACATGTGAGTGTTCCATGACAGTTTAGAGAGTAAAATAGAATCAGTGGTCTGTATGCACATTGATATGTTCTTGATTTAACACCGATTGTTGTTAGCGATGCTATTAAACTCTGACCTATTCCTTAAATTGAAGAAGAACTTGCAATATCTATGCTTTAAAAATTATAAAGCCGTCTAGGTGAAGATTAACGATAGATGCGTTTGAAAGGGATATCTCTTTGATACCAGAGTTTTTTTAATGTGTAACTATGATATATGCTACAAGAAAAAGCAACTTATTTCATAAAGTATATAAAACTGAACTAATGCCTATATAAATATATAAAATCCAACTGTAACTTATTAGAATTTATTTATATTGAAAATGTAAAAATAAGAGATCTTACTTTCATATTTTTCTCACTTTATATATATATATATATATATATATATATATATATATATATATATATATTGTGAGTATGTATATGAGTGTGTATGTGTAAAAGAGAGGTCTGAAAAAGTACATGTCCATAAAAATCTTCATTCGCATCCCTTAAAAATTCATCGCTCTATCACAACGCAGTTCTGGCACTGTGTTTAAATTTACTTTCACAAGTTAATTTCTTTCCCACATATTTCTTTATTGAAATAGCCATAAAGTGCAAACAGTAATGATTTATTTAACTTTACTGGTCAGATTTTTTTCTTGTGGTTTGTGCGATAAAAAAATGATTCAATTGTGAAAGTCGTCGTTTCATATTTCTCTTATTTGACTGTTAATCATTTTTTATTTCATAAAAAAAATGAACTTTTCATTCCATGGACCATTTGATTTGTTGAAGAATTCCTTCTAGTGATTTATAACAGATCATAAGTTCTTGAGTTTATGAAACAAGAAATATTGATTATTTGTCTCTCTCTCTCTCTCTCTCTATATATATATATATATACACATAGATATATATTTATATATAGGTGTATATCTAATTAAACTATTTACATTAACTAAAACATTGAAATGCTAATTTTGTGCCTCAGTATATATTACCATATGATTTATGTATTGATTTACATAACTTGTGTTACCATTTTTTTATAATTGAACAATTGGAAATCATTACCAAGATTTGTTTGTTAATAATGACATAACACACACACACATATACATATACATATATATATATATAGAGAGAGAGAGAGAGAGATGTGTAGACAGATTAATAAACTGATTAATTTTAACATCACGGAATTTTATAAACGAGTACGGGTAAAACATTCGTTCATTTGCAATCCTGTTAATCTTCGAAAACCAAAATGGACAAAATAGACTTGATCGAAAAAATCAACCCTGAAACATTTCTCTTTCTTTCTAACGCATTTAAATATTAAACTCGCAATTGTTGTTTGTTTCTTTTTGTTACATTTGCAAATCCTTTTAATGTAAAATATCCTAACTTTAATGTTTCAACATTAATTTTTATAAACTGAACTTTAATATTAACCTTTTTCTAGTTTTACAATTCACAACATTATCAATAAAAAATACGGTTATTTTCTGATTCAGTGATTGACGTTTATATAAATACTTTTTTCAGATATGCTTTTGTCAACAAAGAATCACGATTGATTTCTCAGTCAATAATTTGAGATAGACAGTTTTTTGACATAACTCTTTAGTTTCTTTCATCCAATTGATTGACATCACATCTCAAAAAAATTTAATCATGAAATTAGGCTATAAAATGTATCTTATACTCAACATATATATATATATATATATATGTGTGTGTGTGTGTGTTGTGTATACGTATGTATATTAACAAAGTTATTTTGAAAACTATAGCTCTTATTTTTGGAGCAAATAAGAAGCTATTCTTAACTAATTGAAAATAAATTGAAATAAATAATCATTTTTTTTAATTATTCATATATATATATATATATATATATATATATATACTTCTACCTATTTTGTTTGACAATACTAATGCAAAAGTCAAGTAATCCCGACTTTATTTTAATAATGTATTCGTATGTTTTTTCTATAAAGATGTTCTTATGTTATTTTCAAGTTAAATGTAGTTTAAATTCAAATGTTTATTCTTAATATATTCTTCAAAATATATAGTTATTATTAAACAATGAACAAAACGTTGCTATGGAAACAAAATAGTTGTGACAAGCAACATTGTATATATATATATATATGTGTGTGTGTGTGTGTGTGTAAAAAGCACGTGTACATAAAACATGAGTATATCATTCAAATTTAAAATAGCTCAAGCAATTATAGAAATAAAGTAGTATTATGCCAGTAAATATTTGTAATATTTTAACCCATATTTTTTTATATTTTATGGAGTTAATATTAGTAATAATTAAATAATAAGTTCTAAGTACTGTTCATTGTTTGTTAATATAATAACATTACTATATAATTTACATTTGAACTGAGTAAAGTATGATAATTAATATATATATATATATATATATATATATACATATATATATATATATTAAATAGATAATTTTTATTATTATTGAAATAAAAATAAAATGTGTCAATTACTTTATGAAATATCATCAGCCTTCATTCGTTCAATGTAAGACATAGGCCAAAACACATTATTATAAGCACCGCGATAACCAAGTAAATAACGAGAAAATATAATATTGTACGAATGTATCGAAACGTACATCTCATATACTTGATCTTATAATTTAATTACGATTATTAAAGATCAGTTCCAATATTGCTAATCAGCGATCGGGCAATGTTTTATTACAATATAAATAGCTAATATTTAACTAATTATTAACTTGTTGAAAAATTAAAGAAAATAGTAAATAATTACTTTTAATAAAACATACAACACAAATAAAAGACGTACAATTAAAATAAATTGTTTGAATTAATTATATTGTTTCAGGTATTTTAAATATGAAATATATTTGATAATGTAACAAATTATAAATTATAACAAAAATAAAAAATTCAAATAAATACTAATCTCTAAAAGTGCGAAAACGAGTCGGTAGTTAAAATAAATCGTGCAGTTTTAAAATGGATTCGCCAAGTAAACAACTGTTAGTGGAGACTGGTGTTAATGGTGGCGGTATACATTGGTATAAACGAGGGTGCAAACCGCAAATAATCTCATCTCCTAGAACACCCGTGTCTCCAGGCGATCTTACGCCCGGTATATATTATCCTGCAAAGTCATTATATCAAACTATACGAAGGTGAGATATATTCATAGTAAAATAGTAATGATATTTTAAAATATATATATATTCTTGTGTGCTGTAGTATATATATATATATATATATATATATATATATATATATATATATATATATATATATATATATATATATATATATATATATATGTAGGCTTGTTTAAATATACTAATAATGTTTAAATAATAGATTTTCATTAGCTGCTATTTCATTTACATCCGTCTGCATATAAAAAGATATTTTAAAAAGAACAATTAATAATAGTATCATGTTAAATAATAGATATAAAAATCATCAAATCGATTAATATATATATATATATATATATATATATATATATATATATATATATACACCTTCATGTGTAAATAGAGTATATAAAACAAATCAAAAGCAATAAGCAATTATTTCATATTTTATAGGATAAAAGTACAATGCGGAGAGAGAAATTCATTCGTTAAAGTTGAATATTTAATATTATTTTTATATATTTGTCTGTGTGGTGTTTTCAAACTTTAAACACTGGACTAAACGATAAATATTAACGCGTGTGATTAATTTCTTACAATATATATATATATATAAAATCAAAATTATCCACAAAAAATTTTATAAAATAACACGTTGTAAAAAATAATCTTTCTGCGAGAATGTTTATATAGACATAGTAGTATTTATATTGTATAAATCCATGACATCGGCTTATTTATTTGAGACATGGAATCCATGGTACTCAAATATGTTTGTCGTTTCATTCGGTTACATGTACATGCTTATAATTGACAAGTGGGCGAGCGCAACAATCCCGGGGTTTGGTGAGCGTAGTGAGTAGGTGGCGTAGCCCCCTAGGTACTGGTATATTTTAGAGTAAAACTTTAAAAAAATCACTGCCTTAATATAAAATTAGTAGTAGACTTAGTATAAAATGTATTAAAACAAACGTTTTTTTGCTGGTACCCTTTATCTTGAATGTCTTTAAATTATTTTAATTTTTAATTGTAATAAAACCGTTACAGTAACTTGATTACTTTTTGTATAATTCAAATGTATCGTATAAAAGTTGAAAAATCAGTTAATTACCACTTTATTTATTGTTTATAAATAAGTTACATGTGTAGTAGTTATATGGCTAAATGTTTTTATTTCGTTAATATAAAAAAAGAACAAATGAATATCTCCTGTCAAATGAGCTGAAACAGTATTTATATTGTAATATTAAGTGAAATATAATGTAGTGTACCATATAAAAATAACTAGTAATTAAAACGATATGAAATGAATTGTTATGTTTCTGTTATTAATTGTTTATAATCATTTTTATTGCAGAAGTCGCGTACGTTACACTGGCGTCGGAGCACGGAAAATACGACGGCGTGCAGTATTCAAAAATGGCGACTGTAACGTACTGCAGTCAAGAATCGCAAGACGGCGTCTCCGTTATTTACAAGATATTTTTACGACCCTTGTCGATTCACAATGGCGATGGACCCTATTAGCGTTCGCTCTAAGTTTCATTGGCTCATGGTTAGCGTTCGCTGCAGTATGGTGGCTAATTGCATTTACGCATGGTGATTTGGAACCTTCTCATTTGCCATCGATGCAAGAAGAAAGTGGGTGGTCGCCGTGCGTCTCACAAATCTATTCGTTTACATCGTGTTTCCTCTTCAGTATTGAAACTCAACATACGATTGGGTATGTAGTTTTATATAGTATTTGATATTATGAATTAGTTTCTGATTTTATAATTTGACATATAAATTTAAATCTGTATATATATATATATATTCATGCTTTTATTAATAGGTATGGTTCTCGCGCAACAACCGAAGAATGTCCTGAAGCAGTGTTTGTAATGTGTTTGCAAAGTATCTATGGAGTTATGGTTCAAGCATTTATGGTCGGCATCGTATTCGCAAAGATGACAAGACCTAAACATCGTACACAGACATTACTCTTCTCACGAAATGCCGTAATATGTCAACGAAACGGACAACTGTGTCTTATGTTCCGAGTGGGTGATATGCGTAAATCTCATATTATCGGTGCAAGTATTCGAGCTCAGTTGATACGTACGCATATGACAAAAGAAGGAGAAGTATTGAACCAGTATCAAACAGAACTAGATGTGGGAGCCGATGGTGGAAATGAGAACTTGTTCTTTATCTGGCCGATGACGATCGTTCATAAAATCGACGATTCGTCGCCATTCTTTAATTTGAGCGCCAGTGATCTATTGCAGGAACGATTCGAAATTGTTGTTGTTCTCGAAGGAACTATTGAATCGACTGGGCAGACGACTCAAGCGAGAAGCAGTTATTTAGCTTCGGAAATACTTTGGGGGCACAGGTATTTAAATCATATTTATTTTATCTACCTATTGTGGTTTGGGTTTATATTTCATATTAACGTACATTGTACATACAAATAACAAAAGAAATTTACTGCTACTTCATAAAATAGCATATACAAACTGTTGGAAAAATAAGAAAATAATACAAATAATCAGCAAGAGAGAGAAAGAGCGAGTTCACCAATGAAAACAGTTTAACTTTCGTTTCGTTCAAATATCTCAGTTGTCTCTGATGTTGAGCTGTCGCAATAAAACAATGTGTGTCTTAGAACAAGCAAAAAATCACTGAATTATACTTTATTTCTTTAAAAAATGTTGTGGATATTAATTGAATTTTACACGAAACTTTCACTGTTTAGAAATAACACACACGAGAAACAACTGGTACATATTTTTCAATATTTTTTTCGAGATTACATTTGACAATGTGACATTTTCTCATAAAGGAGGTATAGAACAAATGCAAATCCAAATTATAATTTCTCTTCGATTTACAAAATTGATTTAAAATTTCATATATAGTTGCAGAGTATTATATAGTATTTAATTTATTTTCTAAGTATTATAACATAAATTTTATTAACTTTCCTTTAACCTAATCTACCATTTTGAAATTTATTCTTAAATATTTTTTATATTTAATATACTCTTTAGATTTAATTGCTAAAAAAATATAAGTCGTTCATTTTCGGGTCATCTTGATTCAAACACAGTAAAAATAACTAAAAATTATACACAATAAGATTAGATAAGATTTAAAATTCTATTAATAATATTTTTTTATTAAGTTTTTCATTATTATTAATTGATTAATATTTATTTTCTTAGATTCGATCCAGTAGTATGCTATAATAAAGAAAGACAGGGTTATGAAGTCGATTATTCTAACTTTAATAGCACTACACAAGTTGACACACCATTGTGTTCAGGAAGAGAATTAGCAGAATTTTATAAAATTCAAGAAGAGTTCAGACCAGTCGGTAAGTTGAACTTTATGATAATTAATAAACATTAAATTCAATATATATACATATACATATATATATATATATATATATATATATATATATATATATATATATATTTGTGCAGGCCCATAGTAAAGGTGGGCCAGAGAGACATTGATCCCCCTGGTTGTCCCGGTTGCTCCCCCTAACAAAATCTGGGGTTTTGGGAGATATTAAAATCATGGAGAATCATTGGGAGAATCTTCCTAATGGGTTTACATTGATGATTAAAAATGTTTCTACATTTGAAAAAAAATCATTTTTATGAGCGCGTTTCCACCGTAACCACCAATAATTTTGCCAAAAGAATTTTGCCCCTCAAAAATTGTGTTTCCGCCTCTAATGTGGCGGTCTGGCTACGAGCCTGTATATCTACTTGTAGAGTAACAGTAGTTTGATAATTCGATACTTGAATATCTTGTACTTTAAAATAGTTTTAATTAGTATTTCCCCCTCTGGAGTTTAAACGTTCCTTTCAATTTGAGACTAGTCTGAAAAAATCGATACCTCATAAATCGTAACTAAAACATCCTGTACCTAAAATTTGTAAATATTAGTTGTGCAAAAGCAAAACAAAAATGAACGGTACTTAATATTATTTTTTTCTTTATAGGTACATTATTTTTTATTTTTTACATTTCCGTGCCACTTTATTTTGATAATAACAGGGCAACAACAGATTAAACAATTGCGATCTTACCGTGTATATATATATATATATATATATATATATATATATATGTATTTCATAAGACAACTAAAAACATCATAGTTGCCTTGTCAAAACAAATAAATCTTAATAGTTAAGTTGTCCACGTGCTATTTCATTTATAAAACAATCTTTTTCTAAAACGTGTTTCAAATGAAATAGATATACTTTATTATAATGAAAAAGCTTGTTCTATCATATATTGAAATATTTCTTTTTGTATTTCAAAAGTAATGTTTTTTTTCTATGTCAAAAAATGTGAAAGAAGGTTAAGTGTTGACTATTATCGTCTAACCAATTACATATTGTCAAGATTTCATTTTTATGGATAATATAATTTGTGATTCATCTTCTGTAAAAATATAAATATCATAAAAACGTAAGTCTGATATAAAAAAATGTACTAAATGTCAAGTTTCGAATTTCATTTATTTTATGAATATTGTAACAATTGACACATGCAAGATTTACATTAATATCCCATTTAATATATATATATATATATATATATATATATATATATATATATATGTATTTTAAATTTATAAATCTCATAAGGTTTGTGTTCATTTGTGATAAAATAGTTTTACATTGAAAAAAAACACACAATTGATTTTAGGTATGAATAGTGATGGTCAGAGTTACGTTGATGATCCGTCATCCGCGCTAACACTCCAGGAACCTACAAATGGAAGAAATGTACAATCTGATGGTTCAAATACAATAAACGTTGATGAAATACTTCTAGCACAATCTGAAGAATCAAATATTTAATTATTTTTGTATATTTTAATCGTAAGAAAAATACATTCCATATATATTGCTTCGTAAATGATTTTTAAACCAATTACAGGTATTGTGTATATGAAATAAATTTTTACTTTATTTTTGACAGACAAATGAAATGTTATACAATAAAAATAGAAAATTTATACACTGAAAATTGTGTATTTTTACTGCAGGAATGTAGGATATATATATATATATATATATATATATATATATATATATATATATATATATATATATATATATGATTTGAACATAATTTATAATTTGTTATTATTGTATCATTTTATAAAATTATTCATGTTCTTTAATTTTATTTAGTGTTGTATTTCGAATATTTTATCAAATTATATAGCTTGTAAGTTATTTTATGTTAGTAATTTTTAATAATTTAAATAATTATGTATAAACAAATTATCTATAGATCATATATTGACGATAGATTGTGATACTTTAAATAACTAAACAATATTTGAATTTTTTATAATAGTAATAGTTTGATTTTATTTTCTCCTGTGATTATTTTTTTTTTAAAAAAAACAGGTAGTTTACAGTCCAATAGTATACTTTTATATATTTTAATGTTTTGAAAATATGTTGAAATAATCGATTTTAAAAACTATAATTTTTAAAAAACCAATATATATAACACACACTTTACTTATATTAATATATATATATATATATATATATATATATATATATATATGTGTGTGTGTGTGTGTATCAGAAATATCGGGTAAAACTTTTGGAACACTAAAATCTAAAATGAGAAAAAATTATATAAACATGAATTTAAAAATCATTTATTTCTGTAATAAGTTTAAAATTAATAGTTGTTCGTGACGACGCTATCTCTTGCGGTGAACTTCGGCTACATTCGAGTTTTTCCGATGATAACTTTTCCTATTTAACATGCAATATTCAACTTTTCCTTATTTTAAAATGTAGTATTTACTTCATAGTTTTTGCCGAGTATTTTCTATATTTAAATATCTATCTATATGTATATATATATATATATATATATATATATATATATATATATATATATTAGGATAAAAATATTAGGGAAGAGTTAAATACATATTTAAATCAAAAGTAAACATTTTATTATCAATTACACAACAAAAATCAAACTGAAACAGATATATTACAAATACCCGCATCGAAAAATTATATTTTAAAAAAATATTTGAATTAATGTTGAGTTTCTCAAACCAAACAGTGTAAAACTTTGATAATTTAAGTAATATTTATGTTACTAATTTAAATTGTGCCTTTGTGTTGTTTTTTTTTAATTATCGTTTTAGTTATCAATTGTTACCATATTGATGTCACTTGACGATCGCTTCATTCCACTAAGCAGCATGCAAACGAAATATAATAAATACAACGTATGAAAAATTAAAGGTATTTTAAAATCATTTTTAATTGATAACTGATAAAAACCCAATCAGAATTTTAATAAATTATTTTTTTCTATTTTAATAACACAGCAGAAATAAATTTCTATAGATTGAAAGACATTTTCTCTACATTCACACTCACATACATACATAAACTTACACACATTTATTTACAAATAACAAAAATTTTAAAAACTGAAATATAGAAAGCAGAAAAATAGAAATTTATTAAACGAAGCATTTATAAAGGAAAAAAATACATAAATAAAAACATTGTGCATAAAAACGTAAGTAATTTTGAAATGCGTTTTATATCTGAAATAATTATTTTGTTTTCATATACTATAAATGTTTTAAAATATTTGATTAGGCTAGATCAGAGATCGGCAATTGTTTACACTCCTAATTCTAACAGAATGTAATACATACATGTATCTATTTATATATATATATAAATTCCACAAACATAGTTATATAAATTAATAGCAGAAACATATACCGACATTAGCAAACAGAAGCTATGTACATTTTATATTTTTCAATTTTAAATTATGTATATATATATGTATTCAGATTCGATTTTGAAAGAATAGATTTTTCTCAACTATGGCGGTGTAAATATGATGGTATCGCAATCAAAATGAGCATAATAAAGTAACTATAAAAATAATCAACAATGGTGTATCGAAATAGGCATAATAAAGTATCACTAAAAAATAATCAATAATGATGTATTGAAGATTTCTGACCATTTTTTTTATATTTTGTGAATACGTACCTACATACATATATATATATATATATATATATATATATATATATATATATATATATGTATATATCTTTCAACATCAAAAGAATTAATATTTGCTCAATTTTGATTATAGTATTACTTGCATTTTTTTAAATAAATATGTAGTGGAATTATATATATATATTAAAAACTGAAGCAATGATATTAAATTTTTGGATTTAATAAAAAATAATAATTTAAGTGGTATATCAGAAATTAAAAAAAAAACGTTGCCGACCTCTTAGGATTAAAAAGTACATTAAATTATCTTTTTATAACTTACAAGTAAATATATATATACAGATATTATGTATACGTATTCAAAACTTTGAATATTCATTTTAACTGAATTAAATATTGACTGACGTTGACGTCTGAAGCTCTAATCTTAAAAATAATTTATTGCTGTCTACTGATGGTCAACAGTACTCAAAGTATTAAATAGACATAACATATAATTTGATTTTGATTATATACAATTTATGATAATGTTTTAAGTAATGTTTGTATGTAAGTTAAAAGTGTTTAAAGAAAAAATATCAAATTAAGAAAATTTGCAAATGAAATTGTAAAGACGTATCGTACTTTTTTTGATCAAATCACAACTGAAAATATCAAGTCTTGAAATAATTTCAATAAGTAACAATCGTCTATCATTTTTAAAACTACTTTTTGTATCTTCTATTCAGTAATTATAAACTTTAAATGTAGTTTGTAATGTAAACTGAAAAAAAAAGTTTTTTAGACAGACATTTATTTAGAATAAAATTAATAATTGTTTATAAATTTTATTGTCACTCGAGAAACTAGTCTGACAAATTGAAATTTGGGGATATTTCCAAGTTTATAGATTTCTTAATAAATAACGGAGACAATATAGTAACATTGAATGAAAGACAAAAAGACAGTTATTTTAATTAAATACGTTTACATTTGTACATAGAGTAAAATCTATTACAAATATATAACACAGACAGAACTGACGAAGCCAACAGCAAAGGACAGTGTTCAACTTTTTATTTGCACCTGTGATTTGATGGTATTCTAGATGATCTTGATGGTAAACTACCAGCTGTGAACAGGGGAGGGAAACGATTTCCCCGACTAGGCGGTGCAACCAATTGTCCCATGAGACGGTCGACAGGGCTATCATTGACAACACTCTCAGAAAG